>OW388295.1:9729651-10249651 GCA_936450465.1 Gibbula magus | reverse complement strand
TGTCATGCTCATATGACATCAACCGTACACAGAAACCCGTGTCAAAACCTTCATCCATCTGGCCCGGCGTCTATCAGTCTCTGTGGTAGAGATTTACAAGGTATGGTAACGACAAGAAGATGGAACAATTGACAATTAGCTGTGTATATGTATACACTATGTATATAGGTTATTATCTACTGTTAACTACCTGTATGTTGTCTTTTGATGCAGATAAGCTGTGTAATTATTTGCATCATTATGTTGAGTAATGCGTGTATTATGGTATAATCTTGAACATCATCACAATAAATTCTGTCTCCTCTGATTCACTCCCGAGAAATGTTAATGAAAACCAAATGAAATAATGATAGTGTGACGTGCTTTATACTGGAGCTACCTCTGACGCCAATACTTCTACTGTTAAAAGAGAGGTTTTTTATTAGATGTTGCAACTGATAGAATTGTGCTTTCATCTCGAGAATGTCTAAACACGTCAGAATATACCTTAAACTCTGCACTTTGCAGAAACATTCCTTACGACCTACTATATTTCTAGCCCCCGTCCTGCCTCCCCCTATCTCTCCTTCCCTCATTTCTCCCTTTTCTATCTCAAAAATTCTTTTTTCACTCTCCGTGTTTACTTATCTATCTATTTACCTATCAAATATTTCTGGCGATATCATAATATCTTTTTTACAAGAAAAAGACTTGCAAAATCATGGTAACACTATGTTCAGTGGTACAAATTCTTAAACTATCGGGAAGAGCCAGTTTAAAACGTCACCCTCAAAGTCAGACACAACAATCGTCAGCACTCACTGTACCAACAGCTTATCCACTCGGCCATCGAAACCTTGCATATAGTAAGACAGCATTTCACGTCTCGAGCCATATAGAGGTTGGGGAGAGCTATTCAGTGTTATGCATGATGTGTATATTCCAAGTATAATCCACGCAGTTTATAAAGTAGTGTTCCCGTGGTGCACTTGAGAACTCACAGAGAATAGCAGTTTGTCTTCGAGGGGGTCTACTCGTGCTCTTCAAGATCCTTTGCCTCTGTTCCTTTTTCCCATATTAAAGACCGTTTGATCTGGTATACGGAATGTAAGCACTTTCACCATTAGCAGTACATCGGGTACATACATGAGGCGATATCTTAACTCAAGCAAATGTTTTTGAGACATCCTACTTCTCCAACAATGAAAACAAGAATTCCAAAACATGTCAGGCAGTATGATGAAAGATTATACATTCTCTTTGTTTTTCATGACATTTTATTGGGCTTTGATACGTGACAAAATACTATCTGTGTTGATTTGAATTCAAAACATCTAAATCGACTCGTATATATTCATCCCAAAATGCCAACTATATGATAATGCAATTCGAACAACGGCATGTATATGTACAAAAGCCTAAATTACAGATTTACATACATACCAGTTATGTAACCCATTGAAAACACTAACAACTCAAATATATCGTTATGTTTGCTTTAGATGTGTTTAGATTACGTTTAACTGATACGCGCTAGACAGGTGCGATCCATCGTTCGGTTTTCGATCAAAACCTTTTAAATATTGTCACTAAACCAGACCGATCAGCATCAAAATGCTATTTGCAACAACAGTCAGCAAATCACAATCATTGATAGCATTCGGCATGTGTGAGTAAAAAAAGAACGCACTTTAAAAGAGGTGATAAGTGAGATACTCTTGAAAGCGGTGTTTATTTCTAAACCACGTCACATCACCTTAAACAGAGGGGACACCATGCCTCAGGTCTCGGTGTAAGACGTCATAATATACACAGAGTAGATGACAGACGTTTACAGTAGATATACTCAACACATATAATACAGTGGCCTGGGCCTCCTTTCACAAATCAACCTTTACTAAGGTTAACCTTAACTCCCATTCTTTAACATTGCACTAAGGCTACCTTAGTGACTTACGATCACCTTAGTGCTTTGTGAAAGGAGGCCCTGGAGTTTAAATACAGGAGATAAATGAACTGTTAGTATGGATGTCACACCGCGAGCAGCAAACGTTGCATGATATAGTCAGTAATAACTCAACAAAGGTCCTGACGTACATAACAGTAGTCTACAACTGATACTGGATACAGGAAAGCGAAAGCCTGATGCTTTGGTTATAAATGAACTGTTTACTGATACCGTTTATAGTTTAATATACGTTTATGTGGTTCTATGAGATATCGCTATATAACATAGACATTTTCGAAGGCAATGTGTTAGAATGAAATGAATGGCTATATATACCATATAGGTCAGATGATGTGGTAATATGAGGTTCATTGATGTTTAACAGATAGGCCATGTAATGTGGTATGATAAAATGAATAGCTTTATACTTTATATGATGATGTTTAATAGACAATCGTAATATGATACATACTAATGTGTAACGAGTCGCCCTATAACATATATGGCATGTATAAATGTGGTATGAATAAATAAGTCGCTACCTAGCATATATTAAGTCATGTAATATGGTAGAATGAATCAAATAGCATATGTCAGGTCACGTGGTACAATGCCATAAAACCCTGTGCAGCAGATGTATCTCGTTATGTGACACCTAGAAATAAGTCGCTATATAACAATGAAGTGTGAAACTATGTTAGATGTTATGACATGATTGGGAGAATGGTGAATGTTGAACTAGGTTATCGTCAGGAAGACAGAGACTCATGGAGAATGGTAAATGATGAACTAGGTTATCGTCAGGAAGACAGAGACTCACGGAGAATGGTAAATGCTGAACTAGGTTATCGTCAGGAAGACAGAGACTCATGGAGAATGGTAAATGCTGAACTAGGTTATCGTCAGGAAGACAGAGACTCATGGAGAATGGTAAATGATGAACTAGGTTATCGTCAGGAAGACAGAGACTCACGGAGAATGGTAAATGCTGAACTAGGTTATCGTCAGGAAGACAGAGACTCACGGAGAATGGTGAATGCTGAACTAGGTTATCGTCAGGAAGTCAGAGACTCAGGAAGAATGGTGAATGCTGAACTAGGTTATCGTCAGGAAGTCAGAGACTCATGAAGAATGGTAAATGATGAACTAGGTTATCGTCAGGAAGTCAGAGACTCACGGAGAATGGTAAATGCTGAACTAGGTTATCGTCAGGAAGACAGAGACTCATGGAGAATGGTAAATGATGAACTAGGTTATCGTCAGGAAGTCAGAGACTCACGGAGAATGGTAAATGCTGAACTAGGTTATCGTCAGGAAGTCAGAGACTCATGGAGAATGGTAAATGCTGAACTAGGTTATCGTCAGGAAGACAGAGACTCGCGGAGAATGGTAAATGATGAACTAGGTTATCGTCAGGAAGACAGAGACTCATGGAGAATGGTAAATGCTGAACTAGGTTATCGTCAGGAAGACAGAGACTCATGAAGAATGGTAAATGATGAACTAGGTTATCGTCAGGAAGTCAGAGACTCACGGAGAATGGTAAATGCTGAACTGGGTTATCGTCAGGAAGACAGAGACTCATGAAGAATGGTAAATGATGAACTAGGTTATCGTCAGAAAGTCAGAGACTCACGGAGAATGGTAAATGATGAACTAGGTTATCGTCAGGAAGACAGAGACTCATGAAGAATGGTAAATGATGAACTAGGTTATCGTCAGGAAGTCAGAGACTCACGGAGAATGGTAAATGCTGAACTAGGTTATCGTCAGGAAGTCAGAGACTCACGGAGAATGGTAAATGATGAACTAGGTTATCGTCAGGAAGACAGAGACTCACGGAGAATGGTAAATGCTGAACTAGGTTATCGTCAGGAAGACAGAGACTCATGGAGAATGGTAAATGCTGAACTAGGTTATCGTCAGGAAGACAGAGACTCATGGAGAATGGTAAATGATGAACTAGGTTATCGTCAGGAAGTCAGAGACTCTTGGAGAATGGTAAATGCTCAACTAGGTTATCGTCAGGAAGTCAGAGACTCATGGAGAATGGTAAATGCTTATCTAGGTTATTGTCAGGAAGCCGGAGACTCACGGAGAATGACAACACCATGTGTCCGTTCCTAAAAACATGTGTGTGTTTCTAAACAACCAACCTGTCCATCAAACGTGTAACATGTGACATGTAAAGAACAAGAAACTGTCGACGTTACTGGAAAATACCTGTTTCACAACTTAATACAATATGACAGCTGGTAAAACATGTGAGCAGCCATGACTTAAAGAAATACCCGACTAAGATTGGTAGACGATATGTGTCTCTATCGGGCACCTGTTGTGTACTAAAAAGTTATTGGTTCTTAAAGATGCACAGTCAGTTTTGCATGATATTTTATGTGTTTCTAAAATGTGCCAAAATACAATAGGTGCTGATTTAATTATATCTTCTTATTCGACTTTCATATTCACCCCAAATGCATAACATATCAAACATATGTGTTTCAATGAAAACCAAGGAACGATCTCATAACTGTGTAGTAGCCGGCACTTATTGCTCTATCTCACGTGTGTACTCGTTATAACAATTATCAAACGCTGTAGAAGCAAATTTGTCTGCCTACCTACTTTATTAAAGTTTCCCAAATGTACGTTTGACTTAAAGGACACCGCGTTGAGGATAAAAATGAGATTAGATGTATCTAACTAGTTAGTGTGGCCCTTTGCTGCAGCAAGCCAATGTCTATTGTCCGGTTTTCGATCATGACCACGACTTTGAATGGTTGTATTTTCGTTATGCTGAACTGATTGACCTTTAAATGATTTTCGGTTAAGGTTGATAATTCTTAATTAAATAACACAAATTATAACACTGGACATATATGCGATCTAACCAACAAGGTTATGTTCCTTTAAATATCTCCACCTTCTCATAAAGACAAAATTCAGAACCACAAACTGATAGCAGATTAATAGTACAAATGATGAAGGTAATGCATTGCATATACAATATAAATCTCTGTATTTATAATACTAAATTACAAGGCATATGTATAGCGATATGTTTCCAGGCTCGGTTGCTCGAGGGTGTTTCAACTGAATGACTACGTACAGCTACAGCTCGTAAAACAAAGTTTTAGAGAGTGATTGAATAAGACTGAGGGAATTCTGTCGGATGTCAATTGGTGATTTGATCTCCATTGGAATGAAGTTTACGAAAATTTAAAAAATAACCTTAAATTATGCAAAATATTTTTTTAAATGCTTTACTTAAAAATGAAAACTTCATCGACAAAGGTTTAGAAAGAATACAAACATATCAAACACTGGTATGCAATAATATAAGTCGCTAAACCATATGTATAGAGGACATTTGAAATGTTTAGTTGAATGTTATGTGTTATACGGGTATATTTCTTCTAGTTCACAAGATTAGATATACATGTTGTTCGACAAAAAGTCAGAAGTTCTAATTCATATATTCTCAAAATTGGCATGCTTAGTAAATTAATGACGTTCAGTTTATGGTCGATCCGCTTGTTCGATGCCATCGAAAAGACAAGTTACCTCACTCAGTGTACATTAAACCCTTTTAAATGACATGTGCCTTATTTCGATGTGGGAAATGTTTGTTTTATACGAAGACAACCCCACTCAGCTGTAGACTCCGGCAGCAGGCACCGTTGACTCCCAGAAGATGGTGCTATCATCTCCCCGCGCACCTGCCCGTCTTCCTTCAGGCCCCTCACCTCCTAGCACTCCATATACTCGTGAGATCAGATTGCTGTTGGCCCCTCACCCCCGCGCACTAAGAAGTACTCGTGAGTTGGAGGCGAACCAGAAAGTGTTAACATGGCTGTATGGCATATCACTCGTATTGCCTTTGTGCTAAGCTAATACCATAAATACCATGTAATGTCGTGCTAAATTGGCATATAATAAGAAATAGATCCCGATGGCACGACGGAGTATATGATATGCCCTGTGCATTGAGACGACAGGTGTATAAAGCCCTAGCAATATACTGTATGCATGTGATTGCCCCTGTCAACCACGCACACGCACGTACAGCAACACAGGTAATCATATACTTGGTAGATATCCGACAGATAGGTAATAATGCTCACATAAATAACCCAGTCTGTCATTCCGGACGGTTCCAGACGTAGTAGTCATGACAACCAGAAGGTTTTAATTTGGTGACCGGCCGACGTTGCAGTTGACATAAAAGACAACCATTTTTCGAACCCGCTTTTTAAATTGTATTGGAAGCAACGAAATAGAGAAAAGTCTTATTAAACTGATGTATACATGGTGTTTTTCTTGGGTCTTTGCAAACAGTTAACTTTGTACAACATTTAGAATTTATTAAACCTGTTGACAATGTCATCCAACCAAATAAATGAAAATCATGACTAATGTCATTCTCGATAATCCAGAGTATACGCTCCGATTAATCTACTCTACTTCTAGTTATAGTATCACCTCATTACAATTAAATGTACATATTTTTACTTTGAAATTTAAAAAAAACCCACTGTTATTCGAATATTGTGTAACGAACTGCAACAAATTAAGGTCTGGTTGTAATGAGACTGGGTAGAACATGATTGGTCATAACACTTAAAATAAGATGGACGACTTCAAAAAGCTGTATCCACTTATGTGTATTGTGTGTATTGGGTGTGTATGATGTCACCAAGACAAGGACGACGTGACATGAACCCTGGCCCCGACTGTCGAGGATGGTATGGAATGCTACTGTGCCTAATCCTAACGACTGTGTTTTTGTGGATGTCCTAGGAACGCTGTTATCATTACTTGATGCAGATATGTACACGAGCATGCAGTAGCAGTGCTGAGTAGATGACTGTGGTAGTCTCAGGGAACCTGTCAGCGGTAGTGGCTGCAGTTGTGTACATGTAGCAACAGTTCTGGTAATATGTCAGTAACGCTGTCAGTGCTAATGATTGTTCTGTGTGTTGGGTTAGATTTGAAGAAGAAACAAGACGGTTCCATTAGCATACGCTGAATTTGATGTATTTTCGGTTCGGTTGTATATAGCCAGTCCCAAGTATTGCATTTATACATAGTGAAAACCCTTGGTGTTGTGATGTTTGTGAAAGTATAGTTTTTCAGTAACTTAGAATTGCAAAGTCAACACTTTGGATTTTTCAAAAAAGTGTGTTAAATAAATGCATGATCAGACATTTTGATGATGAACCTGAAAACATGAAATTGTTATGTCAACAGAAACACAAATATAAGTTTTAACGCTTCGAGATTTTGATATGTGCATAAACCAAAACTGCAAACATGTAATTTGCACATGTGTTATTGTCTTAAAATCATTGCAGATTAAACACTTAATCAACATTTAAAAGGGCATAGTGAAAAACAACGTTCCATCACAAAATAAACAAACGTTAGCAAAACCTCTAAAGAAAACAATTTCAAAAATAAGAAGTTTGAAATAAAGTGTCTTTTATAAATCTTTTGACTTTTTTCTGTGACTTTTTTCCGATAACTTTTGTTTATACCATTGTATTAATAATAACGCACTAGATGAAACGTAACGTTGCATACACAAACACCAGCTGTGGTCGAAAGTTTGGGTTTCCAGATGTTCACATTCATTCTTATTATTTATTATGTGATGTGATTATTATGCTTCACACGACGGCGGTTTCAATGAATAAAGACTGTGTCTACAAACTTTACTGTTAACATTGCGGTGTCGTTTAAGTCAACACATTTGTCGAACATTTCAGATCGTCGTTCAATCGACGACATGTCTGGAGATCCTACCAACCATGACATGGTGTTGATGTGGTTTCCCTGTCTGGACGCCAAAGTATGAAGGTATGTTTGTCGAATGGAGTTAATTGACGTCGATGTCATCACCGGTAGATCATTGATCGTTGTTGTCAACGGTAGATGTCGTCACCGGTAGATGTCGTCACTGGTCGTTGTTGTCAACGGTAGATGTCGTCACCGGTCGATGTCGTCACTGGTCGTTGTTGTCACCGGTAGATGTCGTCACCGGCAGATGTCGTCACTGGTCGTTGTTGTCAACGGTAGATGTCGTCACCGGTAGATGTCGTCACTGGTCGTTGTTGTCACCGGTAGATGTCGTCACCGGTAGATGTCGTCACCGGTCGATGTCGTCACGTCACCGGTCGATGTCGTCACTGGTCGTTGTCGTCACTGGTCGATGTCGTCACTTTGAGATAAAGTCAGCAGATACCGTTCTTCCTGCAATGTAGACTAATGACAACTTGTTTCACTTTCCTCGATTTCTCCTGGTTTACCAGAGTTTGTATGTATCGTGGTAACATGTTGCTATTCAGAGCACTGGAACAATGACGATTCTTCCCTCAATGGTATCCGTCGTCAACTTGTGGTTCATTTTGAAGATCACCAATGTCGTTCAGTTGTGACTTTTGGCGTGTTCGTAGTGCTCCCTTCCCAACTGACTGCTAACATCACATCCAACTTTGTCATTCTGACCTCTTTAATTTTTTTACATGTTTGTGTACGCTCGTGCAATCATCCATTTGTTTATATTTCAGTAATGGACAGGTGCACATTACATCAAATTTTTTAACAAGAAATATAATTTCTGTAATTTGTTTGGAATAAACGGTTTAAATAGTTGTGAGTGCAAACTATTTCATTGTATCAACACCGATACGTCGCATCTCATTGAAATAAAAAAAATGTTAAAATCTATAAAACTTACATTTCTTCATCTTATCAACTTCTCACATGCCTCTAAAAAGTCATTGATTGCAGAAAAATAATAAATCATAAATCATTGTTTATAATATCAGTTTCAAAAGTGACTATTTTCTCTCACCGCTCCGCGCAGTAAATTGTTACATTCTATCATGATACCAATGGTATAAGCAAGGCTGGTCAAGATTGAGAAAACAGACGCATACTGTTTTGATATGAAAGAACTATCAACGTCAGCGTTCTACATCGTCGTATTAACGACTTCTCCGTTTTTATAAGCTTCCATGGCAAGACGAGATCTGGGACGGAAACCAAATAACTTGGCACCGACAGGGTAGGTAACTGTGAAACTCTTTCTCTCCAGGTTGCCATGGACAACGAGCAGTTGCTGATTGCTGCCATGTGTTCGAGTCATTAGAGTTTTTAGTGGAGATACTGCACACGTTAGTCATGTTATAAGTGCCTTATCAGCACTTCCCAGCAGAACGGCTCTACCTGCGAGGTGATGATACGTTATATAACCTGCATCATCGCTATATAACACTGGTTTATATTGTAATATCACACACGGTGTGGTTGTATGGAAGAAACAGAATAAAGCAAGTGACAGGGTTTGAATCAATTATGTCTGGCTTTTATTTCCTGGTAATACAAATCGTTACTGCTGTGATGGTTGTGCTATCAGTTCTGTTTATTGTTTATCATTCTGATGATTGGTTTAGATGTGTAATATCCACACTGGGGTTATAAAATTGGCAGATAAAATACGCGGAGGTCTACGGAGGTAATTGTAATATTTTAAATAAATGATAGATCTAAACTGCTTTCGTTATCATAAAATGATAAACTGTTATTAGTAGAAGAATAAATTAAAGTGTTATTATATGTTGCCCTAGAACACCGTATAAATTATGTGCATCCTATCGTCGGTAATAACACCACGTGCGTCTATTGGAGTTAAATAAGTTCTTTGATGTGTATTACAGACTTGAAATTATCTGAGAGATACCAGAGAGGTTCTTATAAACAGAGGCTCTGGTGCCTCGCGCACTATAGATAAAGATCAAAGTATTGGGTTGAAACAACGATTTGCTGCTTATGAAATTGATAGTTTAGTGTGAGAAGTACGTGATTGTGCCCGCTATAACGTTTATTCAAAATGCCAAGGTTTTCACAAAACTTCATTCCTTGAAATCATTTGTAAAGACAGGAGTTTCACCTCTAACTCAAACAATTACTTATCTTGCACATTTTTTAAGTTTTAACTAAAAGAAAAATTCAATTCTAAGTGACAATTTTCTGGTCATAAGATCTCCATTGCTGAACATTGCTGAGGAAGGGGGTCAGTAGAACGAGGTGTGTAAGGTCTAAGGTATTACACCACAATGTACCTGTGTCTAAATATGTGAGTATGATGTCACTTCACACGTCCGTGAGCTTCTTCATTTGCACTAACATTATAAGTTTTTAGTTCATGACAATGTCAGTGCAAACAAGTTAAAATTTAAATTCTAAATGTTTAAATATTTAATTGTGTAACCGACAGGCGCCACCCGTGGCGGAGGACATGGTTATACTGTTTAATAGGGATTTGTTCTGCTATGAGTGGGTTACATCATGTCCCTATGAATCTTCATTTGTACTGGCTCTGTCAATCCATGGAAGTGTTCAGCTACATAAGGGGTTAATATTGGCGAAAATAATTCGATTAATAAAAATCGAAGTACGTGTTTACCTGGCTATACAAACAGTAAGACTTCTTGACTTTCAACACGATCTCTACGTTATGTCCAAAGCTGGAAACACAGGAAGTCGACATCGTAATTAAATGTAGGAAGAACGTAGGTAAATACACCGTTTGACTTGGTCTCTACGTAAGTTCCAACGCTAGCAGTACAATAACTCGATATCGTAATTAAAATAAACGTACACAAGTACACCGTTTGTATTCGTACACGTATGTAGGTTGTAAGTTTGTTTACCTACATTTCAATTACGATATCGAGTTCCTGGAGCTGGAAGTTACATTTCACACATCACGTGTTCCTTCAACACAGTTTCACATTTCCTTTGTCCTGATTTCTGTTACCAGGTAACGGAAGAGTAATGACTGACAGTGATTAGATAAATAATATATTCAACGACAAATCAATAGTTTATACAACGCCCTGCTCTGGTCATTACACCTGGAGCTGTGGAATAACAGGTGACTGTATGTTTATATATAGTCGATAAATTCTATGACAGTAAGGCTAATAACATTGTTAAACTACTGTCAGTAGATAAATTAGATAGTAATAGTAGAAGCCAATCCGGGTTTGGGGTCATTGTTCGTTGTGCATGACATAGTTAGAAACAAAACCTGGATACTAATTATAAGATAAAAGGGGCAACGTGTTCTTTACATGTTATTCCTCAATCAATTGATTTCTTTCGCATTTAGCTGGAATGGCTCATTGCGAGAACTAAACGTATGCAAAATACTAAACACATCAATGGATATGAGAAACCATGTGCAACCAAAAAAGAAACCAAATGTAATGATTTTTCTGAGAAAAAAAATCATTGTTAATCGTTATTGTCTTAAATGTTGTAAACCTCTACACAAGCCATATCAACTGTCAGGTGACAACATTATTCTGAAACAAAGTCAATTCGCGTCTCTAAAATACTAAAATATTTTTAGATGAAAAATATATTCATTCATATGCAAGCCTTGTCAAAATAAACTACCCACAGTCCACTCAATCTTACAAATATCAATCGAACTTTTTAAAAACATTGAAAATATACACGCATCGGCACTACTTAAAATGTTATGATAGCTAAATCAGTTATATCTATTGTCTACGAATTAACGAACAAATGATAAGTTCAGAAATATTAATGAAAACGTTTAAATATACACAAGGACCTTTACTTAGATATTATCTTGGTCTGTTTGCTTTGAGCATCTATACCCAGAAATAATGTTATATTTGCTTAACATTTGCCTCTGCCCGTGCACTGCAGTAGCCCAGTGAAGCATGTGTTGTGGAAAAAGGTCAGAATCGTTCGCTATGTATATGGGCTATAGGCAGGGTCGTCTTCTTCATCCTTATCTTTTAATAGCGACGACGCGAAAATAATGCTGTGTTTTAATACGTACGTTTTCATACAACAAAGAGTTCCTGTGATTTAAATGTTTCCGTGTTTTGCATGCATGATGACCGACTTTTAAAATGGTTTGAGAAAATAACAATGTGCTTGTAACTTATATTGTAAGTATTTAACGAAAAAGTGATTTAAATCGTGTATAAAGTATTTTATTCACGAGAAAAAGAGAAGGTACAAGTTTTACAACTTATGAACAGTAAATAAATTTTAAGTGCTCCTGTTAGTTTAAAGCTTTGTGATTTTGACGCATGATGATTGATTTTAAAATTGGCTTGCGAACCTTATGATGTGCTTGTAATTTGTTGTACTTTAAAAACCCACATAGGGAGTGTTCCTATGAAAGCTTAGCTTTTGAATGCATGCTCTGTGGCCGACTTTTAGACGATGATCTAATGCTACACATGTAGTTTGTTTCATACTTGTAGGTTCTAGCATGGGTCAGTATTCGTGCGTTACGATTTTTGCAAGCATTTTGCGACTTTGAAATCGCCCTCTACACCACTAAACGCATCATACACTACACCATAATATTTTCATAATGAAGACATCGAAATTAATATATACATGTATAAGGATTGTACGTAGACTAGATGAGATAATTATATTATGATTTTAAGAACGTGAAACTAAGGACAGACATTATTTATGCATGCTTAAAATTTCATGTTTAGGTAATGAGGGAGGTTAGCTTAACATTATTTAAGTTTATTAGATTGCAACAACCAAACCGTTGGACATTGGAGATGAAGGGGGTTCGACTAGCTTTCACGTAATTCATTGGGCATTATGGACGGAGAAGAAGAAGACAGGAAGAAGAACATCTATGTGGCTGTCACACAGTGTACATACCGACTTACAGCTATATGTATTACCTACGTGGTTGAAAATAACCGAGTTAATAATATTGAAATGAGCACATGTGCACATATCGCATTTGTCCAGCAACCAGTCTGATTAAAATCGACGGTTTTCCGAGGAATAAAAACTGCAAAACAGTGCATCTACCGGGATACGAACTCATATCATTCGGAGGTTTCCTCGCAAAACCGTCTGATAACAACCCGTATGCTTGCATGTTCTGACGCAATTCAGTTAACCAATCACAAGACCTCCAACAAAGACTTTCGGTGCGAGAAGCTACGGGCAAATAACTCCAAACAGCTATACTTTCGTCTGTTCCGCATGCTTTCAAAACGGCGACCGTTTAAAGATTATGATGTGATTGGTCAGCTAATTGACTGGGCTTCGTCTGCGCAAAACTGTTTCGGAACACGTGCCTATACGGGGTGTCATCAGACCTTATGACGAGGAATCTACATAACCGGTTCGTATCCTGGTAGATGCATTATTTTGCAATTTGTATTCCTCGGAACAAGGTCGAGTTTAATCAGACTGGCACAGCAACCATTGTCTCACCGCGACTTCCCTTATTTTGTCGTATGTGACGTCATAAACGATTGTTCATGACATCACTGTAGCTTGCCGTCGCAAGTGAAGTGGGCCGTTTCCTGGCTATTTTTACACGAATCAAATGGAATAGAATGGGTAATAAAGAAATTATTACACGCGAAAGTGTGTCATATGGCCTTTACAAAACTCGTTCAAATTTGTGTATAACCCTCGCTCTCGCTCGGGCAATACAAAAATTCACCTCTTTTCGTAAAAGTCATATGACAAACTTCCTCGGCTGATAATCTTTATATATTTAACACATGGAGAATACACCGTCAGGCCAATAATGACATTCGAGACACTAAACTACCCCATTTATATATAATATATAGCAGTGAAACTCATCTTCAATGACACTGATGTCAATTTTCCCACGTCGTCATTGCGTTGATTAATCCCCAGTGACGTGATGTTGATGTATTGATACTACCATAGATAAGAGCAAAATTAGGACCCAATGAACAGCTTGCTGGAGGTAAGTTTATGTACTTAGTAATGTACATAATAATACCTTCCTCCCTCTTCCGTGAGAACATGGACGATAGATATCGATATAGTATGACAGCCTTGATGCAACTAATTGCTCTATGTGCATGTTGCCGTAGATATCTTTGAGATAAACACCCCATGGAAAAAAAGAAATATTGATTGCTATCGTGCAAGAACAAAGTTTCAAACATTCTGATTGTTATGTCACAATTCGTTTCTCAAACAATTTACAAATTCAAGATTGCTTCCCTCTGACATTGATCTGTTGCTACTGTAGGACGTATTCCAAGTGCATGTCTCGAGCGATGAAAACATACTCTCTATATAGACCATAAAGTGTGGATCCAGTAAAGTGTGGATCCAGTCGGTCACAGCATCGACTACAACACCGAGATCATATACGGTGACACTGAACTTAGTCTCTCACACAGTTGTGGATTATGTATTGAACGGCTGGCTAACAGCCTGGGTATCACATATCTGCACGCTAGAACGTCCTGGTGTCAGTCTCTATAGGCGTTCTGAATGCAGAGAGACAGACATGGTAAATGTATGTTTGAGTAACTCCTATCGCATGCTGTATACTGTTACATGGTTTGTTTAAACATCAAATTGAAATAGTACGAAGTAAAGCTTGGTTGCATGTTAGCTGAATGAAGCTCATGAGATATATATTGGGAGCATTGATGTTTCCGTCAACAGTCTGATTAAAATCGACGGTTTTCCGTGGAATAAAAATTGCAAAATAGTGCATCTACCGGGATACGAACTCATATCAGTCGTAGGTTCCACGTGGCGAGGAATCTACAGAACCTGTTCGTATATATCCCGGATGATATATTATTTTGCAAATTTTATTCCTCGGAACAAGATCGATTTTAATCAGACTGTCTCCGTCAGCGTCTTTGCTCCTAATGTCCCTTGGGCGAATCGTAATAGTTTACTATAGTCAAGAAGAAACCTGAAAAACACATCATGCGAGGATGCATGTTGACATTTCCTATGAGATGGCCCGTCAACAATGAACGTATTGGTATTGATGAGATCGAATTTTATGATAATGTGGTAATTATATACTATGAATTCTCTATGATGATGATGGTAATTTTAACTTCATCCAACGCAATGCATTATTACCCTGAAGGAATTGTACTTTCGGTGCCGACCGTATATATGTCCGTACTTTCCTTGACAGCTGGGTGGACTGAGTGCAATGTGGATGAAGTGCCCAAGGACACAACGCAGTATGAGACAAATATACACACAATATGTCACAATTTGTTAGTGTCTCCATCGGGATTCGAACCCGGGCCTTTGGTGTGAGAGGTAAACACGCTAACCACTACACCACTGTGCTCACCGTATCACGGAGTACGTCAGCAGTGCACAGTAGAATGAAGAAGAAAGTTCACCTTATTGATGGTCCGCTACATAAAACGACCATGGGTTAGTAATGATGTTAACAGCATCCTGTCCTGTCTTTGAGAAAAGGTTCACTCTTATAACAGAAACCTTTGACTTGAGCTCACCCACAAAGATTTCAAAGACTCTGAGGTTCACCGGGGACACGTAGAAAGTGACAGTTCTATGTATGTAAAAAGCCAATATCGACCATGATCTAAGGGCAATGGAGCAATTTCATATGAAATCTTTGATATTACTAGGTATAATCATGTTGTATTTTATCTGAAACCACCATTTGAAAGGATCCCTTCATTGATATTGAATTATTTAATACTAAAATATTTTAATATTGGCTATTTGGGTGATTCCTAACTCGTGATGTTGATTTTAGGATCAGGAAAGATGGCATTAAGTAAAATGGAAAATGGGATCAGCACGATGCTTGCTACAGAAGTAATGTGTTTATAGAGTTGAGATGGGTTTTTTCAGGTCCAAGAAAACTTTCAGAAATAGCAGTCTCTAATAATTATTCTTTAGCACATTTGGGTGGTGGTTAGCCTACCGGCCTCCCATGCCAAATGCCCAAGTTCGAATCTCGAATTGGATATTTGGTCCTAAACTCAGCATCAGCACCATCATCATCATCATCATCATCATCATCATCACCATCATCATCATCATCATCATCATCATCACCATCATCATCATCACCACCATCATATCGCTTCAAAGATGCATGTGACACGTCCGAATGTTGACAATTCATCAGTTAATCTTGTTTATTCATTCATATGTAAAAGGTTTAAGTCCAGTTCAAAACAAGTTATTTCACAGTAAAATGTCACTCCCAACCTCTACATGCGGCTGTAGATTGTGTTTTAAAGTCTGAATGAATGCATCACCCAGGGACATGGCCTTGATAGTACCGGGTACGTAATTCTCGTACAAGTATAGCTAATAATACGATTTGATTCTGCCTTGCATACCAAACCTAGGTCTGTCAAACAAGTTTACTTCATTGGGAAACTACAACCAACATTGATACTATTTACTATATGTCTTGTCAATATTTACTAACTTTAAAATAACCCCGTACGTCAGTGATTACACCAGGTGACGACACGTGTCCTTTATTGCCTCGTGAAATACGTATTATCACCAAGGGAGGTAACTCATTACCTTGCTCAGCTGCTGGCCATCGACAATCTTGTGTCAACATCTGCACGTGTAATTTGCATAATTGTTACACAATAAACCAGACACATCTCAGCAGCTGACCACTATGACGTCATGGACTTATTGACCTGATGTGTTTACAAATTATTGACGGATACTGTTCCATTCAAGACTGGTGCATTATAGCAGAACAAGAAGAAACAAATAGTGTGTGTACATGTCACGCGTAGTCTTACACTCAGACTATGAAAAAAAAAACAAATCTGAAAATATCACAATTTTATTAAATATTGAAAAGGAGACTGTAAGAAATGGAATTTTCATATAAATTTCGTTATTTCTATAAAGAAAAGGCTCCTTTTCAATATGTTTTTTTATTTATTTATTTTTTAGAATCTAAGTGTTAGACTAATGTCACATGCTGTATATGTAATATAGCCATATGAAACATGCATGAGTCCAGCTTTCAGCCATCAGATTAACGAGATATGTTTTGTTATTAAATTTACATAAAATGTATAACTTAATGAGTCAAATACACCATATTTGCACCCGCTTATTTAATATCCACTTCATCTCCTATAGCCCACACAAACGTGTCATACTATTCTTCATTCCATGTGACTTCATCAAGGATTTGTTTAATAGTCTTGCTTCCAGTAAAAGTGAAAATAAAACTCTATATGTATAAGATACAATATTCTAAATTTGATCATATATGTTTCCGCATTTTTAAAGCAATTCAATGCATTTCGTCATTAACTTTTGGGGTTGCAATTTTATATATCCATATATACATCAGCTTGCTTACAGATACTTTAGACTGACTAAAAGGTTTCTTAATAATGTACCATCCTTGAGTATAACTTTTTAACGAATGAAAAAACTGTTCCACAGTGAATGAATGAGATACAGCATGGACTGTAGGTAGAGGATATATATGATGAGATGAAGTACCCATATTCTTGACTGTGGGTTTTGTTATCTTACAAACACCTTGATGTCCTTCTCTTGCTTTATTACCATCGTAATGATAAAACATTATTATATATTCATGTTGGCTCGCTTTGCCAAAATCAATTCATCATTTTCATAATTGAATAAATATGCAGTGAAAAATCAAATATTGGGAATATGAAAAATCTCAGCCATCGTTTTCGCGACAAATGTATCATTTATTATGTCATGTCAACCACCAAAACCGAAATATCAAATTGACAGGGCTTTTTTGTCAACCATATATTCAATAGAATTGCAAAGTCAGGTAATTTGTGTTTTGTTTAACATAAATCTGTGTGATTGAGAGTCAGTAACACAAGACCGGCATATCGAGCGTAAATCTGACAGCGACATCTAGTTCAGTGCTTGATGACGTCACATGGTTAGCCATCACCAATCGCATCCCTAAAGTTAGTTCACCAATTTGTGCCACGAATTCAGATATTATCATTCGGATTTCCTTATTTTTTCGAATATGGCTAAATTTACGGTTTTTGTTTTATTTTTTGTCCAGAGCGTAATTCCAAAACTTTATATATGGTATGGATGTTACCCAAGTGGCGATGCAGGACTTATTTTCGGATGCCCAAACTATTTGTGAGAGATATATAATGAGAGATTAATAAATTGATTTAACGAGGTACGCAGACATGTTTAATGGAAGCGAATGTTGTACTCTGTATATTTGCAACAAAATATTTCAGTTAAATCTTTTGTTTTAGAATTTGTTTCATATTTGCCTGAAAATACCACCTCTTGTTAAAATTAATGTACTATTGCCATGAGATAGATACTGTTATAAAATCAAAGTTTGTAAAATCTTTCTTAGTGAAGCTCCAAGTGTTTGGAAGTTGTATAGCATCATTAATGTCACAATAATTATCCTTTTGTTTACTTTTGTACTAAATATACATTGAATTGAATAGACATATGAAATGGGGGCGAATTTAGTACTCTTACAAAGCATTTGAGCTTAATTTTTTTATTAAAATGTGTATATATGTATGGAAAGCATTATACATGACAGATAACTAAATAATATAAAATCGTAAATCTTAGTTTTCAAAATACTATTTGAGGAACATATGATATGAAGCAAGTATCACCTCCCGAGGAGGTGATTATAACAGATATTTACTCGTACACCCGAGGCGGTTTCGAACATCAGTTGTCAAAGAAATGAAACTTTTATAACGCGCCTGAAGGCTGCAGTGCAACAGATCCTGAAGACACGTGAAAATCCTATTGTTCTAACTGTCAGTAAATATCTTAATGTCTTAAGGCCATTGATTGGCCCGCCTCTCAATCTACTTTACACTCTTTCCAATATTGACGTCGTTCCTCCAAAAAAAAATCATGACAAATTAAAAATATTTAAGTATCAGTAGAATTATGAACGTTTCCTTTTCTCATTAAAATCACGTCGTTTGCTTTTTATCTTCTTTTTCTGTTCCTTCTTCCTCTATCTAATTAACCAGTGAAAGCCGTTGGCCATTGCATGTCGACATATGTGACAAAGATATTACATTTGACATCTTCTCAAATGCTGTTAATGTTTAATCTGTCATAAATCAACAAATTCTTTATAACAAAATTCCAAATATATATATATATATATATATATATATATATATATATATATATATATATATATATATATATATATATATATATATATATATATATATATATATATATATATAAAGATATATATAAAGATATATTACCACACTTTCAAAGATATATACTAATTCGGTAACAACCAAGAAATCTTCCATTTCGGATATACGTAGTTATTTTGGTCAGTACAAACAAAGGGTCGGTGCTACAAAAATAGAGAAAGTCTCTGTTCTACAATATCTATTTTATTTATAACATTATGTACGACGTCAATGCCCCAAATGTGTGAATGAGTTTTAGAATATATCTGTATAATTAAAAAAAACTATTAATACGTCTGTCAATGTGTTCTACTTCAGTTTACCGCGATGTCCATCGTTTTACATAAATGTATAACGGATCCTGGCTACATTTAGTCTAATATGCTGGATATAGGAGCTCAAGCGCTGTTTGAGAGTGTATATTTCAGTCTGAACAGTAGTCTTACACTCACACTCTGAAAAACGTATTTATTCTGAAAAAATCACCATTGTATTAAATTTTCAAAAGGAGAGTCGAAGTGTTAGACTATCTAAACCGATCCGCGTTTGTATGTGACAAGTATTTTTCAGAAATAAGTTGTTAAAATGTGTATTTCCTGTTGTTGGATTTTTTCTCATTGATATGTGTGATAGGTGCTTGTCCCACTTCATGACGGTGTAGAAAAAAAAACGTTTTAACAGTCTAAGTTTTCATTCAGCAAATGCAGACTCAACTAAATACAGAAAGTGAAATTGAAAAGAAAAAGAGACAGAGTCAAATAAAATCACATCAATGAAAGCACACATACATAACACTTTAACTCTGAAAAAACATTGAAAAGAGCCTCTGTTTTAAGAAAATCTCATTTCTCATAGGCTGCTTTTCATGTTTAATTAAGTAGTGATATTTTACGAATAAATATTCTGTTCAGAGTCTGATTGTAAGACAATTAATTTGGCGAAAAGGGGTCGTCGAGGATATAGGCTCCCCAAATTACTGTGTATAAATAAGAGTATTTAATACAGTCTAGTTTCTTTTTCAGCAAGTCAAGATAAACAAAAACATACACATATGCAACTAAAAGCTAAACGAAATAAAATCAATTACATGTATTACAATTGCGTAGACGAGGGCCAGCTCTGGTGCCTTTGAAAGACTGTTTTAACCATACATTTCTTACTTATTTCAAAGTTTCTTTAAATTGCTGAAGTATCTATTATTGATGAATATAATATAATGTGATCAAACTTAAAATCATGACTATTTAAACCCTCAAAAGCTACATCTACATGATATGGGGAGGCAGCATACTAAAGTTGGTAGGGATTGGTCAAGTAGTTTTAGAGGTCCGGAAACAAACACTACCCTTCAAATAGACAAAGTAAAAATGTTGCCATGGACACAAAAAAATAAAATTCTAAAAGCTGAAAACCCCAAAGGGAACATCTACATGATATGAGGAGGTTATATACCAAATTTGCTGAAGATTGGTAAACTCCGGAAACAACGGGAACGCCGACGCCGACTCAAACTCAACAAAAAACAATATGTCTCTCGACCCTTGGAGGTGAGACATAACTATTGGCGTACTTTTCTCAGGAAGAAGGCAGCGATGACGGCGTGTTCAAATATAACAAATTCATAGCAAAGCATAGCATAGTTTTAATTAGTTCGAAGTGTCTTATTAATGTTTGTTTTACTTATGCTGTGTGTTTGCGAAGCATATACATTTGAAACACTTACGGTATATGAACGAAATCGTATATGCACATTATATCTACAGAACAGAATAGAATTTTCTGAAGTACATACAAATACGAAACGCATATGATATTATTTTAAAAGTCACAAACATTTACATATTTTGATAACTCTATCATAAGAGGTTGATAATTTGTTCTGTTCTTTGGTTCAAGATTGAACTCGTGTTTACGCATGCATGCATTCGTGTTTTAACGATAAACATTAAACCAGATTATGCAGAGTTATTGAATAAATTAAAATTGGGTTATAAAACAGTGTTTTACAGCAAAACTAAGTACATAGCGTAAACACTGTCTGTGTCTTATAAACTTGATATTGATAATCAAACACGAGTTTAAACAAATATGTTCTATCAATGCTTAAATACGCTTTGTCATCAAATAAAAAATCTTATTTTTCTTTTTTCTTTCCAGCCGAGGCACGTAGGGCACTCGCGGAGTTCTCAGCAAGACGGTCGACGTCACCATTGGTTAACGACCACCAAACATATTGGTTTACATTTATAGATGCCGATTGCGGTAGTTTTATGACTTGGTACAACCGCTTCCAATGAAAGCAAATGTCTGTTCACTGTGGGGAGTGAGTTTCTATGATTGGTAAAAACTATTAAGAAATAACAGCACAGATCCAACAGCGAGGATGCTGAACATCTGTCTCGCTGCTAATTTAGGCTTAATTACTCATGGTATTCTCTCTTGTTTCTTTGGTGGTTTAGTTGGTTTACTGAAGAATTGATCCGTTTGAAGTAGAAACAACACTGATCATAAAAGCTGTTATGGTGGTATATCTATGATATCGACATGAATGTCAGAGTATGTATGATCATGTAACATATATGTTAATCTCAGTACGACATGAAACATCACGCAATGGGCTCTTAGTCTTTTCTTTTTACACCCAGCAGTGAACATAGTAGATGATATAATACTATATAGAATATCATATGATGCGATGTGGTATATGGAATATATAGTATGATGTGAAATGGTGGATGATGTATGTTCTATGGTGTATGGTATGATGCGATATGGTTATGGTATGACATGATATGGTATATGGTATGATGTGATAAAGTGTATAGTATATGGTTTGGTACCATATGGTATAGTGTAATATGGTGCATGGTGTATGGTATGATAGAGTATGGTATATAGTAGGATGTAAAATCATGTATGGTATGTGGTATGATACGATATAACATATGGTATGATACGATATGGTATATGGTATGATACAATATGGTATATAGAATTATGTAAAATCGTGTATGGTATGTAGTATGATACGATATGGTATATGGTATGATGTAATAAGGTGTATGGTAGGATACAATATGGTGTATGGTGTGATGTGATAAAGTGTATGGTATGTGGTATGATACAATGTGGTATATAGTATGATGTAACAAGGTGCATGGTATATGGTATGATACGATATAGTATATGGTGTGATGTGATAATGTGTATATGGTATGATATGGTGCGACATGGTATGTGGTATGATGTGAGATATATATTGCGTATGGTATGATACAATATGGTATATGGTATGGTGTATGATATGACACGATATGGTTTGTGGTATGGTGTGATACGGCATAGCATATTACTATGATAATATATATGAAAGTAATGTATATTGTAGTACTGTACGTCTCGCCTGTGGAATATGATATACCATGCTGTATCGTGTAAGGTAAAGAAAAACGCTAAACCTGTGCCGTGTAATATGACTATAATCGCATGTTACTGAACATACATCATATATACATGATATACAGTGAGTATGTTAATATACTATTTCTCAAACGACAAATGGGTGAATGTGTGAGTGAACGTGATTTGCTTTGTTTTGTGTAAAAAATGACAGAAAACTATCTCATTCGTTTCTTTTATTCAATAGGACTCCTGCTTCCCTGGACAGGAGTCATTTCATGTAACAGGGTTCTCTGTAATAAAAAAGTGAATTACAAAAATAAAATTCTCAAACGACACAGTTTTGATATAGTTAAGGAAAGTTAACATATTACGTTTACCAAACCGTCGTTATTATATATTATTTAATCATAGACAAAATATGCAAAAGCAAATTTACTGTAAATACATTTTGGTATATATGGCATCGGTAGAAACAGGAGAACTTTAAGAACAGGAAGATTTTCTGGATAACAACTTCTTTGATGTGAAAATACACGACGTTTCGGACTCACTCCTTCATCGGGTGATGATATATCATATCATAATGTGTCACAAAGACAACATGAATGAATTACGACCAGATAAATACAACGATAATGCAATATATTACGCAAGCTAGCGCTGTGAAATAAAGACACTAACTATATACATGTCATATATTTACCCTGGCAGTTAAAACATCATTATTAGTCACTGACTAGTAATTGGGTCATTATCGGTTCATAGTGCAGATATCATTAGCGCAATAACGGGGACTTGCTGTCAGTAACCGTGTCATATCACTCTTGTTCACCTGTCAATATGACGTGTAATGCCCCCTTTGACTCGTAACTCCCTTTTAGATGTGGCATATGTGAACTCACTTCGTCAATTTGAAACCTGTTTACCCATTTGAATATTAAAATGTAGTAAGTTACAATATTTTAATGGGAATAACATATTTTCTTCATATGAAAAAAAATAATTCAAAGAGTTGAGTACAGGGTAGACTAACAATTTAGTCTATGGAATTTCTTTAATTAATGTACCTTCATCCTTATGATAATATAATTTTCAATACTACCAGTTCCATATATGTATTCAGTTTATCTATAGACCTGATGAATAGGGATCTAGACTGCATTAAAGGCTCTTACTTTTTACACAGTAATGGGGCAGGACTAAAACAGAGATAGAGGAGAATGTTTTTTTCTAGACTTGACCGTGATAGATTTATTCCTCTGGGGGCGGTTATAGTTTGCTATTTGTTATTATGAATATTATTAGCCTTGATTCTCATGTCATCATAACATCGAACCACATGAAGCCGAAAGGAACAGCGTTAGTATTCTTAGTTAGTAGCCTGGTTATGAATACAATAATCTTCTTCTGGAAGTCCAACAGAAGAACAACAGTCGTTCAACAACAAATAAAATGATAAACATATAACGAAATAACATCAGTGGTTGCTACATTTTTCTTGAACTTTCGACATTGACACGAGCCTTGTTATCAACATATATTTTAGGAGCTGAGTATATAGGTAAAGTAAGCTAATCCGTTGATCTTGGACAAATCACAACGTGTACCCGTCTTAGAGAGCTACGTAGGGAGATTAAAGTGGTGATTTCATAGCTAAGTTTATCTCCCATCGGGAAGCCGTGTTATTTCGTGCAATTCATGGTCTCGCCTCATTTAACATGGCATTTCATCAGCTCGAAAGTTGTATACACGTAGCGTGACTCGTGCTGTATAAAGTCACGTGACCAGATCACCCAATCAGATAATTTAGGGTATAGCCATGATTGAGCCGTTGAATGACATTTGCTTATAACTGACTTTTCGAGTGATTGACTGCTTAGTTGAGATACATATTTTGGAATGATATAAATAAAAATATGATCGCAATTTTTATTTAATTCACTCGACATTTTGATGTGCCTAGGGCAACTATTATACTCTATTCTAAACGTTTCCGGGTGTCGCCTGCACAATTACTCAAATAAATTTTGGAAGCGTACGTGGCATTCTCACAAAAACCTCTTGAATTTTATCTATCCTTATCTTCGTGTGTGATTATCGTGTGTGTATTTTCTTAAATGTCATGTGTAGATATTTTGAAATAAAAATAGGCCTATATCCATATTTTACTAAAAACCTATTTTTTAAATGTTGAATATAAATGTCATGCAGACAATTTTTTTAAAACAATACAATTATACACGTTAACCTTATTAAATATGCTAAATCGCATGCAGGCTATAGATGCTTTCTGGACACAATAGAACTTAGTTGCTGTTGTTTTTACGTACAGTGCTCGCATTACACGTTACCGAATGTGACAAACAATGAGAAAACTATGGCCGATAACAAACTTAACGGAGTTAATAATTCCTTCACACGAAATAACCAGTACAGTCCTTCACAATCCACCTTTAGTGGTCCCTCCGTCCTCCGGCTGCTTGTCTTATTAAAATCTTCATTATTCATAAACCACACCGCGGAGTCTGAGTTACATCTCTATCCGTACTCTGTTTTTACCCGTAAGGTTTTAAACTTTTTAACTTGCATTTGCACTATATCAAAAAGTATTTTAAATAGAAGAACTAAACGCGTATAGATTCAGCGTAGAAAGGTTATCCGGGGCTCAAAGGCGCCTAGGATCGAAAGCATACGATAGAGTGAGATAGCACCAGGCAGAGGTACCTCTTTTGTCCATAGTTTCGGGAGGAAAATAAAAATAGCATGGAATTTGTAGTGCTATACCCCATTGACGTCATAGAGAAATCGCAACATTGCCTAACCATAGTATCTCTATCAGCCAATCAGATTCGACCACATTGGGTTCACGCGTGACGTAGACCGGCATGGGCTATTCCAAGTTATCTCGTTTGTAGGGGTCACGTGCGCAGAACTGAGGTGCAAATATAATTAGCGAGTAAGAAACATTCTATTCCAGTCCATACTGACGCGGATCCACTTCTGGCCAAATGTCTATCCTAATGTTAATTCGTAGCCCGTGATTCTTTTACCCAAGTGCTTTCCTAGTGATCGGTGTCGGGAAAGGAAGGCTGTCCCCCCTTTACCGTGGAACTTTCTACCTTATTACGGAGTTCACTGAAGACCGAACTCGTTGTGTAGGGGATATCTAGCTAGAAATACTTGGATTTCTGGCTAGCAGTTTCGCTTTTCCATCAAACCCCTCAAACCAGGGAACGTAAGGGGTACGGGTTTTCTTTTAAATCACAGTGCATGGTCCGTAGGTGATACCGTCATAGGATATTCCTTAATTGTGTGCAATGGATCTTGCACATTGCAAGACCGTCGAGGAGGTTACGGCGCATTTTAGCGTCGACGAAACCGTCGGCCTCACAGACGATCAAATCAAGAAGGCATTAGAAAAGTATGGACCAAATGGTAAGTGTCAGAAACATGTGAATCGACAAATAAAAATTTTCAGTGATAAAATTGTATCGCCATATTGTGAAGGTATTGTAATGGCGTCCGTGACTCTACTAATCGAGTGGAAGCCATGCGTTTACCCCGCTATAAAGCGTTTTCTAGAAGTTTCCGAATTACAATGAACTATTATACCGTAGATATAAATACAATCATCCTTCTAATATATGTGTTTTTCTTATGTTTCAGAATTGCCGGCCGAAGAGGGTAAGTAGTATTTATCGACGAGTGTGTCCTTCCGCGTGCGAACAACGTGGTATCTAAACGTGCCACATGAGACTTGTCACTTGCTTCACCGTTTTATCGTACTCATGTAATCACCGTGATACCTATGTGTTCTCGTTTTCATTTTCAGGCAAACCTTTGTGGGAACTTATTCTTGAACAGTTCGACGATCTTTTAGTGAAGATTCTTCTTTTAGCAGCTATTATTTCTTTTGTAAGTATTAGTTTATAAACTTATTTATGTTTTATATTTCCACTCATTATTCATGACATATTTTAGTTTTATGGACAGGATTGAATGTAATGCATCACTTACACAAGCATTCAATGTTCAAGTTCAGTGAAAAGCAATGATCTCTAAATAGAATTCAAGTGAGAAAATAACTGCCCCATATCTGTAATATATGCAAAAAGGGGTGACATCAAGGTATAGATGGTTTTTTTCTATTAAGAGATTGTCTCAATGCAATATATAATATTGATATAACAAAACATGACATTGGCATACGTTACATTTCATTCAAACACGCTACATGCTCTAGTTTTGGTTTTAGAAGTTTCAGTGCTCAATGAACAACGTTTTGCCTATCTGGAGAATGTTCATTGCACCTTTTACATAGTGAATATTATAGTTACATATAACATCAGTCATGCATATTGATACCTTTAACAAAAGTAGTTGTCTTTGAAGTGGTCTACAGCTGTGGATTTCCTATTACGGTGGTTAATGATCTAGTAAGTGAGACCAACTTTTGATCGATGGTGAGATATAACTCCTGCACCTGTTTGGTTAGAACAGGTATGGAAGACTTGATAAGGTATTGGATAATGGCTTCTGGGTATCGAGTTCTACTAGCCCGACTTGGACTGAAGAATGGTTGGAAGCTCCTTTATCATCAGCACAGACTAACTGCTGTCTTTAGCCGATTCACCTGTAGTTTAGTTTGGGGTTGGAATTCACCTGTAGTTTAGTCTGGGGTTGGAATTCACCTGTAGTTTAGTCTGGGGTTGGAATTCACCTGTAGTTTAGTCTAGGTTGGGATTCAGTTGTGGTTTTTGATCAAAGTTAAACTTTTGCTGTTTTCAGATATTTAATTTTTTTTGTCTTGGTCAGTGTATGAAATAACCTTGAAGGTATAATTATAAAGAAAAACAGCAAAGTTGCTACCACCAGGTGAGAAGGAACTTGATTATATTATGTTGGTTTGACTTCCATACACTGTCTTGTTTTCATAGAAAAGGGACATTACAGTAACGAATGTTTCACTTTGTTCGCAAGAAAATGGTTCAACTGGAGTCTTATCCGATTCATTATTTAATCAATAGAATATTTTCGACCAGATGTGCTCGAGAAACTGTATGAAATGGTTTTACATGTGTAGGTGTACGCGCCAGATGTCGACCTGTGATAGCACGCAGCAGCAGCCTCTGCAGTAAATCAGATCTGAAGGATTTCGATTCTCAATTATGTGATATTTCCAAACTAAAACTACAGAATCAAACTGTTCGAGAGGCATTCTAGAAGTTGGTGGAATAGAGAGACAAGGATATATTTATGGATGTTCAACTTCTTTATTTCACAATGGCGACGTTTTGGTATAGTTCCTTATACGGTAATATACCGTATGCTTGATAACGGTATAAGGATCTATACCGAAACGTCGCCATTGTGAAATAAAGAAGTTGAACATCCATAAATTATATATCCTTGTGTTGTCTCTACAATCAAGTTAAACTGCTCAGCTTAAGTAATAGGAAAGTTAGTGACATTTTAAGTGTAACAGAATAGGGATCATTGGCAAATCCAGGGTGGGAGGGGGTTCCCATAGTGCATAGGGTTCATTCAACTTGCATACGGATATTTTGGAGGAACTCGTCCCCTGAGAGTAAAGATTGTTTTAATACTGAGACGAGTTATATGTAATATTCCGAATTAGAATATTTTCAGATTCCTTTGATTTTCAGTTCAGGAGTAGCTATGGAGTGCAACTATCGACTTAAGTTCAGATTATCCCATCTTACCGGAATCAACCCCGTCCCAGTGTTCTGTAGCACAACACATCCCGGGTTATTATATGCTCTTGCCAACCCTTAATGTTAAACAGACTACCTTGTCAGTTGTCACTGACCTCCAGGCTGGGCTAGTGCAAATTAAGTCAGAAATATTTTTTGCAGTGAAATCTAGGACTCTTATCTCATCATGAATGAATGTTTCTATCTTTGTGTTCTTCTTGGCAGACATGCCTGCTTGCAGACTCTGTAAAGGTTAACTCTTGAAGTACCCTTAATTTAGGTTATGATGTGCAAGTTAAAATAGGCCCTCTGAGAGTCACTGTAATAAAGATCTAACTGGTTAATGTATGTTCATTAGTAATGTAGCTTCAAATTGAATGCTTCTTTAGAAATTGATAACTATTAAAAATGATGGAATAAGAATGAAGCTCACAGCCGCTGAGCACTATCTCAGGTGGGCATAGTTCAAATTGAAAATGATTGATTTTGTTGTATGGGAATAGGCATCACTGAAGAGGGGTTGAAATTAACCTTTTCAATGCAGTAGCCATTCGGACTTGTGCATTTCTAAATGTACAGTCCAGATTTATTCCACCTACCCAAATACATCTCCATGATCATTTCACTTAAAATTTTAACTAGGGTTCGGACTACAAGTTTTTAAACTCTACTAGCCCAGCTTCTTTTTCACTAGCCATGGGCTACCGGACTTGTGCTAATTTCGAACCCTGTTGAAGGATCCTTGCACAATTCTTTTAAAAAAATTTTAATCAGGATTTCTTAACACGACAGACTAGTGTTGTCTGTGATACATCAGTGTCATGACAGTTGAATAACATTGCATGATGTGAGAGGAGGGACATTATAGTGCAATGGTCAGGTCAAAAGAAGAGTTTCTGAGTTTGTATTAAGTCTGGTCCTTGGCAACTTTGAGAATTGTTCTGTACGCAGTAAGGTTTGTGTGTGATGTCACACTGAATTTCAAAGTGGGCTTGTTGCGGCCAATGCTTGCATGTTTCATTGCAATGCATATCAACAATGATTCTGTAACTGTTACCGGTCTCTCTGCCACATTTCTAGCCACCGTTAAGTGAAATGGTCCTAAAAGACATGTTAAACCCCAAATCACTTCATCTTGCCCCACTTCATCCATATGTGACAATTATCATTTGCGTTTTTAGTACAGCCATCTTTTCTGACTTTGATCATCCTGTAATGATCTACAGGACGCTTACATCTGATAAGTTGTCAGAATAATTGTCACATTGATTTTATCTCCTATGATTGACGCTAGTGCTTTCTTCTATCAATGGATGAAGAGGATCTTTCTACTGAGTACAGATAGGATATGCATTAGAAATGGGTAGATGATCTGATGCCACTGAGCCAATCTTCTTCCTCTCATCCTCCTCGGATTTTTTGTTTGGATTACATATTTATGGTATTATATTATTATATATTACAGGTTTTTAATATTTTGAAAATTGGGAGAACTGATTTGTTCAGCAATCAAGGAGGTGTAAGACTGATTATTTTTAGTTTTGTTTATTTTTTCTATTTGGTAATTCAGAATCCATTGATATAAACATCGGAATGTTAAACAGACTTTGAACTATGCAGATATGGTAGAGTATTGTGTATGTTTCTAAACATTGACAATCAATGTGCTATCTCTGGTGTCCGTGTGAACACGTTCAGTGACAGACATTGAAAGACAGTTGTGTACAAGCAGTTTCTATCCAGATATACAGGACATATGGTTTACATGAACTATTCATTAGTCTTGTATGTAGGTCGGAATTAACATAATGTAAAACCGTGGAAAACAACCCCATTAACATTGAGTGCTTTTGTTACAGTTTTTGTATTTGAACATCGGGTGTCGGAAAACTTAATTCTGTGAAACTTTCATTGGGAAAATTTTCACTGATCTTGTTTAATGCAGGTTCTTTATTGATTCTTTGGCAATGGTATCTCTTTATTTTCACCGGCTAGCTGCTATTTCCCCCCTCCACAAGACATCTTTGACCAAAAGGCAAAAGAGATGGTTGTTTTCCTGTCAATTTGGATGTAAAGTGACAAGAGTGTTGAAGACAAGGAATATTCAGTTCATCATTAACCCATGGCATGCTGTAGGCAAGTGAAGTTGCTCAGTAAATCTTATGTACTTCTCAAATATGGATGATTCAAGGTTGATACGTGGGAATATTGACATTGACCCTGATATATCATGAGTGCGTATGTACTGGCATAGCTACGCCTACTGAATGTAACAAGTCTTTATTTGGAGCTTGACGGTCTTCAGTTCAATAACAAAGCTATCATGTCTCTGGCATTGCTGATTTAATTAAGTGTTTTTGTGTCCTGGAGACTAAGAATAGCATTCAGTTATGCAAGAATACGTATATAGAATATACATCTGCAATATTTAATACTGATCTGGTTTGCCAATTGTTTTTTCAGAAGATGTTTATGATTTAATCATTCATATGAATGTGGATCTTATGGATTGTCTTTATATCATGTACATGTTATCATACAAGGGAGGTATTTTTGTGTCCACCGTCCACACCAAATTTTATTCTTGATATAACAGATAATTGTATTTTTGTGTAAATTTGTATTCAATTCTGAATCTGTTTAATTTAATCAATGAACAAAATTCAAAGCTCCTCCCATGTTCTTGAAATTTTAGGCTGAGAAATTTTGTTTTTAACATGTTTTGTTTTTAGATTAGCTGATCTCATTTTATCCATACTGTTCTAATCAAGATGTATGCTTTCTGAGCGTTTAAACGTCTTTGCTCTGTCTCCTTGTTGGAAAATAGATAACTCTTAATGAAACCCGTTTCTCTAAATGGAGCTGCAAATTGAACATTATTTATGCCTGTAGTATCAAATTGAAACAAAAGTGATCCGTGTGTTCCGGCTTTGCAATGTTCTGATGGAGTATTTCAGTTTGTGGTGATTATTGTAATGTGTTTGTTCTTTTCAAAAATGCTAAAGGCAATTTTCAACTGGGATATTGTCATTTATTTATGAACAGTTATGAAGTTATAAATGTCTTTTTTTATCCATCACCATCAGTATCACTGAGAAATTGTGCTTACAGAGTAATGTTGATTATCATATGTTGCAGGTTGTAGCCTTAACTTAGTTTTAATTCTCTAAATTGAAAATATTAAACAGTTGTTTTATTTCAAGTCTTTAAATACCCGGGAAAGTTATTTGTTCACTATTGAAGGAATTTTTTTTTTTAAATATAATTTTTTGGCAAATTCGTCTTCGTTTAGTTATTGAGCAAATATTAAAGCATGAAACAAACGTGGTTGAAATAATGGTAGATGTGATCGGTCTAGGTCTGAAGTAAAAGAAGTTTTAGAGGACTTGCTTTATTTGCTTATTGATAATCTGAGCTGTTCATGTTATTGAGCAAGGTCACCGCTAGAGGTCACAGACTAATGAATAAATGGAGACACATTTTGTGGGGAGAATTTGATTTGAAGATGTTGTAAATGTCATGTTTGTCCCAGTCACTTCCAAAATTGAGTTACTTCCCAAAAATATGTTCTGCCAAGTCTGACATTTAAGGATCTTTCGGTGATAGTTTGACGGTAAAAGTTGAAGACATGAAGATGTTGTCTGCTCTTTGAGTGTCTGGACATCAAGATGACTCAGAGCTAACTTAAAAGCAACCATCTCTTTGAGATATCGTCAGTAAGTTGCAAGCATAGAACCAGTCCTGGTTCCGGAGTACGATTTACTGTTTTGGCCATTTTGCCTCCTGCCTAATTTGGCGTCTGCTTCAGTGGATTGTGTTGGAGAAGCATCTGACAGCTGGATGAGGTTTCAGCCTCATCATTGACTTGACTCCCTCTGTCCATCTGGATGGTAGCAGCTAGACTTTCGGGCCATCTGGCAGATGCTTAGACTTTCTTACAGACTCAGTTCATCTGATCTGCTCCTTGACTCTACCATGGTCTCTTGGTGTTCTCTTAATCACTTTATAATTCTGTTGCCTGTTGTTGAGACTTCTGACAGATTGGGAGCTTACCAGAAATATAAGATATTATTACCTACGAGGGCAATATTCACGCACTCGTGTCGTAAACATAGTATGACATAGACACTCATATAATATCCTCTGACTTATGCTGGTTTACTATTCGTATCCTTCTCTCAAGCTTCAACTCTCGGTCTTGTCTGCTCGGTTTTCTGAAAGGTAGCTTGCAATGCATTTCAATATTGCTTATGGGATTGGCCCAGTCTGTCATTTCAAAGGCATAATTGGACCCTCCTCATCTTTTTCCTCCATTTGATTCATTTCTCTTCCTAGTGTATAACATGGTTATTTAGTAATTTCTTGTTCCGGCTGGTAAATGATTTCAGAATGTTCTTTAATTTGCAATTCAAATTAACAAAATAACACTTTTGGGCTGAAGTTTTAAATCCTATTTTATACAGTGATATATAATGTCTATCCCAATGGTCGTCAAATCCTGAAATATTTCCAATTTTGTCTTTGCTTCACATTCAATTTACATTCATGTGTATATAAATGGAAATATCACATCCTTATAGTAAAATGTGGTCAACGTCGTCATATCACCATCATTGAATATGTATGATTGACCGCAGCCAAAATATCAGCAAATATTTTAGTCTTGACTCGCTGTAGGATCATGTTTTGTTGTCACATGTCTAGAATAGTCTGTCTCTTCTGACCAGTTTGCATACATCTATAGTCTTCTTTGTCCTTGTTGATGTATTAAACGATCTTTCTTTCATGTTAAATGGTACCACAGGGACAATATGTCCTCATTTATCTTCTACTTGTTCACCTTACAGGCTGTTCAGGAACTGATCTGAAATTCACATTCAGCTTTGGTTATTTCCCAGATACTGACTTAAAAATAACTTTACAAACCATCTTTTCTAAAATATTTGTATCGGGGACAGCTTATTCGAGACCGGCAGTAATCAAAAATCTTTTTTTCATAAATATTTTCTGGTTTCAGTCGTTTGTGAGATTTGATAAATGTTGATTGAGGTCTGGATAAATAATGTGTAACTTATTAACTTAGCAAAGTTCTTATCAGTGGTTTTATGACAATTAGTTTAAAATGAAGTCCGTATTAAGACTGTATAATTGATGTACTATGTACTTGGTATTTGCTGAAAGTGACTTATTGAAATCCGTTCTCTCATTGCACCAAATCTCCAAAACAGCTAAACGGACTGGTCACACGACCTCAAGTTACAGAAAATTAATTAGACTCAATGCACTGCAGTATTGACCTGTGATTTGCAGCCTAATAGCTAGGAAGGAAGGCTGAATCCCTTGGGCTTTGAGGTGTTGCAAAATTAACTGCTGGATCGCAGACAGCCAGCTTGCAAGCATTCTATAAGAGATTGGGGCCCAGTTTCCAGCCCATCAGAAATAGATTCTTCCTGCAATCCAGTCGTATAATTGAACTTTGAATTTTCATTTTTTCCTTTCCTCTGTGAATCTTCTTCAATTTTCTGGTCACATAAAATGGCTGTTACGAGGAACTGCGGGCAGACGGGAGGAGTTACACGGGGAGTTTGTGATCAATGTGTTATATTGATTTTGAGTGGAGCTTCTACACGGAGGAGAAACCTGACACGGAAGAGTAGTAGTAGTAGACGAGAGTAGTAGACGTACAGTGTTGTCTTGCTGCTGACACAGATTGTGTTACACCTCATTCTCTTGTCACCAATGTGATGCATTTACGTTGCCATCGCTTAACAGCTTTTTCATATGTTCCGAATATCTCCTTTTGCAAGAATCGATCAGTTTGTCTGTCTCCAATTTTTGGGTGAAGACTTCTGTTTGGATGTCATTCTTGCTGTTAAACATAAAGTTGTTTCATATATAATTTCACTACATGCTGCATTGGCACTGTGTTGAAGGTTTGTTGTGTTTTTAATGTTCTGCGGCCTTCAAGCGATCATGAAACCCAATTTTCACTTCCTACTTGTATCTTTTAAATTGAAAAACTTTGAAGATGGGATCTTGAGTTATAACATTTCAAGTACATTGACCTGGAGCAGTAAATTTGAGTTCTTCAGATTATTTCCCTTCACGAAGTCATGAATTGTCCCAAGACTCTAAACTTGAGCAATGTAGGCTCAGGACCATTTAGGAATAAACAGTCTTAATTTCTTTTTGACAGGTGTTAAAACAATCTTTCTGTGTCAATAAGTCATGGACTTGAAGCATTCTTTTGCAGAGTTCTGTCTCAAAATCAAGCCAATGTTTGTTTTAAGAAATAGGCTTCTTGTTTTTTGGCATCTAAGGTTATAATTGTAAAGTGGATGAACTTTGAGACTTCCAGATATTTTAATCGTTGCTTAAGTTAGGCTATCTAATATAATTGTAAATCTAAGCATACTAAATTGAAGGCTTTGCATTATTTGGAAATTATCTTTCACAGACAATAGAACTGCTGCTCTCTAAAGATCTGTTTTCAGCCTGAAGGGGGTTAACCCTGAGTTTAGTATATTAGCTAGTTGACCTCATCTTTACACCATATTGCCAAGTAGAGTAGAGGTGTTATCAGGGAAGATTAAAGTCTACATCTCCTACCTAAAGACAGCTAGATGGATATCACTTATACTACACATATAGAATCCCTTGAAGTTCTCAGTCTAGCATCTATCTTTATGTGTTTATAAACACAGTTTGTGATTCATAGAGCTACCTCCCTTTCTGTGAGAGAACATCTGCACCTGTCAATCAACTTGTAAATCCGTCTTTTTAGCATGCTGGAATATTTTAGCATCTTACATCCTGGGCACCTTTACCTGCCCTCTGTGGGTTAAAGGTTAATGGAAATAGACTGTCTCCTGACTATTGGTTGGCTGACAGTTACCTTGTTGTCCATCATACTCGATAGGTTAAGACTGGCATCAGTCTAGGTAGAAACTGGTTTGGGACTGTTTCTGTTCTGCATTAGTCCATTAGATGTGTGACTACAGCAATGCTAGTGAGAATCTATCACAATAGTGGAGGGAGACTGGCTACAGTCTAAATACAATCTGGCCTTGCGTATGGGATTCATCCTGCAGCCCACTTGTCCATCAGTAGGTGTTTGTTATTGTTAATACAGACTGGAAACAGTCTAGCTTGAGCTGGTGAACACATGGACTTGAGGTTGAGGCAGTTAGGTTGTGTTCAAGAGCGCTAGATCTAGTGAGATCCTGCACGTTGCCTATGATCTAGCACTAGCCTGGTGGACTGATTTGATGCAGTTAAACTAGTGTTCAAGAGCGCTAGATCTAGGGAAATCATTCACATTTGGACTGACACGTGGACACTGGCCTGCAGTGCACTTGTACTCAATAAATAAACCTCACTTTGGGTGTTTGCTTATAAATCGGCTTCAAAGATCGATGGGAGGATTTAGATATTTGATGAATCCATGTGGTCACCAGATACAGGATATCAATCAATGTCTCTTGGAAAATATCCCTGCTTTCACAATTCATCAGCAATATTTGCCAGTAAATGATGCTTCAAATTGATTAGGATTGTTTTCAACCATTTTGAAACTTTGCTCTCCTTTGCCTGTTTACTGATATAAAATGTGAATATGTTATTCGAACTGAAGATTTGTGATAATTGAATTTAATAGTGTTCTTAACAAACTACGAAATATAGCAATTCAGGATCAACAATTGTCGCGTCATGGTGACATGTAGGAAAGTTTGAGATGGAGGTGGAATTATAGGTCTGGCCTGTTTCAAAATGAAAGTGTTTGATTAAATGATGTGGATTGTAAGACATCCTTCACAAATACAGGATGAGCACCGTTCAGTCATATGTAGGATATACTGATAAAGCTGGAGAGAGAGATCCATCTAGGCTTGTTGCTGAGACGGACATATAAGCTGTCTACATCAAGATAATTAGGTTGGAGTCTCCTGATAGTCTTGTCCCAATCACTTATCTGCTCCACCTAGGCAGCGATTCTCTCACTTCTACTTCTCTTACTGGCTCAAATGTTTGAAGAATTAAGAAAAGATAGGAGTTGAAATATGTAAGGATAAGCTCCTTGCAGTAGTTGAACTGGTTAACATTGTGCATGCTGCAGGCCGCTCAAGTCGCCCAGGATAACATTACAGAATCAGTTGGGTTATTGTAAGGGCATATACCGGTATGTGAAACAAAGCAGGAAGGATAATGGGAAGTGTCACTGATTAGGTCATTTCACTGTTTGTTTATGGTATGCAAATGGGTTTTTTTCATCCAAAGTTTACAGTTTCATTTTACATACTGAACGAAATAAGATTTGAACGTTTATGATTGATATTTTATCATTGTGTCAATAAATTAGATTTCATTATTAATAATTTAAAATAATTTCACTATTTGTGTCCAGTATAACATTTTTCTTATTAATCTGTATTTATTGTTCCCATAAATGGTGATAATACTCGGTCTCCCACTCCCACATTTACCTATCGTTTTGTCTGGGACTTGACAGGATTAATGATTAGTGGGTTTTTTATACAAGATTAGTCTACATTGATTAGATGATGTAAGATGTTATTCATGAATGAAGATGCCGATAGGGATTTGTTCCCGTATGTTACACAATGTACATGTATGGCGTGTAGTACGGTGTATATCACAGTGAGAACTAACACTGAGTGGGCGGTCCTATTTAATATCCATGCTGTGTAGGTGTGGCAAGGTCAGGCCCTGTAACCTGTATTACCTGTTGACCCTGCAATGATTTCTCTCTCGGTTCAGTTTGTTATTCATCTGAGATATTGACCTTTTGACCCTTCTGAGAAAGCATAAAACAATTTAGAAAGAGGTTGCAGTTGCCCAAAGTACCTCCCAATAAAATTGTCCTGGACTGTTTTCTTGACTTACCGGTAACCTTACAGTCACACATTGATAGTGTGGAGTAGACTGACAAACATTATATAGGTGTGGTTACTGTGGTATATTATAGAGATCTACAACATGTTAGGGCAAACCATGTCCGCACCGTGTCAATGACTAGCCTGTAAAGATAAGGAACCTTGAGCAGCTCTTTCAATTATTTGAGTGATTTATAGACTCCTCAGGGAGTTGATCATGTATGGAAACTGACATGCAAAGATCAACATTAATAGCTACAGAAGGTGGATGCAATGTCTTATCATAATTAACCATAGACTTGAACTCATCTTTATGAGTGTTCATGATAATTTCATGGATTTTATCGGTGCAGTGCTACGTTAATATTCACGGTAATGCTCATGTTCAGTAAATAGTAAAAGTTACCTGATTTTGAATGTTACTTACATTCTTGCAAAAAACAGAGTTCAAATATTTTTAGAATTTGTGTGTACTTCAGTATGAAGTGGGAATCAAATCTTGTGTGATGTTAAATAAGTGTTGGCACACATTGAGCTCTAAAAAGAGGCTCTCTGTGCATCTTAATATGTAGATGTAGGTTGAAGATAATGGTCGTGACATTAAAGCCTCTCTTTAATCCTGAGATGAAAGCTGTTAGTGTGAATGTTCAGTAAATAGCAGGTGTGATTGCTTTATTATTTTGGCCTTTATGGAAGACGTGTGCGAAGTATTTCAGGCAAGGTTTTGTCCTTGGCAATACTGCTTTCTGACATCCAAACTTCCGGGACTGAATTTTTTCCTGAAATCACATTCTTAAAAATTATAAATGTAAAAAGTTTGAAAGTATTTTCTTAAATATTATTTGATAAGTTTGTTTCTACTTTTTCAAGCGATAATTTGTAGCCTTGAGATAACAAATGTTCAACAAAAATATGATATTTACGGATTCTTGTTGAAGGTCAAAATGTTTTATCGATATTTATGGCTCTGAATCTTTTTACAGTGTCATGAATGTTTAATATTATCTCTACATGGCACTTGTGATTCAGCCATGGAACTTTTTAAGAAAATACAAAGGGTTTTATATTTACTAACCCTTTTATCTGCTACATTGATTAGTACCATTCTTGTGTACTATCAGTACCAATCCAGGACTGGGACATTGTTGAAGTCGGTAATTCAGTTTGGACAGATCAACAGGAGATCATGGTTCACTTGGCAAATAATCTATAATGTTCAGTTACACCATGGATAATTCTTTAGTTGAAAGGGTGCTGGAAAGCAATTTAGAAGTTTAACGGTCATATTTCAATTATCTTTTTTACATTAACAGGTAAAAGCAGGGGTTGAAAATATTTGCACGCCCAAGGGCTCCATTTTAACAAATTTCATCTGACTTGCTAAAAAAAACACCAAAAAGTCAATGACTTGCTTCCTTTTCAAAATTATCAACATTGGGATGTATTTTGTATAAAGCTTGGTGACTTGGTTCAAGAAAAAACAGGTGTAAGTCAATGACTTATTGATAAAAGATTGTTCAACCCCTGAAAATGGATAAATATGGAGCGAACGGTGATAGTCTATAGGATTCTTTAGACACAAATTCTGAGAAACTGTTTGCCAAGAATAACAGTGCAAGTGAAGATGATGGTAGCAGGATGGACTAACTGATAAATCAACTTGTCTGATATATACAGGGCTGGTTTCCTCCTCAGGTGGGTGGAAGATGTTTGGGGTCAGATATGGTTGGCGTTGCACGATCTATCGTGGAAATCAGGAGTTCTCTCCTTTCTGAGTCATCTCCATTGGGTTACAGTTCACTTGTAGAAGAGGCGCTAACTCGGAACAAATTCTGATTTCAACTATCTTTGATTTTGAAATTCAAAGAACTCCTGTGCATGTTTCTCCACTTTTCTTTCCTGGGTATCTCTCCAAATAGTGTCGGCATTCTATGTTTCCAATGATGTTTGCAAGAAGCTATGGCTGATGTTGTTTCTGGCATGTTCAGCTTAAAATAGCAGCACATTTAGGAGAACATTACAGAAGCTGTGATGGTTAACTCTGCCTAACTAGACAGCTTTTCTCCTTCAACTTCACCTTTTAACAGCCTTGTTTATGGAAGAAACGTGTTATGTTCAATTTGCATCAATCTTTCAACATATCTCAAGCATAAAGAAATCGAAGCTTGAACATGAGTGTCCTGATGGTGAACATGCTGCTTGAGACCGTTTTTGGTAAATCTGATTTTGTTCTTGGTCATCAAGAGGTTATTTATAAACCTTCCCATCTTTAGACATAAATGCATAAACACATTTCTTATGAAAAAAATAGTTCTGTATCAGTTCTGCTTAAATTCATTAATGAATACAAAAAATTAAAAATGCTTGACCTTAAATTAAGTTAAATTAAGAACATGACTTGAATTGTTCAATTCCTGACATAGTCGTGTTGTATTTATTTATTCTGTAGTTTAAATAAAACCCCTTGTCTTGTCATGAATTATTTCAGGTTTGTTTTCAAGGCGAGGAAATGTTTGACATTTTAGATTTCATGAAGAATTAATCCGTCACAGCATATTTGCCAGTACTTTATCCTGATTCTAATTATAGCTGGCAGCGCCTTATTATTTATAGAATAGTTGTTTCTATTAATTGATGTAACCATAGTAACAAATGGAATGAAGTTGCAATCGTTTGGTCTGTCATAGGTTAGAGACTATGACCAAGTCGTATTGTATTTATATATCTGTTTGATAATGCCGTGTTTTATATCTGAAATTTGTTTGTATAAAAATATTTTTTAAGTAGACATTTCACTGATCAAGAGTTATTCATATAAAGACAACTTATAAATATAAGCAGATAAATTGTGCTATATACTTGATATTTAGTGGTTTTCATCATGTAATGCCAGATGTCCCTCTCCGATCCATGTTCGGTTCATGAATTTGAATTGTTCATCTATGTCTGTTAATGATAGTAGTCGATTCAGATTTTGCTTCATGTAATCCGGTTCATTTTCTGTTCATTATCTTTGTGTTGAGAGCTTAATTCAAAGTTGGAATATTTTGGTGATTCTGATCATACTTGGCGGGAAAGCGCAGTGATTACCGTAGCTTGTTTGTCTTCGTATCAAGAGGTCCGGGGTTCAAATCCTGCCAGGGGCACGGCAACTTTCTTTTCTTCATGGAGTAAGGTTTGGGTGCAACTCTACACTGAATTTCAGTGCAGTATCACCCATGGTTAGCTGCCGATACTGCAGGTTTTACCACAATGCATAGCCACAATGGTGTTGAGTGCTTTCTCCCTGCAATAATACCAGCAGCCATGATATAAGTGAAATACTCTTGTTAAAACCCAGATCATCTCACATCACATTCATGCCTGATCCAACTTAAATAACGGTTTCACATACAACAGACAGAACATTTAATACAGAATATCAAACCAACTAGCATACACCCCTATTTTGTTTCAATCTGTAGTGATGCTTTACATTTATTGTCATCTCCAGTATAAGTTAACTTATAGCTAATTGTAATTTAAATTAATTAATGAAAATGATTAAATTACCATAAATTACAGGGTAGATGATGTTACATAGTGCTTAGTTTATATTCAGGATATAATGTAATGTATGTTTTCATCCATGAGTCTTTGTAACATCTTGCGTCCCCCTGGCTTCCCATCTAAATGTTAATAAGATGTAGATTAGAAAAAAATTATCATGTAAGTGAAAGTAATTTGTGTAAAAATTAAAAGAAGAGTTACATATTTAAATATATATTGACTGTAAATTATGCTTTCTTTCCGTTAGCTGGTGTTAAATGTAAGTCACGCCATGTTGCGTCACATGTTGTACATCACCTGTCTCATGCCAATGGTTCGTCGTATTTGAATGTCACCTGTACAGCACTGTAATCTGACTGTTCTTTGTTTTCAGGTTTTAGCCTGGTTTGAAGAAAATGAAGAACAAGTGACAGCCTTCGTAGAGCCATTTGTTATATTAACCATTTTAATAGCAAATGCAATAGTTGGTGTGTGGCAGGTAAGAACCTTTCATTTTAATCCATTTAATTTTAAACTTTGTCTTTTTATCATTCGATCATGACCTGTTAATTTTTACAACTTCTTTATTGTGAAAATACACTTTTCAAGGTATAAACTTGCACTATCGGGTGGAATGTTGGGTTTTTCTAAAATAATTATTACATATTACTAATTTTTACCTCACAACCACCCCTTTGATTTTCTACACCAAATAAACTCTTATCTTTCTTAAACCATACCATTGTCTGCATACTGCAAGAGGAAAATGGTCTGTACAAATAAACCTACCATCTCCATAGATAAAATCTCATAGCTCGTTCTCAACAGTTTGTACAGCTTTATTCCAGACTTGAACTATGCCTGACCCCGGCATTTACCTCCCTTTGAGAATGAAATGACAAGGTGTTATATAGGCCCGGGGATCAAGGGTTACCCTGTATCATCTGTATGCTTCAACACAGCAGACTGTCATGCTGGGGTGTGATTACTAACGTATATACTTATTAACCTACTTACTTACCAAGGGAGACAGAAGTAAGATCTTGATTTGCGGGTTGTTAATAACTTGTGCATTTGGCACCATGTTTTCACACTGAATAGAAACGTATAAAATTATGAAAAAAAGAAAAAGAAAAGTATATTGTATATTAACCCTTAACATGCGGGCGACGGAATTATCCGGGAGGCTCATAGAGAAAAATGTTAGAACCCTTGGCGAGACCCGTACGTTGGACTTAGTGCATTTACCGGGTCAGTAATAATTCTATTTGCCCCCCAGGCGAAATGCGAGACGAAGTGTGTCCGTATATCGCCACATGAAAACTTGTTTACATACATCTCGCAGATAGCCACGATAACAAGTCTGTGTGAATGTCCGGTCGAAATATCAAGTAAAATTCACACCAAATTGCGTGTGCATTGTTGACCCGTAACGCATTGATAATTAGCTTTACAAAAGGCCAATTTTGTCGGGCTTAGCCCCCGAAGCATTAATTCGCTTGAGGCTATTTTCACCCACGTGTTTGTATTGCCTCGGGTTTGCCTCGCCCGAGACTGCTATCTGCCTCGCATCTCGCGAGACGGGGGAAAAAATCGCTAACTCGCCTTACTCCCGCACTTCATATCATGTGAGCGAATAGTTTGTTTTCAAAAAAAAATACGGCAAAATAAAGGGGAAACAATGGACTACATTCCCATATAAAATTAGAAAATCGCAAAAAAATAATAAAGACACAGCAAGCGCCGTGAAAAAGGTCATGTTTACACTTCATAAATTTTGAAACAATCGGCGATTTTCACAACTTCTAAAACATTTATCACGGCTAAAATACTGAATGCATTTTCATAATTTTTATATCACAATAAACCGAAAAGAATAATCTTTTATTCTATATAAAATGCGCAGATTTATTCACAGAAATAAAGATACAATTTTACCTTTCTGAGAGGCATGTGAAACCAAACGGCACACAAACTAATCAACATATTTTCATCAGTTATGGTTCGAGGTTAGCGTTTATTTGAAAAGTCAAACAACATAACCATATTTGGGTTGACATGTGCTTATTTGTCAACTGGTTCGAGATTATGATTTCTTGGAAAAGTGCGATGAACGACCGTTTGCAATGCCGCATACATGTTGTAAGTATTGACGATTTTTATAGGTGGAAATAAAGACAAACTTTACATAGCTATAGAATTATAACCAAAGGTCGCATTCTAATAATTTTTATATCATTGTGAAGCTAGACATCTTGTCTTCAATTCCGTATATAAATGGAATTTTTTTCGTTTCGTATTTATGATGTTACGAGGCCCGAATTAAAGACAATCTTTCGAAAGTAATAGAATAAAAACGAAAAAACATAGAAAATTCATTCAAAGTTTCGGGTGTGAATTAGCCATTTGTGTACGGGTGTCGCTACTTGAATTTGTATTGAACGCCCGTATATAGTCCTTATTCGCCATGTAGATGCGGTATATTTCGTAAAAACGGTACCGGAATCGCCGCCTGGAAATTCCGCCAGCAGAGCTCGTTAGTGAATAAGCTCAAACTACTGCTGCGAGCTGCGAGCCTGTAAATTCCGCCACAGGGGCTAAAAATGGTAAAATATATATACGCAACGTAAGGGCTAATTAAGAGACCTCAGACCTTAAATGATGTTTGAATGAAATTATAAATCATTTAGAATGCCAGTGAATTAATTTATTTATAACATAAGAATCAAAGTCTAATGTGTTAATCAATGTTACCATATATATATTTAATCTGATGAATAAAACATTGTTAAACAAATAACTAAATGAATTTCTTGTTTGAAATGTTATGTTAAAAATGTATGCATATCTTCAAGCGATCCTATTTACGTGCCTGTTGATTGATCAATTCCTCCTCTCTTCTGTGGCTATCAGGAACCGTTGAAAGGAAGCCTCATCACATATCTCTCACTTCTCTTGAATAATTCATAACTTTTGAAGAAAATGGGATCAAAGATGATCTAAGCATGAGAATAAAAAATCATACTGAAAACTGAGTGTTGACTAGAAGGTTACAATACTGATATTGACTAGACCTTAACAGCATTCTATGGCAGACAACGGGTTAACAACTCAGATCTGTATCATAATTGCCATTGTTGTACCTGAAGCATACGATTTGAAACTTAGATTATGGGACAAAGGTTGGTTATACTCACAAGAGGAAATTCTAGTAAAGCAGTTAATCGTTCATGTTTGACTTTGATCTCGTTATCAGGATTAATTAAATCATAAAGCCTTAGGCGCCATTGTAATATAGCATAGATCAACTACAGTAAAGGGTTAAACAGTGAAAGAGTTAACATAATTTGCTGAATTCAATGTAAAATAATAATCAAGCTCTATAAGGACACTTGTCACTTAAGGGTGTAAACATTTAGAATTTATGCCTCAACACATGCATAATTTAGTTAAAATTCAGAGCTGAGACTGGGTACGAATGACCTTGCCGTGTGCTTCAAGATCACAGGTACGGAGTGAGTGTTGGAGGGTCGGTGCCAGGAGGTGCTAATATTAGACACACCAGATCTTGCTGGGCAGCGGCAGCAGCTGTTGGATAGGACACTCCACTCCGCTCAGTGCTTGCCTCATCTATACCTCACTCCTTGATTAGATATATCTGAAGTGAATTCTACCTCTTACTTTCTAGCTTAAATATATCTGGAGTGGATTCTAATTCTTACTTTCTAGCTTAAATACATCTGAAGAGTGAATTAATACTAGCAGCCGCGATATAAGTGAAATACTCTTGAAAGCGGCGTTAAACCCAGACTCACCTCACCTCACCTCTGAAGAGTGAATTCTACCTCTTACTTTCTAGCTTAAATATATCTAGAGGCAATTCTAACTCTAAATATACACAAATAAAAAAATATTTACAATGCAAGATTAAGCCAGTAGGGGGAATGTTCTTGTCTCTGCCTCATATTTTGCAGATTCTTAATGTTCCATGATAGTTGGCGTAAAATGTGAGAAGATATTTAGAGATCGAAATCAATATTTAACTGAACATTATATTGTATAGAAATCAGGAAATCTTCAGCTTGAAAAGTTTAACACAAACTGTTTCTGAGAAATGTGAAATACATGTTATACAAAACTAATCTCCCAAATAAAAACCATAAAATGTTGACAGTATTGATTCTAGCCAGGTTGTCTTCACTTTTAGAAGGGACTCTTAATATTTAATGAAGAAAAAGGTTTTGAGCAGGATAAATTTTGATTTAGTTGACATGATGAACAATTAAGATGGGTAAATGAATATTTCATTGTCTCTTCTTATTTGATAGTGAATTAAAGTATTGTCGTTTAAATTGAATAAAATGCTAATTGTATTTAGAAAGGGTTTATCAGAACAAAACAAGGAACAGAGGCAATGTTACAAAGTTGCATTGCAACACTTGGAAACATTGTGCAATAAATGGAGAAAAGTGGTAAAATTTGAAAAGCACTTTGTATCTGAAGCATATTTACTGGTATATTAGAAACATAGTGGTACATTTAAGATAAATTAATTCAACCTGTGAATGACTTGGGTTTGTTTTTTTGTAACTTTAAAGAGCTTTTGTATTACAAATTAGAAACAAGTTTGAATAAATTAAAAACAAAGATACATGATTAAAGCATATTACTCCTAAATGGAAACAAAGTGATACAAAGTTAAAACAAAGTACTGCAAATTAGAAAGAAAGTGACACAAATGAGCAGCAAAGGCTACTGTGTGGGTGTTGAGTAGCCTGTGTGTTTAGCCTGGTGTATCTCCCCCGAGCTCCCTACCTACCCTCCTGGATCTGTGCAGAGCTTGCTACTTGTATAAACTATGACAGTAAAGGCACCTCTGTTTATCTTTATTGATGTCCGATATGCTGCTAGATGGGACGGCTGCTTGTTAGACACACCTCCAGGATCTGATACAAAGCTCCAGCCTGTAATCTGGGGTCCCTGCTCCAAACAAATAGCAGTGTTAATATACTACTTACACGTCTTTCACTGGATGCATTCCTGTCTAGGCAATCTGGTCCAGGCTTTACCTCTCTACTATTGGTCTTGTTAGCACTTTATTAGCATCTTGCTTTACTGTTACTAGTCAATTTAGATAACGATGGAATGGTCGGTCATGTTCAGGGAATAATTATGAGCAGATAAATTCTTGTATGGACCTTTGTCCTTACAATACAATTAAATAAGTCACTTGCCGATTTGGTTTATTACCTTAGTTTATGATTAGTTTTATTCTATCATTCAAATGTCTCCGCCTTAATTAAACAATTTCAAGTCTGTACCTCATTCTTTGGGATAAATTCAGTATTCAGAGTGTAAGAGCTCATATAAAAACATATATAATCAATAAGCACATTATGACTAATATCTTCAAATTTGAACGAACAAACTCCTTCTTGAAGCTAGCGAAGTGTCTAGAAGAGCCTAATGTTAAAAAAGGGAATTGCTTCACGGCACCACAGACCGCAGTTGTAGAGTTGTGCACTCAACAAGGATACAAATATAGCATTAGCTGTATCAGCAGACTGAGAGACTGCAGTGAGTGCACGCATGGCGAACTTCTCCAGCTATATCCTTCTCCTGGCTACATGTATATAAGACTGCAGTGAATGCAATCGGTTTCCCTCATCAAAATTTGGCTAGGTACAAATCATGCTTTACCAATAAGTTTTATTTGAGCTTGAATACTCCAGTGAACTATTAATCGGAAAAAATTACAGTGACAAAAAACAATATTCAGTTGTTTCCAATTCAATTAGTGAAATGCTGACCACACGAGGTGCTTATCTTTTCATGATTCCGGTGTTTATAAGTATAAGACAGTCTGTACTCTTAACTCATGCTTCTCAGTCTTAATGTTTTTATTTTTGAAAAATGCCAAATATATATTCAGTTTATTAGGTTTAATTTAAAGTGAAGGAATTTAAATAAAAATTAATTTCAGAGAATATAAGGGGAAATTATTAAATCCTTAAAATTCAACATTAGTGTTAAATTGTTTACGTTCACAAATAAATCTTGTAACGAGTAACTAGGTCAACATCATAGCATAGTTGTAAGCTGATCTGGGTGCTCCCTCGCTGGGAGAAATGTTAAATAGGACATAAACGCCAGGAATAGACTGCTTCTAAACATGGATGCTACAGCCATAGGCTGATCTTGATCTTCATCAGATCACTTCTCCCTTGTCAATAAAAGGAAAACATTGAAGGGTGGTATACTTTAGTGTCATTAAATAAGTTTGAAATCTAATTAATTTACATTGTTGTATATATATATATAACTGTTTTGTTTATCATTTGCTTAACGTCAATTTAGTTGCTTTTAAAATGAAATGTTTGTTATGTCAATTGAACTGATATCAATGTCACAAATGAAATTCACAGGTCATGATCAATGATAGCTTATCAACATTGTTACGTTGCTTTATATGGATATTAAAAATACTTTTATCTTACCAACAGCTAAATATTTGAATCTTATATTTTATCATTAGCTAAATGTCTCTATTTTAATAATGTAAAATGATTTTTATGAAAATGCTTTTGATCACAGGGATAGAAATTAAGTTGAAATGACGCCAGTAAAATATAATAACTGGGAGTCTTAAAATCTCAAGATGTGATCATAAATAATGGACTAGCTCATTTGAGTTTGGACTAGTACTTTAAATAATGGACTAGTCCAAATGTCTAGTTGTTGTTAAAGGGTTAAATTTCAACCCTTGGATCATTATTTCAAAAATCCATTCTTAGTTTCAAAATTTTCCATAATCGAAAAATGTACTTTAACAAGTTTTATTACAGATTGTATATATATTTGTTTCAAGATAATGCCTTTGAAGAAATTTCCACTGAAGTTAATGTTGACTGTACTTGTAATTACAGGAGCGTAACGCTGAAAGTGCTATCGAAGCATTGAAGGAATATGAACCTGAGATCGCAAAGGTGGTCCGACAGAACCACCGCGGTATCCAGAGGATTAGGGCGCGTAACCTGGTCCCCGGGGATATCGTAGAGGTTTCCGGTACGTTCAACTACCTATTCAAAATTTGAAGTTAAGATAGCTAAATTTCAACTAGTAAAATGTAAAAGGACAAAGAAAAATAATTTTTTAAAATTTGGAACTATTATGTTTCATGTGGTGCAAATAGCAGTTTTAAGTATCGAAATCGAAGTGAACTGACAGTTTTAAGGTTAAATATATACCCATGATATCTTAAATGTTTTGTGATTTTTAGTACTATGATTTGAAAATAGTTATGTGCACCATTCTACAAGCTAACTTGTTAACAGATAGGTAAACGATTGATTTTTAGTTTAAGGCCGGTCATTGGAACAATCCCCTTGACACAGCCTCTTGAAAAGTTCTCATTGCAATTTTAGAACCCAATGTTCTTAACCATGTCCCTGCTGTATGCAGGTGAAGTCGCCTAGAATGGAGCTGTTTGAGAGGCATTAGTGGTAATAGAAAGACAAGGATATTTTATGGATGATCAACTTTATTTGACAATGGCGATGTTTCTGTATAGATCCTATACCGTAATCAAGCCTATTCAAGGATATATATATGCTCGCCGCTAATGGCTGCAATACTGCCGAAGCGGCGTTAAACAATAACTCACTCACTCAAGGATATATACCGATACGTCGCCATTGTGAAATAAAGAAGTTGATCATCCATAAAATATACTTGTCTTGCCTAGAATATAGTCAGTACTATAGGGAAAAATGTACTCAAATTTCTCCATAGGTATAAAACTTTGTTTATGATGCACAGTGTAGCAGGCTGCTTATTGAATGTTTTGTTTCCTTGCAGTCGGTGACAAAGTTCCTTCTGATATGCGTGTGACCGCCATCCATTCCACCACTCTGAGACTAGATCAAGCTATTTTAACTGGTGAGTGATAACCCGCCATGAAAACATGTCTTGTCACTTGTTCTTAACATCGCACAAATGTTCTGGCATGGTTAGCTGAAAGATATTCTAATTCAAATATATGCAAATACGTCACAATTATCATGAATTCATGTAGTAAATGTATAAAAAATCAAGATTAAAGTCTAAATATGGAGACATATTTTTCCAACATTGAAATTTATTCTTATCAATGCAATACAAATGAAAACTGGTGTAAATCTTATGTTACAGGCGAGAGCGTGAGTGTAATGAAACATACTGACCCGATTCCCGACCCAAGAGCAGTGAACCAGGACAAGAAAAACATTTTATTCTCTGTAAGTTTTCATTTGAATGAACCAGCTTTATGAAAATGTCATCCTTACATAATTTGAGTGACCAATGACTGACAAGATTTGAACAAGCCATACGGTGTTCCAATGCAAATTTACACTTTATGCTTGGTCATTTATATTGATAATGTCTTAGTGAAAGTGGAATACATAAGAAAGAGATTTTCTTGATAAAAACATTTTATGAACATGAACATTTCCGAATATATGCTTAATTCTATATTTATAATGGTAGTTTCTTTGATTCAAAAATTGATTGTCAGTTCTCATTTAAATTGTTTTGTTTAACCTTGCAGGGAACAAACATTGCTGCAGGAAAGTGCCGTGGTGTCTGTATTGGAACTGGATTAAATACTGAAATTGGTGAGTATTTTGAGAACGTTCTGAGTACCTCAAACTCGACACATTACATACTTTCCCAACACTTACACAAGCTCTCTCCTGAAACGTGGGGGGTGGGATAGCGGCGTTAAACCCCAACTCACTCACTCACTCACTCACTCTCTCCTGAAACGAGCTGCAAGTCATCCTGTGTTCAACTCCCCAAACATAGATTAACACTTGTGGAATTCATTAGAGTCAAACCATTCTGGACGAGCAATTTACAGGAATCAACTAATTAACAATGGAATTGGTCACAAACTAAAGAAAGACAAACCTAGAGTACTCTGTACCCACAGGTAAAAGTGTTAAAAGGTTGCATCACACACTTTTATACAAGACTTGGACCAGCCTGATGCTAAGTGATGCTAATGAAGATACATGAATTTAGGCAGAACATTTTTGTTTATTCGTTGACTGAAAGATCATCCCACCCCGTGTCGTTGGTCCTTATCCAATCAGCAATTAGCACTAAGTGTATGTGTAACCTGAGCCTCTTGTTGTATCTCCTGCATGCTACATGCAAACATCCACAAACTATGTTTATGAAGGATGATACATTCCTGTCCAAATTGCTGATTCAGGTTTTGTTACGCCATGATCAAGGAGGGTGCTTTAGAGCTTGTTTGTTTTTGCAAGACTTGGTATTAGCGACTTGAAGGTAGAGAGGTATGTTGATGAACAGTTGGTAGACTCTTTAAACTGTCTGTAGATAGAAGCTTCTATGTATGTATGTGGAGACACACATAAGTAGTATGCTGCTGTGGTTAAGTCGGGCAGGTATCAGTTACAACTTCTTACCTTCCAGAGGAGGAGAGTTCCACTCCATGTTGGAACTCTCCACTGTGTGAGGTACAAAAGTGAGATGAAATGTGATAGGTGCCCTACCGTCAGTCTGATATTGATAGGACTGAGTCCAATCTCCAAGTGTCGGTCATCACGCTTAACTGTTAACATCTTCAGTGTCTACCAGAGCCAAATCGTTTTCAAGGAGGGTTGAATCGCTTTCAGAGGAGATAGGTCTACTCGAGCAACTGTAGATTTGCTAGCAAGCCAAGTACTTTGTCAAGGTCATAGCAAAAACTCTGCAATTCCAGGGGGACTGATCATGGTATTATCTCGCGCAAATCTGTCCGACCAATTACTAAATCAGCCAGTTCTCTTTTTGGGTGTTCTTCATTAGGATACAGATAGTTCTTATCAATGTTGTGGTATGTGCTCAGTGTTGAAAAATGATAGCATGTTAAACGCACGGGACTACTTAGTTTCAATTCAAGTGGGTAAACTGCTAAAGGTGGAATAGGCAATTAGAAACAAGCGTGATTTAGGAAGATGAAGAAAGTTTGTTCCAATAACCAATAGCTTCCCCATCAGTAGTGCATTGATCAGTGAGGGTTTCATCCTGGTCCACTTTTGACACTTGATTAACTGCTTTGAAGGAACTGTTAGTCAGTCGTCTGTTGTGTCCTTCAAGTTGAGTTTTGCTTTCTATATTTTATAGAAAAAGATTTAAGGAAAAACTTCAGCTATCATCCTATATTTCCTTTTCTAGTTGTACCAATAACGCCCACAAATGGTCAATATGACACTGTTCTTTTAGCGCAGTTGAAGGCAATGTTATGCCATTTGTTGTAAGATGGCCGCTAATATGATCTGATGTGTGCTCGACAGTGGAGAAATCTCCATTCTCTCTACTGTTCCACTCAGACATATGAAATGAGTAACTGAGTTCTTGTTTAACGCTGCCTGAACAGTCTTTCAGCCATTAGTGGCGACGTATGAAATGACATTACCTGAGGGTAACGCTGATATTGAAAGTAACCAAAATGGCTGGAGTAGCACCACTGATGTCCATAGTGTAACAGACACCTCCTCCCCCTGTACCTGCCGACACGTACTGACAGTGAGACACCGCTACATACTTGGCACATGGCTGACCCTGCCGATCTCTCAATACCTCCTTCCTCATTGTTGTCAGCACGTCTTGTTGTCCTCATATGACCTTGTGCAGTACAACTATTGTATGATTACTTGTTTTCGTACCATGTTTACTCCTTTTGAAAGCCCTTATAACCAGGTTTATTTTGAAAATGTTCATTGGTTTGTTTTATTCTATATTTAAATCAATTTCTTCATGAAAATTTTAAACATTAATTATTTTGTAAAATAAATCGTGTACACTAATAACTGTCTCAGAGTGATAAGCTTTTGTATGACATATTGGAAAGAGGTTGGAGGCAGTTTTTTTTAAAGGAAATGAAATATGAGCCAATCTGCCTCTGCTTTTCAAGAAGTAACAGCAGCCGCTTTCTGTTCTGCACATCACAGGAGGAATGCAGTGGTAATCATATAGTTTTCTTGCTTATGGTTTTCCATTTGCTGGTGTCAGCAGGTAGATAATAGGTGCCCCAGTATATATATATATATATATGCACTGGTAATTAACTAATCATGTAGTTTGCTGATGGTTTTCCATTTGCTGGTGTCAGCAGGTAGAAATACCAGGAAACCTGGTACCTGCCATATAAACCATTGTCTGCGTATCATGGCTCCCATTAGTCACATGCAGTCATATCTACCGACCTACAGCCGTGTATGCTCCATGACAGAAGCAATGTACAGTGAATAAACATTGTTCCACACATGTGCTGAGGATTATGAAATATACTATGATAACTGCTGTTAAAGTCTGAAGTCACCGTAACTAAGTTTTAACATCCATGTGCCTACTGCTATTCTTCAAAGAGAAGCAACTTTGTCTGCAGTAGAGAACTGTTCTACGCGCAGTAAGGTTTGGGTGCAATGCTACACTAAATTTCAAAGCAGTACCACCTATGGTTCGCTAGTTCAAGTCGATGCTCGCAGGTTTCACCGCAATGCATAGCCACATGGCATTGCGGGCTTTCTCCCTGCCATAATACTAGCAGCAGCGATATAAGTGAAATACTCTTGAAAGCGGCGTTAAACCCCAACTCACCTCGCCTTACTGCCACTGAGTAGAGTTTAGCCGCTGTCTGCAGCAATGTGGGCAGCGGACATAATGTGTTTCTTTATATGGATATGGAGAGAATTGTGTCCAATCTAGGACGTGTGATTAACACTGAAAATTATCGAATAGCTGGTAATTTTATCTCTTTTTGAAAGCAATACTTAGGCTCTGCTATTTCTCGAAATTTTGGTTCTAGATTTGACAATTCAAATATTTGAGTGTTCATACATCTATCTAAACTGTAGAGGTAATGTGGGAATTAATAAATGTGAATGGATCAACTTTAGATACTGATGTATGAGTACATCCTGCAGAATGAAGCTTCATGAAAATAATCCCAATAGATCATACATTTCCTGACATGTACCGACCTGTGTAGCAGACCATGGACAATGTGGCTAAGAATAAATGAAGTTCAGAAAGCTGAAAGTAAACATCGTCTGTATATCTCCACTGTTGATATTGCCACGGTTCACCTATAGATATTTATACATTTTGCTATGCTCATAAATTCTGAATGCAAACATGTGATGTAAGGTTTCCAGAAGTTAGTGTCATCTGCTCTAAGCGTTGTTCTTGTTAAACACAGCTACTGAGTCAAGTAGTGCAGTGCCATTCTGAGTAGCATTAGTAGCCAATTTACAGGAATCATCTCCTAAAGGGGCAGTAGCATGTTTTTTCGCTATGATAAGTCGATGAAATGTATTTGAAAAATAATGTCACCAATAATAAAACCACCTTCACTCAAAATAAAGTTAAAAAACGAGTGTACATGGTTCCGTAAAGCAGTTTTGGCTTTAACAATATTGTTATTACCACTATAGATAATTGGTTTCTGTAATAAAATAATTTATCTCTCAAGTAAATATACATCACATAAACTATCATTATAAATGGGAAATTTTAAAATTTGCGAAAAACAAAGTAAATCAGAGATAGGTCACTAGCTAAAGACTAGAAAAGGTAGAATCTAACTTGAAACATATGGGTTTACCTTTTATACGCCCAAATAAGAAACACTGGCCCATAACATCTAATCAACGAATCTGAGATTTTAAGTGTCTAGTTGAACCAAAAGTAGTTTCACTATTTTAATCATTGAAGGGATGGACACTTGATGCCATTGTTAAAGACTACTAGTGCTTTGAGTGTTCCAATTTCCAAAGATTCAGGAAAACAGTACCGGCCCACATTGCTGACCGTATCCAACTTTGCTGAAGCAAGTGTTAATTATTTTATTTTTACCTCTGAATATTATGTAACGCACAGGTAAAAAGTTAAATATAATTATTTCTTATGCTACCTAGTGCAGGTTTAAAATTGATTTGAGTTTGATGGGTTATGTAACTTTTTCTCCCAGATTCAGAAGTTTCTTTGAAGTTTACTTTTCTTTCAAATGTTTTACCTGAGATTGAATCAATATTTTCTGAATCTGAACTGTCTGACATAAGGAAAATATTTGGACGTGTTTCAACTAGCTCTAGACACCTATCCAAACTGTATCCCTCTAATAAGTATCCATATAAGTATCCCCACATTAGACTTTGCCGCCGTATATAAATCAGTTCTTAAGAGATGTCTAGGAAATGCCCTGCACCTGTAAATTAATTAGCAACACGTTTAGGCTTCAGTTGTTATGTAACTAGTAAGATAAAAGAATATCCCGAAACATACGGCAAGCTCTAAGCAAAGAAGCAAGTCGGCAAACTATCTGTCGATCACCTTGTATAAGCTTCCTGTGACCTTTCTCTTGTACCTGTGCTTCTTTCCCTGGAAGCTCCGGTTCCTCTGCCTCCTCCACACCATATATGGTCAGTGCCTGTACAGCCTCCCTCTACAGGGTCTAAGGGAGATAACTCCAGCCCTATCTCCCAGACTGGCTGCTGCTAATAATATCCTCAAGCTGTGCTGTGGCATTTCTGCAATAGCTCTACCAGCTGAAGTGAGAGATAATAGATAATAAAGTTCAAAACTGCAAACTGATTGCGATAAATTAACAATTAAGTGGAAGAGCTGCATAGTTTCAGAGCCCATCGGGAATGTTCACCTTGTTCAATCAAGTCAGATAAAAAAATTAGAGAAATCACAGCACATTTCTAAGTATGGCGGAGCTTGTTCATTAAATGTGTCGCTTTGTTCAATATAGAAATACATGCAGACTCTACATAAGTTGTGGTCCATGATAATATCTCATCTTCTCTTCCAGATAAGATTTTTTTGCTTAAGTAAAAAACTGAAGAGTTTACCAATTTTCACCTTTTGAAGGTTGTATAGAAAGTCAAAAATGAATATATATATATATAAAATAATTATATTCTTTCAGTTAGTAGTTCTAATGTTTAAGCACCTTGTCATTTTTCTTCCTAATACTGGTTTTGATATTTTCATGTTTCCGTAACATTCGGTTCAAGTTAGTGTCAGTAAGCGCATTCTTTGCATCAGCCAATGTTGCTTATTAAATAACGAAGATCACATGTGATCTTTAAATGCCCTTGAAACCAGGTGCAAATTATCCCGCCTTCAAACATGGACTAAGTTACAAGTTCAAGTCATCTCTTCAGCAATTGAAAACAATTGACGTGTATTTGTTGGCTTGACACTCTCCAAGGGGCTAGGTAACTTATGCAGTAAGGTTTGAGTGCAATGCCACACTGAATTTCAGTAACACCAATGGTTCATAGGGTCAACTTCATTTTTGAATGAATAGCCACAATCGTGTTGTGGGCTTCTATCTGCAAAAATACTAGCTGCAGTGTTAAGTTAAAAAAACTACCTTAAACCCCAAATTACCTCATGTATGGGGAAATTAGTTTGAGGGAATTTGACAATAATGAAAAAACATCCTGCATATATTGCAAAGGTTGAAGTCTTTGTATTTGGGCACTAAAAATCATACATAGGTTCCATGGCAACTTTTGTCCTTGAGAGCAAACAACCCGTACACACCACATGCAAATAAAACAAATGATGCTCAGATGATTAGACTGTATTTAAAGACTATGTGATATTATGCATATCCTCTGAGTAGTCATGTTATAAATTATTACCTGCATATTTGGTACAGTTGTTGCCATTTCAATATGTATGCAATCCGTGACCCAAGAATGTCATTTCACAACCAAACAGTAACTCGCTAGTATTTATAACCAAATATTTACAGGAAGGTTTCCATTGCATTCATGAATATTTCTTATGTTATATGAAATCTATCACCCAGTAAACTAATGAGTTAATTACCTTGCAGGCAAAATCCGTAACGAAATGATGGACACAGAAACTGAGAGGACTCCCCTACAACAGAAACTGGATGAATTCTCTCAACAGCTCTCCAAGGTAGGAATGTGTACATTTGAAGTGAATAGTGCTAGAAATACTCTTCTTCAAAATTGAGATTTCCCCCCTCTAAGTAAAAGTGAAATATGGCAGAAATACGGTTATAATACATACCACCATGATTTTTTGGTACGATTTCTTAACAGCTAAAATATTTAAAAGGCATTTTCAGTATGTCGTAGGGAACCATCGATGGGGGATCTATTTTATAGAAATGTAATTCTTCTGTTCTCAGGTGATCACCGTTATCTGCGTTGCTGTATGGGCTATCAACATCGGTCACTTCAACGACCCCGCTCACGGAGGCTCCTGGATCAAGGTAAATTATCTCCTCAGAAAACCTTGTGCTCTAAACGTGTAACTTTTTTTGTACCAAAACATTCTGAACAGTCAATGTAATGGAATCAACTTGATGAGTGAGAATAGAGTCGAATTGACTAATGGCTAAAGCTCCAAGAATATTTATCTGTCCAGGTTATCCCGGAATACTCGGGCTGATAGGGGGTTAATGTTTTTCAGTGAACATGTGGTAGAATTGTTACAATTATTCTTGATGAAAATTAATAAAGGAATCAATTGAAAGATTTAGAAAGGGTGCAGTTAAGAATTTGATCTGGACCTATCTGTACATGGAGTAAAGTGTGCGATGGATATATCGAGTTTGTGTCCAAGTGGAAGAAACTGTGCCTTCGGTTTTGTGAATGGATCCACTGGATTAATTTCATTCTTTGGACGCTAATGGAGTACCTTAGTGGAGTGATTCTTTCCTGGATATTTCATGGATCTTGGAGTACTGTGATAAATTGCATTGGCTCATTCAGTGGTCTCTAAAATTTTCATTAGTGCCTCACAAAGAATGTTGTGAAGCCCCCCATAGCTTCAATGAATTTGTCATATGAGCAATGTTGCATTTGTTCACTATGTAAATGCTATAAAATGTGAAAACTATTGATGAACGTGTTGCTGTGTTGCAGGGCGCTATCTACTACTTCAAGATCGCTGTTGCCCTGGCTGTGGCAGCTATCCCTGAGGGTCTACCCGCTGTCATCACAACCTGTCTCGCTCTCGGTAGGTCCGACTACAGCTCTTAGACATTCTTAATAAACTCTGCACAGGCTAGAAATTTTGCTCCTGTAGAAATTGACGCTCTTCTTGATACCACGTAAGAAGAGCTAACTTTCTGACAATCAGGATATCTAAGCCTTTTTAGAGACATGTGTTTATACAACGTCACATTGCCATCTTTGGATGATTCTTTATCATTAAGCTTCAAGATTTATTTAAAAATTTGTACTCTATTGTAGTAATTGAGATGTTTAGGACTTTGTCGATTGCTACAGTTATTGGAAAAAAGCTGCAACCGGCAAGGAAATGTCTTTTAGACTGCCATATAAAGGAAATAATGGTTGACAACTATTTGTAGTGAATAAGAATTTTCCATAACTATGGTGATTGATTACCGTTATTGGACAGCAGTAGAGAAGTTTGAAAGAACTTGTCATTCTCCATCTCTAAGCAAATTTCAGTTGCTCATTCTAAATCCTGATTACAGGTACAAGGAGAATGGCCAAGAAGAACGCTATCGTGAGGAGTTTACCCTCCGTGGAGACCCTTGGTTGCACCTCCGTCATCTGCTCGGACAAGACTGGAACCCTCACCACCAATCAGATGTCCGTCTGCAAGGTACGCCCAGAGTTACTTTACAATTTTATGTGACATAGATAAACTTTACAAAATTTTACAGGAATAAACAATTTCTAAAATTATTTTACTTGGTATGTCAGCAAGAACATTTCATCCCTGGTTCAACCTGCACTAAGGCCCCCTCAGAGCTTTTTAGTTTTCTTGTTTCTGTTTTAAAATTCTTTAAATAATCAGAACTTTGATACGTAATATGTGTAATCTGTAGTTCCTATACCAGACCGTAAGGACTGAGGTGTATCGGATACCAATACTTGAGAAAACAATATTGATGGTACAAAGTGGCCTGCCGTCATGAAATAACCGTTTGTCGACTGTTCGTGAACTGTCAATATTCCTTTTCGTTCGACTTGGATTCAGTATGCTTTTCTGTTGATGTTCTTGTGACCAGCTCGTGACTTGTCAGATCATTGAAAAAATGTGAACATAATGTATTTGTGTTGCAGATGTTTGTGTTCAGCAAGGTTGAAGGTAACGACATTCAGACCTCCCAGTTCGAGATCACTGGCTCCACCTACGCACCAGAGGGAGAAGTGTAAGTTCACGGATTTAGGAAGTTTATGGATATACAATGTTTATTCTGAAAATGCAACGTTTCAACATAGACACACCAGGGAATTTTTGTTTTTAAATATGAGTTCAGGCAAAAAATTCAAAACATTTTCTGTTGTGATTAAAATGTTTTTGAAGCTTGATGTGAAAAAAACTGGGTTACAGAAAAGAAAGTCATTGGATTTACGGACGGAAACCGTTCAAAAATATTTATCTCAAGTTTTGGGAAAATCTCCAATACAATAGGCACTGATGCCTGCAATATTGCCCAAGTAGCTTTAAACAATAACTCGCTCACTCACCTGTAACAAAACATTTGAGTTTGTGTCAGAGGGATGTTGAGATGACACAAGTCAACTGAAAAAAAGTACTTTAGCAGAGTGATTGAATCTAGGTTATTGTTTGTTTCAGGTTCTACCAGTCCAAGAAGATCCGCACCTCCGACCACCCCGGCCTGGAAGAGATGGCAACAATCTGCGCCATGTGTAACGACTCCAGCGTTGACTACAACGAGGTTGGTGACAATTCTAGACTTTTGTATTCCACATTTGATTTGTATTACAACACTAAATAAATACCGAATTATCCTTGATGATTTGTTGGAACAGATGTGATAGCTGGGATATGGATAAGCCATAGTACATTTGTCGGCTAATGTTTGTCCTTTATCTCAGTATAATTAAATCGTGATGCTGAAGACTATATTGTGATCAAGTCTTTGAGGGGCATTTAGAAGTGGAATTCAAGATTTTCTGGCTAACAACTTTGTTTAGTAGATCTCGTTTTCTTAACAATTTGTGAAAGACCATGGGTTTTCCTTCTTAAGCATGATTGCCAAAAACGCTCTCCTCATAGCAGTTTCTTATACAACCTAAGTATGTAAATACAACTCTCTACCCTCAGACCAAGAACGTGTACGAGAAGGTGGGAGAGGCCACAGAGACCGCTCTGACCGTGCTTGCCGAGAAGATGAATGTTTACAACACAGACAAGTCTGGACTGAACAAGCGCGAGGCCGGTATCGCCTCCAACCACGTGATTCAGAACATGTGGAAGAAGGAGTTCACACTTGAGTTCTCCCGTGACAGGAAGTCCATGAGTGTCTACTGTGTACCCAACAAGCCCACTCGTACTCCCGGCGGTGCTCGCATGTTCTGCAAGGTAAGACATAGTTCTGTTTTATAAGGCTAATTCGACTATCAAAAATAAGTAGTTTTATAACTCTGCATTCATTTATTAGAGATTATTTTGTTATGTTTAAAGGACATATGATTTATATTTATAGATTAGTAGATGAAATCTAACCTAGTTATGCATCAACATTAAGTCTAAAGACTCTAAAATGCTTGTTGGCCAGCCATTAAAATCTTGCAAGAGAATGTTATGTTGGACATATTCTTGAAAACTGTCGCCTTTTAAATTGACCATGAAGACATTGTATCCAGAATAAGGTGTAGAATTTGATCAGTATTCTATTTCAAGAAGTAAGATTAGACTTAATTCAACATGGAATCTTTGACCATTGCAGGGTGCTCCCGAGGGTCTTTTGGACCGCTGCACACACGCCCGCGTTGGAGGTAACAAGGTGCCCATGTCACCCGCCATCAAGAACGAGATCATGAAGCACACCAAGTCCTACGGAACTGGTACGTCCTTGAATTTTTAAAAAAAGAAATGTTGTCCATTTTGTGAGTGCATGATTGTAGAATTCCTTATCAGTCTGACTAAAATCGACCTTGTTTCGAGGAATAAAATTTGCGAAATAATGCATCTGCCGGGATACGAACAGGTTCTGTAGATTCCTCGCCACAAGGTCCGAGAACGCCCCGTGTAGGCGCGTGTTCTGAACCAGTTTAGCGCAACCAAAGCCTAGTCATATAGCTGACCAATCACATCATAGTTTTTTAATGGTCTCTGTTTTGAAAGCATTCGGAACAGACAAAAGGATAGCTGTTTGGAGTTATCTGTCTCTAGCTTCTCGCACCGAAAGCTTTCGTTGGACATCTTGTGATTGGCTAACTTAATTGCGTCAAAACACAGAAGTCCACGGGCTGTTATCAGACGGTTTGGCGTGGAAACCTCTGAACGATATGAGTTCGTATCCCGGTAGATTTCCTATTTTGCAAATTATATTCCTCGGAAAACCGTCAATTTAATCAGACTGAATTCCTTATTCTCTGATTGTAAAACTTTTTTCGCTAGTGTTAGTGGGAATATTGTATGTGGCCAGACTCCAGTTTCACAAAGCCCCCTCGTGGTAAAATTACAATTACTTTAATCTAAGGGTGCAAGTGGCCCCAGGGCTACAAAACACTTTTTTTCAGAACACACTTTTGAAAGACTTATAAAGATGAATAAAAGAGAATAAAAGAGAATAAGTTACATGGACAGACAACTTTTTCATTGCTATGGATAAGTTTCAATGTAGGGGATTACACTGTTGTGCTGATAGATAAACACTTTCAAGTCATGAACTATTTGTTACCTTACAGGCCGTGACACTCTGCGTTGCCTGGCCCTTGCCACCATTGACAACCCACCACGCCGCGAGGACATGGATCTTGAAGACTCCAGGAAGTTCATCCAGTATGAGGTGAGTAGAGACAAGGGCAGATCCATAGGAGGTTTTTAATTTGATAGACTCCTAGATGTGTACCAGAAATAATGGTTAAATTATCTAATTTACGAATAATTTGTGCTGTTTATGTATTTATTTATGCATTATTTATTATTTATCATACTTATTTGTCGAAACTTGTGCAGACAAAGATGACGTTAATAGACATGCATTTATTGCCATTTGTACCCAAACTTATTCAACTATTTTATTTCTAGACCAACATGACATTTGTGGGTATTGTTGGTATGTTGGACCCCCCACGTCTTGAGGTTCTAGACTCCATCGTCAACTGCAGGAGTGCTGGCATCCGTGTCATTGTCATCACCGGAGACAACAAGGTAAGACAATGTTGCAAATTTGTTTGATTACTTCAGCTTACTTCCCTCTAAAAGGAAATATATAAATTATTAAATGTTATGCTATAAATATTTAATTGAATTTATCAGTACATTTCTGACATTTAACATTCCTCCACCAGGCCACCGCTGAAGCTATCTGCCGCAGAATCGGCGTGTTCAAGGAGAATGAGTCGACTGAAGGTCTCTCCTTCACTGGCCGTGAATTTGACGACTTGGCCCCAGAGGATCAGAGAGCTGCCGTGATGCGTGCCCGTCTCTTCGCCCGAGTAGAACCCGCCCACAAGTCCAAGATCATTGAGTTCCTCCAGGGAGAGGGAGAGATCTCCGCTATGGTGAGCACAACACCTAACCTGGTCTGAAGTAGGCAAATGCCATCGAAACTTGTTACAAAACAATTCTTGAATTTCTGTGGATAACTGTGTTGATGAACTTATTCTCATCTTTGAGTTCATATCACCTTACCAAGAAAATCTTGTTTAAAATATAAACAGTACTTGAAATAGTTAGATGCAAATTTGATCTAATCCCTGTTCTCTGTATTGTTATTCAGACTGGTGACGGTGTGAATGACGCCCCTGCTCTAAAGAAGGCTGAGATTGGTATTGCCATGGGTTCCGGAACTGCTGTAGCCAAGAGTGCAGCTGATATCCTTTACAACAGTCACAAAATTTCCAAATGTTTTGAAGTTAGTGTAAGCAGCACATACTGCAGTCTGTTATTAACCAGCTATTTTAGTGTTTATGTTCACAAGTTGTGAATCACAACCATAAAGAGTCAGACTTCTTTATATGTCTTCAAAGCAAATAGTATAAAGTATGTATAAATTTACAGCTGATAAAAGCACAACCTGCCAATTTGGTTAGGGGGACCAAGCCCACTTAAAGGAATCTTAGAAAATAATATATTAACGATCTATCATAAAAACATTGCTCTGAATATATTACTTCAGAAACAGTGCACATGTAAATAAGACTAAAGCTCTTGTTGGGAGGGTGTTGTCCTTGACGGTGCGTACAGATGGTATTGGCTGACGACAACTTCTCCACCATTGTTGCGGCTGTAGAGGAGGGCCGTGCCATCTACAACAACATGAAACAGTTCATCAGATACCTCATCTCCTCCAACATCGGTGAAGTCGTCTGGTACATTAACTAAACACTTATTTTGGATTCTTCAGAACAATTTAATATTCTTCTTTCGTGTCTTTGACATTCATCAGAGATAAATTTGTATTGAGATAACGATCAGATGGGCTCAGGCAAACAATGTATTCACAAGACTAGTAAGTTTGTTGTGAATTTTAAAATTTACTCATCTTTTGTCTTTGTAAAAATGTTCCAAATATATTTCATCGATCATATGAACAAAATGTTCCTCTTCCTTCTATACTTACACTGAAATCTTTTTCCAGCATCTTCTTGACCGCCGCCCTGGGTATTCCTGAGGCTCTGATCCCTGTACAGCTGCTGTGGGTGAACCTGGTAACTGACGGTTTCCCCGCCACCGCCCTCGGCTTCAACCCCCCGGATCTTGACATCATGAAGAAGCCCCCCAGGAACCCCAAGGAAGGCCTCATCACCGGATGGCTCTTCTTCAGATACATGGCTATTGGAAGTACGTCTCTCACACTCCTCGCCGCTAATGGCTGCAATACAATAACTCACTCACTCACTCTCTCACACTCTAACATTAGGAGAGAAATAATGACTCTTGTTATGATACATGGCCATTGGAGGCAAGTCTGTCAAATAAAATTTTGCCTTAAATACATAATTACTCACAACTGTCCTGGTACCAAATGCTTTGATAAACATGGACGTGGGTATGTGCGTAAGACAACTTATAGTTAAAGTATTTAATAACATTGAACCTTCACATAGGTGTTGACAAAGCTGTTTCTTGTTCCAGTCTACGTGGGCTGTGCAACTGTAGGTGCTGCTGCCTGGTGGTTTATGCTCTACGACAAGGGTCCCGGACTCAACTACTACCAGCTGGTAAACATCACAACCTCATCGCTCAAACCATTCTCACAGAAACGTCAAATTTCTAAAATACTTCATCAGTTCGAAAAAGAAATAATTTGAAATTATTCCTCAATATCTATTCGAAATTTTAAAAATGAGAAAATATCTCTGTAGGAAGTATTTCTGTAAAGTCCAGCAGGTGCCATGTTTTTTGGTTTGAGATCATTTTGATAGCGAGGTTGGCACCACGTATTGACGATCATTTCAGAAATTTGTGAACCTGGACCCATATTTTCGAAGCTCCATTAGCGCTAAGATAGTCGTAAATGCCATACATGAACATTGACTTACGACTGTCTTAGTGCTAAGAGAGCTTAAAAAATATGGGCCCTGCTCCATGATAAAAAAAAATTTTAAACTTAACATTTTGAAAAGTTGGTGCCTCCAGAGAAAGATATTATTGTTTGAGTAGACAACTGCAGAGTGAAGATAATCTTCCATGTTCATCCATTTGCATGTCTTTTTAAAGAAATATTTGATTTTATCAAGTCTAGCTAGTACAAGCTGACTCTAATATTTTCATCAATTAATCTTTGAAAATTTATCAAAATTTAAATATAAAGTATATGTCTGAAGATTTATTCTTTTGTCTTTTTGTAAAGAATTAAATGATTTAATTGTACTTATTTTGTTTTGTAAATATTTGAATGTATGTAATATATATTTTTTCCCAGTAGCACAACATAACCCTAGGAAAATACTAAAGATTTTATTTTTCAAATTAACCCATACATTTTTTTTATTTCTTATTAATATATTTTCATATGTATACTTGTCCCGAATAACAAATTTTATTAACAGTTTGAAATGTAAACTATACACCTTCCCGTTGTGAACTTTGCAATACAAGCAATATTTGCTTTCCTCTCACTCATCTTTACGTAGCTTGATGATTTCTCTCTAAAATACTAGACGAGTTTTCAAGTAAAAGCTACATCGACCAATTTATCGTATAAATGTATAACAAGACCCGTATTGCTCAATCATTCCCATTGGATATTACTTGCAGTCCAATGATCTTGAAGTACCTTCAATTTTGAAATATGAGCTTTGTGGCTACGTCTGGAAAGTTTAATGTCCTGCGTTAGATGCGTCTGTCCCCAAAGATCAATTAAGAACTAAATCTGATCATGGTAATTTAAGTAAAAAAAAATTACCCCATCAACTACGGTAAGTGATATAAGCAATATAGTACCATTCACAAGAAATTCCCTGGGTGATATGAATATACTACCTCTGTACTGTATGATAGTCACGCATTGCCACACTCCAACCATTAAGAACATAAAATATCCCCGCCGCCCTTGAACTGTGATATGAACTTTACTTTATGATTATGAACTTTTCGCCACATTCTGTCGGTGTTAGAAACATTATACTGCCCACTTGGGTGTGATAAAACGTCAGCCCCCTCCTCTACTGTATGATATGAACGTACAACTACTGCGTGTTCCAGACACATCACATGCAGTGTCCCGCTGAGCCAAGGATGTTCCCCGGAGTTGACTGCAATGTATTTAATGATCCTCATCCTATGACAATGGCCTTGTCAGTTTTAGTCACAATTGAGATGCTTAATGCCCTCAACAGGTAAAGTCCACTACGCACCACTACGCACCTGTGGTATCGGGGAACTCACTTCTCATTCACTTCATTTCCGCTGGCTGCCAGTATGCAGATAGTAACATCCACATTTGTCATGTAAACTTCATTACAAAAATTGTTTCATTTGGGTAAATTTTATATAAAAATGGAAATTTGTATCAGCTCTTTTGCTGTGAGTTGTGTTACTGGCAGCTTTTTTTTCTCACCTCACATCTCATTCTTGGTGGTTGACGGCAAGCGCCGTCACATTGCCGCCTCTCATAACTGCTCTCGCTTGCATTCCGCTAATATTTATTTGCTGCGAAGCTGGCCTGTCCCAGCAGCGCTGCCTGCCCAATCGCCTGCATGTTCTAACACTCTCTCTCTCCAGCTCAGGTGTTCCAGTTGAAACCAAGGCCGACAAGCTCTCACTCACTCGATCTCTCTCCTCAACAACTAACTGCCATTTGTTTCCCTTGTTAATGAGTTCTCACTCTGCAGACCCACCAAGCTCAGTGCTTGGCTCAAGATGAGATGTTTGCGGGTATAGACTGCGAGGTGTTCGCCCACCCCAAGCCCATGACGATGGCGCTGTCTACGCTGGTGGTGATTGAGATGCTCAACGCTCTCAACAGGTAAGGGGCCGCGTGACGTGCCAGATGCCGGGTTCGTTCGTACGTACGTTAGAAACAAACCCGCTGGTTCGGTGTAGCAGGAAGTTTGCTCGGCTTCACGGCCGCGTGTGACAACCTTTTCGTTCACATTGGGGGAGGTTGTAAACCAAATGAATTCATGTAAATACTTCATCTGAAGAGGTCACAACGTTGAGGATGCTGTGGTTTAGGGAATGGACGTTTCGACTCAGCTGAGCTTACGATCTGCATGGAGATAATTAATTGCAGACAAATATGTACACCAGGGGGGAGCTACTGGACTTTCGATCGATCGAATCACCTTCGCTGCTTACTACCAGTTTCAAAAACAGTAATAAAAACCACTTGGCTGTAGTAGCAGTAGCTAACTGGATAGCACCAAAAAATAATCGGATTAGGGGAGAAAAGAAACACATTGACTTAGTCGACTGTGTCTGAACACCGTGATCACGTTGTGGTCGTCTTTTTCCACTTATCTCGGTTGGTCCAGACAGCCCCCCCTCTGTGGTACAAGGTTGTTGTGTGTTGGAAACTTCCTGCATGCATTGTGCCTCGCTCTGATTGGTCGTCGTCGGCCCCTTGCCCCGCCCATTTGCCTGCTGCCATCTTCTCATTGGCTGAAAACCTCCCAGTCATACTAAAGGCTGCAGAATGAGCGAGTCTTTAACAAGAGAGGAAATGGATTTTTCTTACAAACATTTTAAATGAGATTTGAACAAATTTGCTTTTAAAAAATTGATTTTAAATGAAATTATCAGAGATTATGGTCTTGATTACTGGAAAGCAGTGACCCTGTTTCAAAAGTTTTCAGTTTTCAAAAGTTACTTTTGAAGAAATTCTGGAAAATTTTGAAAGAAGTAAGCTTGCAATTGAAGTTTTGCCTTGTGTGGTGTTTTCTCTTAGTCAGTTACGAGTAGTTATTTCATGTCACACTAATCCATCTTCTTTTCAGTCACTGCACTAGTTTTGATTAACATGTAGCTGCACTCCAAACTGCTGAATCTGTATTTGACATCAAGCATTTTATTATAATTTCTTTTATTCCTCACACTTATTCAAATTTTGTTTGCTTTATTTATGTTTTCTTTATTTAAGAGACATTTAACATTTAATTTCTACTGGTAATTTTAGTTTTGATTATAACATTCTTTGTTTGGTTTGGTAGATGTATCACTAATTAACTGTGTAAAGTGAGTGATTGTAAACAGTGTGGTGACATTGCTGCACAATGCTATTGCGTAAATCTCTATGTAGCTTGAACTAACGACAGTCTCGCTCGCCATACTTTGCAATACACTGAATCTTGGACAGATATCACTTTGGGCCTTGTTCCCTAGGTATCACCTTTACCATGAGTTTCCCATTGAGATATCATGGTCATGAAATGTATGTGCTCAAATTTTCAGAAATATTCATTGAAATTTTTGGGAGTAAAATTATTCAGAAAAATTAAAATTGAAAGACAGTTTTGTCAATGTTAAGAATTGTAACTATGAATTGGTGACAGAATAACCATTAGCCTTTAGAGCTGTCAGTAGCCAACACTATGTATATACATAGTATACAAAAAAAATATTTTTGAAATCTAATTGCTTACATTAAGAATGTCTTGGATCAGATCACTATTACTTGTGAAGTTGAAATGCATTGAGAAGTAAAAAGGATGTTGATGCTAAATTAAAACAATATTTTGCTGTGTCAACTTATGTGAGACTCGCATAAACCAAAATGTTTAAGCTTATGCTTCAATGCTCAATTCTTTCCACAAAAAAAGTTTTAAATAAAAGTTTTAGAAAGAAGCTATCTTTAGCATTGTTGATCTTCCACGTCGTTAACTTTCATGAGATTTATTGTATTGCAAAGACTGAGATGACATGCTTTTGATTTGACTTGCTTGCATAGCAACGCATAGCAACGTAGAGTAGTCGAATCTGCAGCTAGTGAATTAATCAACAAGAACAATAGTTTATGGACACCCCATTGGTCAGTTCTTCGGCAAATATCGGTAAAAACGTACAGTTGATGAAAAGGCATTGTTAACATTGTAGTTCAACCTTTCCTCACTCATAGGTAAAATGAGAGTAACCGTTAAGGGATTGTATAATCAAAAATATTAAATGAAATTTCCTTTTGAGTACATTCTGTGCCATGAGCATATTTAATCCTCAAAACTTCGTAAAGCTTACCAGCTGGTTGTTCTTAGCTATTGATAGAATGTATATTGTCAGCCAATGAAATGTCTTGCTGTGCAAGTTGAGCGGTCTTCCAATCCACTGACTGTCCATGTTGCTCGCTTTCATCATTTCATTGGCTGATCACCTTGAATTTTCTTCTGAAAGTCTTTATAGACATATCTTTCAAACAGATATAAATATGCCTTGCCTTTCAAAGCTTTTTCGAATAACAATGGTTGAGCAGGTTCTTCACAAATGGGCTGACCAATGAGTGTCCTGGATTTAGTCATGTGATCAGTTCAGATGTACAGATCATTTCTTGTCACTTAGTTTGGGGATAACGTTACTATTATTTTCTAGCCGTTTAAGTTTGTCACACTATAATTTAAGAATGACGCAAATCAATAGATGGATCGAAACAAAGTTGTTTATTTTCATACTCATTTTTTTGGTGTGAATTTGATTTATTTATTTACATAAATTTGGGTCAAAACATGCATTTAACCTCCTGTCTTATATTCATTTCAATCATTGACACTTCAATTTGAGTGTATGAATGTAACATTTTTGCTTCATTTATAAACTTTAAAAAAAAACCAAATGAACTATATCAACTATTAAAATATTTGTACATATTCATAATGTATAATATTTTGAAATATCTAATATTTGCAATATGTAAAATATATTGATCAAAACATAAATTTGTTAAAAGGATGTTTAATTTCAAATGTGAGAAACTTCACGGAGACTGTTTCCGCGTGTAAAATGTGTTCAAATTTATGAAAGCACCATATTGAGTAAGCGGTTCCTATTTCAGCTTGAGTGAGAACCAGTCACTGGTGTTGATGCCTCCATGGTCCAACAAGTGGCTCATGTTCGCCATTGCTCTCTCCATGTTCCTCCACTTCTTAATCCTCTACGTCGACTTCATGTCGGTAAGTTGAGTTGTCTCCCTTTACTTCACATCCTTAGGCATTGTATGAAAAATATTATCCTGCCTCATGTAAGAATGTCGATCCCTGATTGGTCCACGTGACCATTAACAAATATCATTGAACACCGCCATACGGGTTGACAAATCTTCCCCAGGGTGATAAATGTTTTATAGCCCGCAACATGAAAAGCATGCATCCACATCAATCATTCCGTGTCACGTGACACAAGTTAAAGGTCATAGTTTGTCGATCGATCAGCTGTTTTATGTCAAATTTTTGTTTGTTTCTAATGATATTTTGAGACATGCGGTAAGATAAATACATTATAACATTCAGTTTGTTCAAGTGACATCGTAATTTATCAGACCCTTGTCAGTTTTTATCCTCTACGGCTCGTTGGATAAACACTAACGTGGGTCTGATAAATTACGATGTCACCCTCCACTGAAAGTTATAACTTATATTAGCCCCCATACCATTACCCTCGTAGGTAATAATTAATTATCTGATGGTCTCTGTCCTTTGTCTCCATCACAGACAGTTTTGCTCATCGCTCGAACTTTTGATTCATTATCTGACCCCATCTTTTGTCGGTTTCAGGTGATTTTCCAGATCACCCCACTGAACTTTGAGGAGTGGGTGGCTGTGATGAAGATATCCATACCGGTCATCATACTTGATGAAACACTCAAGTTCATCGCAAGAAAGTTCGCAGATGGTAAAAACCCACTATTTGAAATTCATTGGCCGGTGCTAGGATGGGCGTTTTACATTGGACTTGTCTATGTCAGTCCGTTATGATGACTGTGTTAGGAGACACATTTTGATTGGTCGACCAGGGAACGGTCGCTCGCTTGGTTGGTCCTTCAGCCACGAATGTTTGAGCCTCGTTTGCGGGGTTTGTTCCCCGTCTACCCATCCTTTCCATGCTCCATGTTCAGCCTGTAACAACAAACCTCTCCCCTGACGTTTTCATTGGTTGAGATGCGAATGCAGTTACCATAGCAACAAGAATTCTGATTCAAATTTGATTCCCCCAGTGTAATAATGATGTATAAAATCTATAAAGAAATGTTCTTTTTTTGGAAATTGATATTTTTATGGTAACTGTGTTCTGACTGTAGAACTTCTTGAGCAGGACAAAGGCCTCCGATTTTGCAAAATATATAAAAACAGTAATGGTCAAAAACTAACTGGCATTTTATCGAATAAAATGGCAGAACTTTATTTAATCGCATTTGATGTCTTGCTTTTTCTGTCAAATGACCCAATCTTAATCGTTGTGATCGCAATACATTGATGAAAGTTAAAGGTCATTTCCTTGAATTAAAGGTCAAGGTTACTGCTCCAGAAGCGTCTGCCTTGTCTGTTGAACCTGTGTGTGATAGAAAACTTAGCTGATTGGCTATCACTGCTCTCCCATGATGCATCTGTTTGTGATTATTGGGGAGGCAGCTGGTCAAGAGGATTTGTTGAGAATGGTGTGCAAGGAATGGTGTATTTTAGTTGGTTTTTAATCCATTAGTCTGTAAATTATTCTGTTACTGTAAGAGGAATGTAAAATTGTGTTGTTTCTTTCTTATATCATATTATAATATGAGCATTTTGTACAAATGAATTATGGGTAGAGTTTGTGATTTTTATAAGCAGTTGTTTGCTCTAACCAAGATGTAGAGATTGTTTTTGTGATTGATGGATTTTGAGGAGACGTTACATGTCTGTCGATCGTTGTCATACTTGTTTCTCTACGCAATAGTTCATTAACATTTTCATTATACATTTTCCAACAAAATTCATCTGTGATTATTATAAATGTATAATCTTTATTTCTGTATTACTCAAATTTCTCCGCCGTCTCTGAATGCCTACACCTTGGTTCGTGCATTGTTTATTGACTTGCCTCTCTAAGCTGCGATGATATATCCGACCGGTCTCACTCAACACTCATTCAAATCAGCATGTTATTTATTTCAACGTTCCAAGATTCATCCCCTCATTCACCATTAACTAAGTACAAACCACACTGTTCAAATGTTCAAACTCAAATGTGTGAAACATGCTGTTCGATATATCATCAGGCTTGGTTTTAGATCTGACTTAATGATGTAAGCAATAGGGTATCTACATACAGCTTGTTTTGAAAAGCAATTAAAATGAAAAATGATGTTTTAGGTGATAATTAACATTAAGGGGTAAGTAAATGCCAAAAAGCAGCTTCTTGCTTGTGGGAATCTAAAGACTGTGGGATTCGTTTCTGAGGTCTATTTATTCTTCCCCCATCTGTAATCTGGGTACGGGCAGAAGATCTTCACCTAAGAAACCTGAGTAACATGTTGTACATTATATCAGATGACATAATATATGAACAGGGTCCAGTTAAACAGCTGCACAATCAGAGTTTTTGCTATGCAACAGTTGCAGTGATTTGGCAAGTTGTGCTTTTATGTGTCTGCGAACATTTCACAAACAGTTGACATTCCAAAATGTGAAACATTGAAAATCAGTTGCATCTTTTATTTACCCAGAGTAGACCTCAAAAGTTCGTTAGAGAATATTTATTGGAGCTAATCAGATTAGAATCATATATTTTTTATCATAGAAATGTTAAATTTCTTTGAATATGTTTTCCTTTTGTTTGGTTTGATATAACAGGGCCTATAATTAATTGAACAATCATGAAACATTCTCCCCAAAAAACCAAGTTGTGACCAGTTTGTTTTGGTCATAAAACTTTCATTCAGTCTTTTAAAAGAACTAGAAAATGTAAAGAACATTAATTTTGTCAAACTAAGGAATTATTAATTCAAATTAAGCATTCAAAGTTTTGTTTCTAAAACAATAGAATTTTTTTTATTTTTGGAAAAAAATATAACTTTTTTCAGTAACTAGAAAATTCAAAATTTCAATTGTAGATTTGTTAGAAATTAGAAAGTTTCAAACTACGTTTTGGTTGTAAAGTAAGATTTTTTTTATTATTTCTGTTATGAAGTAGAAATTTCCAATGACTTTTGTGGTCCCCAGCCATTGCAGTTGCAGCCCTTTGCTTGTAGACTGATTCACTATTAGAAGTTTCTGTTCGGTAGACCCGTAGTCTGCGCTGGCTCACTTCCCCGAACTTTGCATGAGGAGAGGAGAGTACTGTTATACCATGTTGTACAGAAATAAAGACACTCTTTTAACTGGATTTAGCATGCTGTGTTCGAGTTTGCTTTCCCACGTCCGAAATTTTTAACTTGCCAACCAGAGGTTAACTTAACTTGCTCGGACAAATACATTTTGTTTTGGTCGCTTTATTTGTGTGATTATCTTTTATTTTAACAACAGCTCCGAACCAAATTGGTTTGGAAAGTTTGCTTTTCATTTGGAGTAAGAAGTAACAGCTTTTCAAATCTCATGTTCAAACATGTCTCAAAAGAAGAAAAAAACAACATTCACAAATTGCATATCTGGTTGCCCTGACAGCAAGTTTGAAAATTAATCTTAACATTGAACTAACAAATACAACTATGCAAGTAAAGCTGTCGCGACAACTTCATACCCAGGATGCTTCATTCAAGATGGCGACTCTTCTTTGATCCTTGACAGGAATTGTCGCACCCAAGATTCACGTCACTGCGATACTTTGTGTGTAAATATATTCAGCTCTGCTTACCTCTACTGTTTATAATCAGATATCTATATCTATATATATATACAAATGACACAAGCACCTAACTCTGCGGTTCTGACTCGATGCAACAGCTAGACTCTAGACACACACCTTTACTAAACCAAACTATTTGAAATCTAAAACATATTGACAAATGCATGGAGGTTGATTTTAATTTTGTGTGACCATTTTTGGGTATTTTTTTAGCATTTTGCATGCAGTGGCTCTAAAAGTTTCAAGAAATTGTCAATTATTTCCGCAAACCAGTCATCTGATGGGATGATGTAGGATTTGTTCAAGATTATTTTATACAAGATTATTTTATACAAAGTTTTTTTTTACAAAGATTTATTGACGTAGGATGTGCATGCTCAACTTTACCTGCCTGTGTTTCTCTAATCATTACCTTTATTTATTTCCATCTACTTGTCAGGATGTGACTGCATTTGTATAAATTATTCAGAAACTTAATTAAATTTTTTCCTTGGATTTTGAAATTAAGACGGGTATTCAAAACTCTGAAATTTTGGCATATTTTCAAAATTCATGATATTTAGCAGTCATGTCTTCATTTCTTTCTTGGTTAAAGGGTCACAAAGTCGTTCTGTTCCAGTTTTCTTCCTTTCCCCACAAAGGTCCTATGCATTAATTCACTCGATTAAAACAAAAACGAAAATATATAACAGGAGCTAAATTGCAGCAAAATCTCAAAAGTGGCATCCTGTGTGTGATAATAAATTTGGATTATTTATATTTAATAGCGCATATAACTACTGTTTATATAAATGGGATGTGTAGTACCGTTTCTGTACTTCTATAAGGCTGTTGCTGGATTTCCATTGAAAACAAGTAATTGTCATTTTTGCCGCATATATGTGGGGAGGAATATGCAAGTTGCATGAAACTATTTGAAAAGAAATCTGCACATAACTTATTGCAGCACATATCAATCCAAATAGGTTGTTAACCTGTCCATAACTGCTTCTAGACAGGGCGTCTGACACGCCTCGTCCTAAATAAATTATGAAAAACACTGGATGTCACTTTAAAGATGTAACTAGATACTTGGAGGTGTCGTAAGATTTTGAACAAGATGGTGATGCTGATAAAGTTGCAGGTACGTTAATGTATCCAAACTGATTATACACTAACAACCTTGGTTTGGAACTTACTAATTTGTTGCCACATGGCTTAAGTAACTTAAATACTTTAAATATTGTATTTTATCTCATAACTGGGAGTGGGCGGGTCTTTATTAAAAAGTTTTGTCAAATCTACGAAGTAATTGCATTATTGTGGTTTCTTAGATTCCCCAATTTAAATAACTTTCCCCCTGAAGAATCGGCAAACCTCTTCCTCTGACCTTTCAAATTGATCCAAATTTGCTTCTCTGTTTCCATGGCTACGCTCACGGCTTTAAATTTTGTTTGAGAAAGGTCAAGGTCATTTCCTGACAGGTTGTGTTTTGTCCTCTTTCAGATCTTCCCGGCTTTTTCTAATTGGCCGGCCACCACCCATGTGATGTGATGCACTCTGGAGGCCATCGTGACCCCTCCCACGAGACTTGTACAGCAACTGCGTACTAGATACGACCAAGTTGCGCGGATAGCGCAGCACAACGTCCGGCTAGCTGTGTTTTCTTTCTATGCGCTGGCTAGCTGCGGATTGGTTGATTAGCAAAGTGTGCATTTATTGGCCAGGCAGGATTGAACCCTCATCACCTTCAGTCCTGCCCTGGTGCATTTCGGACGCAAACACTATGTGAATGCGCGCATATGTCTGCGTAGTCACGACGTTGTAGTTGTGCATGTAAATCTAGTACACCTGTTGACTTTCAACTGTGGATGATGATGAATATTCAGTTATTATCTTTTCGACAAATTTATTTATATTACAAATTGTTATTGATCTCGATGAATAGCATAGAACCTACGTAAGTATTGCTTGCGACACGGATGTATACCTGGATTGGTAAGTGGACTCAACAGAGGAGATCGAGCAAGGTTCTCAAGTTTGCCTCGATTTTCCAGTTGCTCCGGGTATATTTGACACAGCCCCTCGCAAGCCATACGTCCCCTACGACTACCAACGTTAACAGGCGACACCTGGTGGCAGCAGCAGCAAGAGTAGCAGCGAACGTCATCAGACTATCAGTGCAGGTTGCGATGGTCTCAAGGTTGTGGTGCACGACTATCATTGATGGAGGATTTCGGGATTACCTATTCTTCCTTCTTTTGCTGTTCATGTTCAATTTTCCCAGCGTGCAATTTAGTATGTTGCCTTGACCTGGCTATTACGCCCTCAGTTGATTCTTCTAGCCTACAGTTTGGGAAGCATTGGGACTCCTCCTTTGTATGTTTCTGATTTCGTGTTCAAGTAGAAACGTGTGCCTCAGCGTGGACTTGTCTTCAGCTGTATTGAAGACGATATGGGAATAGTCACCACAATTTCTCCTTTCTGGATGTGCTCGAAGCAAGGTGCATTAAGGACAGGTCCGACTTGTAACTATTTTATTATTATGTTATTGTACAATCCTTGATCATGAATGCCTGGCTTTGTGTGTGTGTAATATAGATGAGATTTATCTAAATCAAGTCTCAAATCACTCATCCGCGATCTGACTGACTCACGTCTGCCATGTTTATGGACAGATGACCTTGACCTTAGGATCATTCTGTTTCCCCCGGGAAGTTTCTCGACCTTAACTCATGCAACGTTGTTACTCGTGTGTGGTGGAGATTTAATGTTAGATGCTAGGGATGATTTTGTTCATGCTGACTCAAATTAACAAGCTACGTACGTGAATAAGCGTCAGATTAAGAAGATGCCAAAGAGCTGACCTTTCTTTCCGTAACAAAATTCCATTGTGGCAACTTGTACAGAAAGTAAATTATCACGAATTTATTAATCAAATATGTAATTTAATGGAGGACTATTTTTCACAAAATTTGATCTGGGTATGGCATTGCAACGAAGATTAATATAATATATACAACTGGGTTGACTTGTATCATTTGCCATGAAATGTTTACCTCAGATGAAGTGGCAATTCTGTCTGGGGCCAGGGGAGGTAACTCCCATCAACTTATGCAACTAACGCAAGATCGATTGATCCACTGGGGATTGATTCTCCAGTATAATCCAATATGGCCGCCCAATGCTCAACAGGAAGTTGTACGACGAGTTGCCGCACACCGCGTGTATGGAGAGTCTGCAAGCGTCGTCTAATGACTGCCACAGCTCTCCTTCCTTTAAACCCTCCCTGGCCCCATGCAGAAACAAACAAAAAAAGATTTTATTTATGTAGATAAATCCTGATTTGTACATTTCCTATAGATTAAAGTATCGGTTTTCTACTATAATTTGTTTTGTTTCTCATGATTGGTTTTCAAGTTGAATTGAGTATCACTGAACATTTTTGGTGCAAAGAAACTGTCATGGCTGCAAAGCTTACCAACTCGGACTTAAAATTCGAGAAACTTGTAACTCAGTTAAACAGATATTTGACAAACTTTGTAGAACCACTGGAATCCACAGGAAATTGAAAATACTCTATATCTAACATTATATATGATGTAGAAAAGGAATTCCCATCCCTGTAGAGAAATCTTGTTTCTCAAATAATACATGTCATCTGTTGAAACTTTCTGCAGATTATGTATTAATGTTAATCGTAAATTGGTAAAGTTTTCGTATATTTACTTTTGTCAAACTCCTTGCCGTAGATAGATTTGACCTGAAAATATTGCGAAGAAGGTTGCTGTAATTCCTTATTATAGAGGGGTGGTGCTGTTTTCATCTATCTTGTGTATATTGTGATTTACTGCGTACTTTCAATTTCCTGTGGTTTTAGTCTATGGTCTTTTGGTCGATGGATTTTTATGCAGCTGTGATGAACTTCCTTCAAGAACAAGAAAGTTTTTAGATTACGGAAGCAACAAGTAACCATCGCAATCCTTCACTGACTTGTTCAAACAAGAATATGCATAGTGTACAATAACAATAAATTGAGCTAAACATTTTCCATCTACAATTGATATAAAGTACATAGATTATGCACAAGACCAGACTCCAATCCACAAGGAATGTATCCGTTATGTATTATAGATGTACAAACACACAAGAGAGATCCACCAACTTGAAATTTGTTCTTGGAATAGGTTATTCCAGACTTGCTACACTGTGCCACATATTTAGATGTGTGCTTTGTACAAAATGCGAGACGAAAATAAACATTATCTCTCTTATCTGAATCAAACCAGACACGAAAAATCAAGATGGTGGTTTGTCTGCCCTTGTTTAAATACAGGAATACTAAAATGTTTTGAGGATCTGACATCATTATCCTTTATCCTTGATTAAGTACTTTTACATCGTGTGTTTAGGTGTTGGTAGAAATGCAATGGAGGTTTTCCCCAACAATCACAGAACCAAATACAGTACACAAACTTGCATAAACATTGTAGCTCATCTGGCTTATATTTGGAAATAATCCTTCTAAACGTTAGTTTTTGAATTTGCAAATTTAAATTCTATTGACAAACCTGACTTGGCATTAAACTAAGGGGTGATGGTTTAGTGGTTGGGAAAGCGCTTGGCATTTGATCAAGCCGTCTGGGGTTTGAATCCAGCCAGGGACTCAGTAATTATCCCCCGCCAACATAGTTGGGGGGGGATATTGAAATGGGCTCCCTCCGTCCGTCCGTCCGTCCGTCAGTCCCGATTTTGTTTCCGGAGCAGAACTCGAAAACTATAAGACATATCTCAACGAAACTTGGTGTGTGGAACAATCATCATGTGTAGATGTGCCTTTTGGGGTTTTCAACTTCTTTGAGTTATTTTTTTTTACCATTTCCATGGAAATGTAACTTGGAATTTCGTTTCCGGAGCAGAACTCGAAAACCATAAGACATATCTCAACGAAACTTGGTGTGTGGAACAATCATGTGTAGATGTGCCTTTTGGGGTTTTCAACTTCGAGTTATATTTTTGGACCGTTTCCATGGAAATGTAACTTAGAATTTCGTTTCCGGAACAGAACTTGAAAACTATAAGACATATCTCAACGAAACTTGGTGTGTGGGACAATCATCATGTGTAGATGTGCCTTTTGGGGTTTTCAACTTCTTCGATTTTTATTTTTTTTACCGTTTCCATGGAAATGTAACTTAGACAATCATCATGTGTAGATGTGCCTGAAAGGCCCGATGGGCTTATGGCATTGCACAGTATCCAGCCGTCTGTAAACTTTTCGCATTTTGTCTTCTTCTCCAGAACCACTTTGTCTAAGGAGCTGAAATTTTGTGTGTTGTGTTTAGTTGAAAAAAGGTTCATAGTCACTGTTATTCAACAACTATTCTTCAATAAATTTTCCCAAAGGCGGGGGATATGGCCGACTCTGTCTGCTTGATTTGTCTGCTGTGGACAACTGTTTATGTTGTAAGGTTTGGGTTCAATGCTACACTGAATTTAGGCACAATATACCACCCGTGGTTCACTAGTTCCAGAATATGCTCCCAGGTTTCACCACAATGCTTAGCTACAATGTAGTTGCAGGCTTTCTTAATACAAGCAGTGTCTTCAAAACGGTATTAAACCTCAAATCACAAGAGGTTCAAGTTTAACTTGCTTTTTAAAGGGAAAGTTCTATCAACGATCTATCGGCAGCATCCGCCATCTTGGATCCTTGACAAATCGTGAAATGAAAACATGCTATATTTAACTCAATTTTATTTTTTTGTTATAATAAAACATATTCACTGATAGAATATTAACATAGTAACACATAATGTATCATAAAAGTAATTAACAATATGCTGTTAGGCCGTAGCGAAGTTTTCCTCACTCGCAGCGCTGATGAATGGTCGCCGCTAATGGCTGCAATACTGCCGAAGCGGCGTTAAACAATAACTCACTCACTCACTCACTGATGAATGGCTTCAATTCTCATTGTTTTGATTTTTCAACAAATGTGCACTTGTCTTTATCAAATTGTCAAAATTTAAAGTCATCAAAGTATTAACTTCATTGATATCTTTCAATTTGACGGTTTTAATCATATAGTAATAGCATATATGTGTAAACGGGGATATCCTCTCGAATTTCGTTTCCACAAAAGATACCCCGATAGAACCTTCCTTTTTAAGTCCTAAAATAATAAATCCAAACTAGTAACACACAATTATTTCTTTTATTCAGTATGAATGAACATTTTAATAGTGAGTTTGCAAAGGTTTATTTTATGACAGTGGCAAGGAAGAAAATTGTAAAATTCAACCGCTTTGGAATAGTTTTGGTTCAGCTTAAACATTCAGCAATAGCACAACTAGGTCTCAAATAACATTGGAATCTGTTAGAATCAAATTCAGGTGATCTGATGCGATGTTTTCTCTCCTCACAGATTTAAGCTATTTTCCCACATATTTAATGTTACTCCTATATTCTTAACAAAATCAAGATTTCAATCTAACTTTTTTGTTGTGAACATACACGAGCATATTCAGTTATCTAACTGTTCACTTCTAAAGGCCAATTTAACACTTGATCCTGATTGGTTGGGAATTTTATTTTTACAACGTTTGAACACCTCTCTCCACCAGTATGCTTCAGGTAAAACATGTATATTCAGTTTTGTTAACATGCAATACCTGTTTTCAAGTGATAAAAAAGTAAGGGAGGCAATCCTGATGCAAAATGTGCCCACAAGGGGATAACTTTAGGAAACTAGTTATGTCGGAGGAAATGACTTTAGCTCTCTGTGGGGAGAGAAGGATGCAGTTTGTGATGTACGATGACATTAACTACAGAATATGTACACATGAGAATGGCAAGGAAAGACCGTGTAGGCAGAAAGAATAGAACCATGTCATAGTTATAAAACATTCCTTAAAATTTCAATAAACTTATGTATGTACACTTTGTGATTCTTAAAGCGAGAAACAAATCTTAAGTATTTTGTCGGGTCAAACCTTGAATTTTCTAGAAATATGTACACGTGCCAAGACGACCGACATTTTCCTTAAGATTTAAATCCGTTTACATCTTACTAAAATGTCAACACAATGTCAATGTCAATACTATAATCCTAAACACATCTTGGGTACTTCAATCCATAAATCCGCAAAAAATGCACTAAAAAACATCTATTTAGCCAACCAACACAAATTGGGTTAGTTAAACTTCATCTCTTTAAAGTTCTTGTGTTGCCAAAATGAAAGCGAGATAAGGGCCTTAAATTTTCCATTATCAAAAGTCATAATTAGATGGCGCATATATAGATTATGCATGGAATCAAATAATTTATATATATTTATATTTCAAGCTTCTATTATGACGATGTGATTAATGTAAATATGGCTGTAAGCTCCATGAAGATAATCAACAGATTGTTCATTGTGAGATTCATGGAATCCATAAAACGTCTTGAAGCAACTTTGAATGACTTGAAGGTGGAACCGCTTATCGTTTCATGGTCCGTGTAGGGAATCAAGTCTGGAATGAAAAAAAAGAAAAGGATATGGTTCAGAAAGCAACGTCCATGAACAAGAGAACTTTGTCCTGCTTAAATTACTCAAAGTATTGCTTACCGGTATTTAACTTAATTACTATTAAAAGTTGTTTTTTTAAAATTAAATTTATAATTAACAAACTTTGCAACTGTCCATTCCTGAAAAGAAACTATGAAAGCCTTTCTCTGTTTTGGGAGAGACAAAATTTTCACATGTCCCACTAATCTACTCTTCTCTGTTGACATAATATATATACCCTCATTTGGGACTCCTGACTGGCAAAGTGCTCTGGGAACAAAATGAAATGGGTGAAGTGGTTGGCACGAAATGTGCATGCCCAATGGCAACTTTCAGTAAACTCACTTTTAAAAATGTCTTTTTGTTGATCCAATTCCGCTTGAAGTTAACTTTTGGCAGCACCTTGTTCCTCCTGTTCCTCGCGTTCTCCCGTTGAGAGCGACGAAGCTGGGAACATGCAATCAAATCATTATCTTCACACACCTAAACAATCTACATTCGACAATAGTCTGCAATTTAATTCTTAGCCCAGAAGGCCAGATTTCATAGCATCCAAGCCCAGTTAGTTTAAAAGGGGTGAGAGGGATTCTCCAAACTCAACGGATTAATTCATAGGGTTGGAAAGGGGACAAAAATGCCTTTTTGCTTCTACAATACAAATTCTATTTTATTTATGACATTTAGGTATTTTGTCAATCTTTTAACATTGTATTTTTAGATCTTCAACCATAAATAATAAATCATACAAATTCAGATGAGCTAGAGAGCCAATGACTATTTTGTCTGGTGCAACTATACAGCTGGTGAAATATCCACCTCCCATCGGTTGAATATATGGTCAAAATTTAACATATGCTGAATTGATCTTTTGATTTTGCTATTGACATGTTTAAGTCAGTGAATTCTTTTTACGGAACAAATGACCAAATACAAGTAAAAGACAATAGTTCACTTAACAATACAGCATAATTGCAATCAACTGACCTTTATCTGATCTCAACGCCTCCCTCTTCTTCTCATTGAGGTGAAGAACCAAACTGGCAATCAGCTGCATATACTCCTCCTGGGAACATGATACAACATTGTTATCATTAACTCGTGGGAATACAATACAACATTTTTATCATTAACTTCTCCTGGGAACAGGATAAAACATTGTTATCATTAACTCCTGGGAACATGATACAACATTGTTATCATTAACTCCTCCTGGGAACATGATACAACATTGTTATCATTAACTGCTCCTGGGAACATGATACAACATTGTTATCATTAACTGCTCCTGGGAACATGATACAACATTGTTATCATTAACTGCTCCTGGGAACATGATACAACATTGTTATCATTAACTGCTCCTGGGAACATGATACAACATTGTTATCATTAACTGCTCCTGGGAACATGATACAACATTGTTATCATTAACTCCTGGGAACATGATACAACATTGTTATCATTAACTCCTGGGAACACAATAAAACATTATCATTAACTCCTCCTGGTAACAAGATACAACATTGTTATCATTAACTCCTGGAACAGGATACAACATTATCATTAACTCCTGGAGACGGTGTACAACATTGATACAAACAATAACTCCTCCTCAAATTAAAATGCAACTTTGTTTTACTTAATTCATACCCCATTAAAATAAAACATCAGGAAATTAATTTCGCCATTTGGATACAAAAGTCAACTGGAGATAATTCTTTTCACAAGCATACAATATTTCCTTAAAAATAATCTGGGAAAAATGTGCTGAGACAATATAATCATAACCCATGGAACCCGACCTCTAGTAGAACATGGACACGCATTCAAGAAAATAGGTAAGCTGACAATTGTTAAAGTACATAAGTATGACGCAACTTACCCGAGACTTTGCGTTGTTGAAGAGCACGTTCTCCATCTCCTCGCTGTTGTTTGCTCCGGGGTCCAGCTCCACCCCTTCCCTCGCTGCATCACTGAGGACAGAATACAGGATACAAGTTCACTGAAACCTGCTGAATGGTTTACTAAGTGGCCAGATTACAGGAACTATATCTTGAAATTATTCATGACTACACACTGAATAAAGATAGATTATCGTGATTAGATGATTATGCTGGCATCAAACTCCAAAAGCCCAGTGGAGGTACCAAAGACTATTGTGCCCCGGAGTAAGGAACTTCATCTACATAAATACACTCTATCCACTATCCACCCAGTTGTTTTAATGGGTACCTGGGTACACAGGACCAATATAGTAGTGGCATTGAGAGTAAAGTTCCCTCAGAGGAATAATGTACTGCCAGTGAGTTCTGCTATGGATTGGCATAAAAATGGTCATTATTATTATAAGCTATCCCAGAATGATTCAGAACTTTCCAATAAATGGTTTACCATCCCACAATTAAATTAAATTGTCACATGTAAGATGAGAGGACACCAAGATTAGATATGACACAAACTTTATAAGGGTACTTACTTTAGCCCCTTACTGTAGTGACCCAAACAAAGACCTCAAAGTGAAGGTAAATGATATATCTATGACAAGGTCCATGTCAGTTCAAAGCGAACACAATAAAGAGATTAATCAACTTGGACTTGTACACAGATCAACATTTACCCTGCTCATCTGTCTCTGTCGCTTTGTTTGCTCAGCACTGTATTGAAAAGACTTTTCTTGATTCTCGACCAAATTGGAATATTTTTGTACCTCCGAAATAATAAAACCTAGAAATTTTCCAATATGATTTGTTAAGTATTAATTATCAGAAATGCTTTTCTGAGACTAATCATTAACATAAATAAATCACAAGATAGCGAAATCTAGATAGCGACTTCTTTATTGTGAACATACACAATATTTCGGAGACTATACTCGCTCCTTCATCCCAGAATCATAGAAATAAATCAGAAACATTGACTTGACAACCATTCTTTACTCTAATATAACTTAAAATGAATTCACAGATAAAAAAAGGAAAATTTTGCCTTTGGGAACAGCCACAGGTAATAAATGATCCTGACTTCATTGTGTGTGGCAGTAACGTGTATTATGTTTATATAATTGTTTATCTGATGATGGTTTCTAGCATTCAATTATAAATCTTCAATTATTGGAATTCATTATGAAGTTTCTTTGAGATGACTCCCTCATTGTTTAATCTGTGTACTTGAATTTATGCAGATTGAGCTGCTAATGGCTGCGATGCACCATTAACTTGTACATTGTACAATTTTCACGATTTAGAAAAGAACTTTACACATGATGATCATCAACATTTATTGTACTCCTGTAAATGATCTGATTAATTAATAAATAACCTTTGTGAAATAATAACATGACCTCATTTTCTCTCTCGTTTCTTTATTATTTTTAATGACAATCATAATTGGTTTATATTTTCTCTTAACAACAAATCTAACAACTTCAGACTGTGAGATAAAAGCTATAACGCTGCCCGACAGCAGGGCATGCTTGAACCAGAACAACATGAACCTAGCCAGAACCGACAATCGAAAGATATTGAAACCGAATTTCAGCTACAATGAATGTTGAGATGTATGTACAAAGATTTCTACCTGCCTCGTACATCTCTATGATTACAGATGTCAGGTACCGAGGGTTGTTTGAAGTTGGAGATGAAAGCCACATATTGATATTATAAAGTCTGATATTGTCACATGAGACTCTAACGATTAACATTGACATCTTTAGTTGAAGAGATAACACAACAACAAATTTCAAACAGAAACCTTCCTTCCATTGTCCTAGCCCTGTGATGTTTTTAAATTTTCTTTTGAACTTTATGTCTCACAGGTATTGTTTTCACTTGTAAATTTTTACACTTGTCCATGAAAAATGTTTATTAATATTCAGTCTAAGACAATTGCTTATTAGCTTCCAAAGAGATGTAAATAAATATTTGTTAAATTTGGATCATAAAACAACACAGGTAGGTTGCCCATTGGTAATTTAGTTGTCATACATGTAGTCCAGCATATAACCAGACGATAATTTCTCACTTAGTGCTACACTTGGCCGTATACAAGGTCATATTAAATGAACTCTCATACGTGGAAAGTTTACCCTAGTAAATCTTTTATTTTTAACCCTGATTACATAAGATAATATAATGAAAAAGAATCAATTAATTTACTAAGACATAACAATTTTAAGAATTTTGGTGACATTTTGAACTGATATAATCACTTTATCTTATATATTCCTATCAAAGATATTAGACATTTTGCATATGTGATCATATATTTTATAAAATTTAGACAAATTATATACAAAATCAATACAATCTCTTATAAAGCCATTAATCAATACATTAAACTCTGTTTCCATGACGATATTGAATCACACCAGGTAGGCAACTGACAGATGTTCAATACCTGCGACATGTGTTATCGTGACGACACTTGACATTAACTAGAGCAATAATAATTAACCTTGGCCCTACCCGATGCGAGTTGCACAAACAACCAAAATGTCACCATAGCAAAGCATAGGTCAAGCAGATTAAATCATTGCATATCACATTTTAGATTAAAACGACTTGGAGCATTTTAGGATCCAGAATTGTATAATATATGTCACAACATTGTTCAAATTTCTGAAAAAGTTCTATATCAAGATGCACGACTGCTTAAGTGTGACTTTTTCAAATATTCTTGACACACTTATACATGATTTTCTAAGGTCACCTTCAGCTCCATCCTTTTGTACAAGTGTGACCCTTATGACCCAAAGCGCCCTGAAACTTTCCCCCGCAAGGCAAAACTTCCGCAAATCTCCATCTGCTAAAATAAACCTTGTCGTATTTCCTTAACTTTTATATGTTACCATAGCAGAGTACACTATGAAGTTAAGAAGGTGAAAAGTAAAGCAAATGCCAGTGGTTGGGTTTGGTGTGAGTTAACCCTTGCGAGGGTAAGTTGAGCTCCTTGTTATGTTAGAAGTATTACTTATTGCGAAAGGGATACCGAATTATCAAATATCACTACGGTGATTGTAATTCAGTATTTAAGTTTTGCCAAGGGGGGTGCTCATTGTGAAAGGGGCTTTTGGCATAAAGGTCCTAAACTATAATGCATCTATATGAAGAGTTGACATGGTCAATCAGTCCCAGTGTTCCCGACTGGTTGAACAGCATTCCTTGTATCAAACTTATCTTCACATTTTGTGTAACCATCCCTAGAGAGTTCAGTACGGACAATGTGGCGAGGGTTTATAATTTAACTTTTATATCCCAGCATGCTCTGGTAACCTCGTGTAGGTCGCCTCCAACACTGTGTCACTTTGTGGTGTACCTGCCATGCAGCAGGCGCTCGGTCAGGGGATACGTATATATCAGCTTCTATAAACCTTAGTACAGGATACCTGGGGTGAGAGTATGTGATGGTCTACACAATAGCACAGTCCAGTAAACATATGTATGATTTTCTCAAAATTAGAAGAAATAGCCGGGATATCAACACATTATTTGTCCTCCCTATTTAAGCCTTTACCTGTGTGACCTGGTTAAGACAATAATCTTTATTCCTTTGATAGTTAAGAGTTAAGATTCCTGTAAATTGGTGTCTATGAACGATTTGCCACAATTAATAATTCAACACATATATGTGAAATTGTTAACAGTAAACTGCTGAAAGTGGACACTACAGGTTTAATTGAGTTATCAAAGATTCACAAAGCTAAGGATTGGTCAGTGAATGCAAGAGCAAGAATTAATCCTTGTACAATGTTGGAGAATATAGCATTGAAACCATGCGACTGTAAATAGCAACACTTTTAAGCAAAGTAATTGATGAAATCCATCTATCTACTACACATGAAATTTGTCAATTTTCTGAATAAAGAAATAATTAGATATTTTCTTCAGAGTGATATACTATTGCACAACATTCTGAGAAACGATTATGGCCATATATTAGTTTTTCCATTTAAAGTCCTCAGCAACCCCTCCAATGGCTGGGAGAATATACAACACAGCCAATACACACATAAAGAGAGAGAGAGCCAGACTGACATTAAACAGGAAGTTGATCTAGAAGACAAGTACCTGGATATACAAGTTCTACTTGTTGAGTTAACTCACGATGAGTCTGCATTGTCTGACCCTTGAACTTTGAACAATGACCCCATTTACTCCTTGATTCCTATATATGGTACAATGGGCAACTGGTTCAACCATTGCAGGATATCAAAAGGAGTTTAACTTTTAACCCTTTACCTGCCTTTGATTCCAGGTATATATTGGCACAAATGGTTCTGTATTTTGGTTGGTTAACCCCTGACTTCATTAACCCTTGGATAATGAATGGACAAATGTCCTATCATCAAAGGGGTTAATTTTATTGAAGTTCCAACCCTTAACTCTTTGTCTGTCAACTCTTTATCAACCTTTGGCTAGCTTACTGGCATGTAGGCAAATTTTTGGCATTAAAGGGTGTTCACCCTTGACCTCTACGACCCTTAACCTTTGACAAATGTTCAAACCAGCATCCAGACACTTAAAGCGAACATCTCTATGAGTCTCAGGGCCGTCATACATTGTGGAGATATAATGGCTTTTATTGTCCACTTGTTAAACCGTTGACATTTGAAATTTGTAACAGGAAATCCTTCATTACAAATTCCGCTGGAGCATATCTATAGACCTGCCACTTAAACTGGCTACATCAAAAAAATCTAATTTGACGTCATTTTGAAAGAGCAAAATGCCACTCCTATCACGTGCACATTTGAGTTGTGGGTTATATAATATTAGCTAGGTTTATTAGGCAAGTTTTTTTATTTACTTTATGGATAGGGAATGTATTTTAATTAATAATGCACTTTGATTCATATTTAAACACAATTATCCTTCTCTCAAATTTCAACTACAAATTAGATCCTTTAGTTGTACCTTATTAACTATTATTTAATGAATAACTATGTGTATATATAAAACATTACTTTTAATAGCTTCTCCCATATAATTAATTATTAAGAAAAGCAAGATTACTGGATAACAAATTCTTTATTGTGAACAGACTCCATGTTTCAGAGTAATATGCTTACTCATTCCTACTCTGAAACGTATGTGTTCATACGACATAATGTCTGAAGAAATATAACTTTTATTAGTGTTCCACTTTGGAATGTCCTTCAAAGACTTTCGTAATTAATAATATTTCATAAATAACACATAAGAGAAAGGTTGTAAATTTACAGAAAGTATTGATCGAGGAGATATTTTTTATCTCCATATTAAAATATGATCACATGAGAAGTTTTTTTATTTTTGTTAGGGAAAAATATATATTTTTATTTCAATATCAAGGACACCTTTGAAAAGATTTGATTTTAAAAACTGAAAAAATTACATTGATGTATAGACGTTTTAAACGCACAAAGAAACTACTCAAGGGTTTCATCACCTGATGTAGGGGAAGGGAAGGAGGTGTGGGAAAGACTTTGTAAATATTTATATCTTCAACTTTATTGTGTCTGACCTAGTAACCTTTCGCACAGTCCCTTATACTTACGTATATACTTACTTACATACATACATGCACACTGAATCATGATATCAGCCCTGCAAATAGTTACTGTGTTTCACACTGCGGTCACATCATTAAAGCATTTAGAAGACTTAGTGTGGTACTCTACACTTGTGTACAAAGTACTTATATACATACATACATGAGATAAATGATATCGGCTCAGGTAATAGTTACTGCATTGCATACCACCAAGAGTTAAAGTGGCAGTTTTGTCCCTGATTGTCCGCCCATCTTGTTTTTATGCAAAAAGTGAAAAGAAATGTATTTTCACTAATTTATTTTTTCAAAGTAATAAAACATGCGTTGATGGAATATTCACAAAGTAACACATATTGTATCATTTAATTGATCAACAATGTCTTGTTGTGGAGTAGAAAAGTTTTCCACACTCTAAGCGCTGATGAATGGTTTCATATCTTATTGTGTTTATCAAATTTTCAAATATAAAGCCATAAAAACAAGTCTGAGTTATATGTTTCACATGGATTGTGCAATAAACACGTATTAATACCATTTATGAGTAAACAGGAATATCATCTCGAATTTAGTTTCCACAAAAAAATACTCAATAGAACTCTCTCTTCAAGGAGACTTTGACAGGTACATAGAGTGATAATGTATCATTTGTTAAATGAAACCATTTTCTACTTCTTATATTTATACAGACTCTTGCATAATGCCGTAAATATATGTTCAAGTGTAAAATCCTCACAAAGGTCCTTGGTTACATCCTGAGGAAGACTTTCACTGTCATTCTATCTTTTAAATTTCATGTCTTTCACTGAAGTAATTCTATATTCATGAGTCATCAAGCAAAACTTGAACACTTGAAACATTCAGCTCTGCTTGACATGAAATATGTTAAATGCAAAAACCTTTACAGCACTGAGATATTTCATTAGTGTCTTTACCTCTAACATCTAAATTACTAAATGTTATTCTGCTCATCATAAGTCACAAACTAAACCTCTTCAATACCCTTCAAGTACTCCAACTACTTGTATTAGGAATAAACTCAGTATATCTCAAAACTTCTGTTAGAATAAATGTTGAATGTAACATATCAAAACTTTTATCATTTCATGCTTGTACATCTGGTACATTTCAGTTGGTCATTTTGACCGGTCAGATTGTGAATGATTTACAAGACTGAGAAACTCTTGTTACATTGAGTTGAATAGAGGGCGTCACTCTATACTTGTTTCTGTTTCTCTCATGTCAGTTGTTTTGTTATACTTCATATTAACCAGAGTATGATCAGTCGAGCAGCAACAGAGATATGAATTATTCACAATTTAAAAATTATACTCACAAAGAAAATTGAAATTTACAACCCAAGATTTTAAAAGTTATAAACTAATGCAGACACCTAAACTTTGTGACCTGGGTTTTATACTATGTTTTTCCCCTTGGCAAGGCTGTAGCACATTTTTTTTTTTTTTAAATTTCCCATCTTTAATGATAGTTGCTGTCATTTATATTTACTTTAACGGGTAAAACATCTTATTACATAAACCAATTATCCGTAGTGTCAATAACAGTGTTGCGATTAAAGCAAAAATTGCATGGCGGCCATTTTAATGCGAACATATTTTATTACCGGTATTTCGAATTACAAAAACGGTTCACATGGCTTCACCGAACCATGTACAAGCATTTTGTAACTTGATTTTCCGAAGAGAGAAGGGTGTTTTGCTATTGGTGACATTATTTTTTAAATACATTTCATCAACTTATTTGAGCGAAAAAACATGCTACTGCCCCTTTTTAATGGGTAGGGAATTTGGGAAGTACAGACCTACACAGTCGCGCAGGTAACTTCACCGAGAGTACACTTTCTTCAGTATGATATACAAGTAGTGTCGTCAGTACGCATTGTGTGTAGCACAGTGCACAATATAGATATTCATATTACCGGTATTATTATTTACAGATCACTAGAATAGGAAAGACAAAAAATATAAAAATTTCATAAACAATTTCATATTTATTTTGTTTCACAAAAAATATATTTTTATAGGCTACTTACATCTGTGCAACCACCCGCTGTCGTAAGATGGTGTCCGCAAATGAGTTCATATCCAGTGCCATGTTGACAATATTGTAGGAATATATCCACGTATTATTTATCCGTCAAGAAACGACTTAGTCCAACGCCTTCGATCACTACCTGTCAACAAAATAAGTAATGATAATAATGATTATGTAGATCGTAAAATAAAACAATTGACAAGCGTTTTTAAGCAAATTTTCTTTGAAAGGGCGCGACACAAATGAGCAGTTTTATTTTGGGATTTATTAAGCTGAATTGTTAACTAAATACTGGGAACATTTATCTATACAAAATATGCACCAACACACAATCCTAAAGTCTCAGGAAGTAAAATATAATTATTCATAAAAGTTTTTCAAAAAATTTGACATTGTTAGGTAAATTAGGCGTTGTCAGGGTAAGTATAACATTAGTTGCAGGTTAACGCAACTGAACGGGGTTAGAAGTTAACATTAGTCAGGTGGGCCACAGCTAGCAGAAAACATGAGAAATGCACCAATCCAAATGACAAGTACTTTGAGAAGATTAATTTTTTGCATGATTGTACTACAGGATAGATGTTGCCCATGGCTAGTAAATAATATCCTGGGCTAGTAAAAAACGTTGTCCTGGTTGTCCAGAGGATAAGTTTAATGTTAAGAGCAAAATCATTGAGATTATTTGGGTTAGCTGGAATGCATTTAGGCTTATAGTAACTATAGATATTTTAAAGGGGCTGTAGCACGTTTTTTGCAAATTTTATTTTTTTAAATTTCCCATTTATAATGATAGTTTATGTCAATTAAATCAACTTAAGAGGGTAAAACATCTTATTACACAAACCAGTTATCCGTAGTGGTAACAATGATGTTGCGTATAAAGCAAAAATTGCATGGCATCCATTTTATTGTGAACACAATTTATTATTTCGAATGACAAAAATGATTCCCTAGGCTTTACCGAACCATGTACACTCATTTTCAACTTGATATTTCGAAGAGAAAAGGGTGTTTTACTATTGGTGACATTATTTTTCAAATACATTTCATCGACTTATTTGAGCGAAAAAACGTGCTACTGCCCCTTTAAAATAGTGAGAATAACGTTTTGCAATAGTCAAAATAATTAGTACTTTGAAACAATTAATTTGAACCCCTGCATTGTAAATATTTCAAAATAACAAATGTAACAAATCTTAAAACTCTGTTTTATTAAGGGATTAATTAGTGAAGATGGTTTTATTGGATGCTTGTGTCACATATTATCAATAAAATTAGATGTATGTACAACGTATTCTAAACAGTGGTTTAGGAAAGAAATCAGACAAGGACCGTTTATTTTTAGAGAAATAGGTCAACATGACATACACCTATACATTGTAAATCAGTTTGCTCAGAGCGGAGTATTTCATGTGGCCGTTTGAAAGCTGTAACAAAGACTGTATGTTATGTATGATCTGTATTGATCATGAGTTCAGAAATATTGCTTGTCATCGCCCTGTTTATAAAGTTGACAACATATCAATGTTTACTATATCATAATCTAATGCAGACATGGTTTGAGGTTAAAGATATTTATCTTTCAATTTATTATAATTTGAATTTTATAGTGAAAAATACCCAATTTTGACACAAGTCAATGTACTTTAATAAATGTATTTGATTGTTTTCACAGATTTTGATACATATGCAGGGATTGGGAAAGGTAGGAGACATGTTTTTTTTTTGCACATTGGATGACAAAATGGCCCATTAAAATTTGAAATTTAACTATTGCTTCAAAGGAAAGTACCAATTTAAAATGTTGAAAATGACTAAAAACCATAAAAAAAAGTTCCATTGTTAAATGTGTCGTTCACTATCACTGCATATCATGTATTATACAAATTGTCAGACCTCCCATAATTAGTTGATAAAACTACTATTCAGTTTGATTGGCATCGGTTATCACCAACATAAAAAGTAGATAACAACACTTCATGACAGTTTAACATTCTCATGACAACTACAATGTCAACACAAAGTTTAACACTGACTCTAACATACGCCTAACAGATTTTCATCTTGTACAGTTCAAAACTTACTATCAAAGGATTCACAATCAAAAACCTAACTACAAATACCCACAATTATTATCATTAAAGATAACCAACACTTGCATACATCTCATTATTTCAGAATATATAAACAACTTTAACTAATGAAATTATTGAGCCTACTCATTCTGAACGATCAATTTACAGTAATAACAACAGACTATCCCAGAATAATTACACAAAGGGTCAACATATCAAATTCAAACTATTTTCCGATGTCTACGCTGGTCTCAAATATATCAGAGAATAAACCCCAAAGTAAACTTGATAGAAACTAAACTTTGAACCAGGACGCTATGTATGTCATATGAAATTTTTTTATCAGTTACTGCGACTTTTAAATCTCATGACACACAATCCAAATCTTTCCACCCTTGTTTACATACCTTCAGAACATATTGATAGTTATTGGTTATTTAAAGATACGAATGTATCCTACATGGCCTGAACTCAAGAGAATATATATATTAATACAAAAGTAACAAACCTTCAAAGAAAATCTAAATTTGACAATGTCGCTCAGTAATCCAGTAACTTTTCGTCTCAAATTTGTAATTCAAATCCTCCCAGTGACATATAGAAATACCTTGAGAACATATAATACAAACTTCAAAGACACTCTGTTTTCTCACTGTACTCTCTGAGATATATACTGGTAGATAATTATTAACAAGTTATTTCTAGTTATTACAAGATATGAACGTATTCTATCTCTCCTTAATTCAAGAGAATATATATATGAATACAAAAATAAACCTTCAAATAAACTCAAGATTTGACATTGTCACTCGATCAGTATTAACTTCCACTTTCAAATTCCACAACATGTAATTCAAATCCTGCCAGTGACACATAGATATACCTTGATAACATATAAAAGAAACTTCACAGAAACTTAAGACTTATCAGTGTTATTCTATAACGTATAGGTGTCAAATCACGCAACACGTAATCAAATACTGTTACTAACTAGGTATACTAAGAATAAATGGCTAATAAACAGTTAATACAAAATATGCATCTATCCTAAATATTTTTAATTAAATATAAATTAATACAAATTTAAACTAACAAACCTTCAAAGAGATTAAAGATTTCCAAATGTTACACATTAACTAGACGGTTTCAAATCTCACAACACGTAATTCAAATCCTCCTATTGAAATAGACAACTATCCTGAGAATAAAATGATAATAAACGGTTATTTCAAAATATAGTTGTACCCTACCAATCCTTAATTCCTATAAACGGATGAACAATGATGACAAACATATTAAGATAATTAATAGTTATAGTAATAGTTATAGAAAAGTAAAGATTTATCCTACCTGAAGATTTCTCAAAATGTCACTCTGTGTTTTCAAATCTCACAACACAAATTTGGAATCCTTGTTATAATGTAGATACCATGTGAATATTTTATTACAAAATATGACTATATACTACCTATCCCTAACTCCCACAGGAAGATGAACAATGAGATGACACAGAGATCTTTACAGGTGAAACATACCTGGCCATTCAACAGGTAATGTAGACAAAATTTAAATTTGCTCCGAGACCACGTTTACCCTCACCACTGAAGCGAAACTGGGTCACCCTGAGTCGTAGGAGTGTCAGCTGACGATGAATCAGTTTGCGAGGGAAAGTTCTCGTATAAATATTTTCCGTGGGATACCCCCATCTATATATACAAGTCATGTCCTTTATAGTTATTGTTCTGTGCAAGTGGTCTGTAAATATAGAGTAGTTTACAGGGGGTCGTAAAGATGTCTTCTCAAGATAATTAGATAGTAAACTTCCCCAGAACATAGAGAAGTGTATCGATCTGGTGGAGAGAGAGAAAGTGAGGTCAAATATGCATCGAATAAAGATATTTGAACGAAAAACAAATATGTCTGGTTGTTGGTTGAACATGTCTTGAATGACGAGAAATTTATCAACCGGTTGACAATTTTTCTTCTAAAGATATCAAAAGTTTCAACTTTCACAGAACAAATTCACTGAGGTGTATCAATTCAGTGAAGAGTGAAAGGGTCAAATATGCAGACAAAAAACATTCTCCATGCATTATCTGGTTGACAATGTGGCTTTCAGAGACATGATGTGTTAAAATTACAGTGCAACAAACTGAACTGTATCCATTGGAGAGGTCAGAAGTTATTTCAAACATTCATTATAAAAGTATTCTAAAATTTTGTAAAATAACTCTTTAAATAGACCCTATAAAGTGCGACCTTTTACAACTTGGAAATATACGGGTAAGCTTATAATGAGATAATGGGAAAAGAAACTGCATAACAACTTTCCTGAACATTTATTTGCACTGATCAAAAGTGAAATGCTCTTAAATAAAACTCTGACTGCACAAATAAAACACCTTTAGTATTTCAAAGATGAACCTATGACATCAAATATGTTTCAATGGAAAAGAAAAAAAAAAGTATTTGTCAGGAATCTGAAAATATCAAAAGGTACCTCTTCAGTAAGTGGGTAAGTGACTGTGAGTAAGATATCATGAAGGGTTATAGCATTCTGTTCCGGAAATGAAATGATTATGGACAGACATACAGACGGACAGGGCAACGACTTTATCCTTCATATATATAGTAACATATTCATACTCCTATAAGCTTTCTGTACAGAACCAGTAACTTATTGTTATATATGAATCAGGGCAGTCATCCATGAAGCTGTGAAAATACATACATTCAAGCAAGCAAACAGCTGATAATACTTTCAGTTAAAGCTTCATGGTCTGTAGATGCCATAGTTGACAGGGAAATACTTCACACTTATGTTTCTCTTCAGAGAATAGTCATTGTCATGTGTGTATTGGTCATAAAGAAACATTCTAGCGCAATTTACTTCTCCAAAGAAGACTAGTGTTTACAATTGTGTGAATGTACAAATCTTTCTACAGAACAACCATTATTATATATTTGAGCTTGGGGAGGTAAAATACCCCACCCCGGTACCCCTACCCCGTATTACCCTACCAAATCTCTACCTATAGCCAGTGTATGAAATAGTTTTAAAATGTAACAAGCCAACAGGCCTTGTTAACTTAAAATCTTACAAGCCCTCATAAAGCTTAGCAAGCCCTCAAAGTTTAAAGTGATAATAAAAAGAACACATTTAGTTCATACAAATTTAATACTATAAAATTAGCCGGACCTCCAGGCTATTCTACAACTTACCTGTTACAAGAATTGTATTATTTTATTGCATCAATTAGCATGTGTTTTAGATATGGGTGAAGGAGTAAGAGCAGTGTTTTGTGACAGAGTTGTCGTAGTTATTTAACTGACATACTACAGAAGTCATAAATGGATCCTCCGTTGTGCTGAATGTAGGATAAACTAAGTCTACACATTGTCGGATCTGTCAAATCTTTAGAAAGGCATGCTGCTTTTCCCACCACAAACCCAACTGTCAGTTAAGACTGAAAGTAATGTTGTACATGATGACCATTTGAAACTGAATGGTTGTATTTTTCTCAGTTTACATTTCAACAATGAAGAGGAATTTGACAGGAGATATAATCTTAGAATTTATGAAAGGACTGAAAACTCTTTTACTCATTTCATTACTTACAAAGCAACTTAAAGGGTAGAAACCACCACAAATCCAGTATCCATTTTGAATGACAAGAACGTCAATTAAAGCATTCAATTATTCAAACAATGAATAATGGTCAATAAATATTATTTGACGGTGTGCACATTCATTAATCATATCTTTTTTAAGTTACAAAGTAAATTTGCAATACTTCCTATACATATTGTAAAAACTGAATAACTTGCTTACAGTAGATAAAGCTCAATTCAAATTACCTGTTAATAAGTTGTCTTGAAGCAGTATAACCTGCACAGAAGGAAGATGCCAGATTCCTAACAACAACTCACATACATGACAAGCACTGCATGTTACTGGGGTCCTGCCGGGCGATAACTGTCCTCATTCAAATATTCCTCACCGGAATGAAAGTGAGACTAATGACCTTGAACTTGAAGCTCAACAGCTGACTGATTGCAGTGAATTGAGTCTGATGTAACCGTGGATGCACAATCAATAACAGCTCGACAAGAACACTAGTCTGACTACCGGAAATATGCATTGGAACATGGCTCATCAAGATCTTGCGGACTCTACTCTCTTTTAACACATGTGCAAAGATTAAATTCATGGGCGGATCCACCCTGGGTTCAGGGGGGTCGAACCCCTCCCTTTTGGAAAATTGTGAACGTAAATTTCCCCCCTTGGGTGATCAAATCTGTGCAACTTGTGAACTTTTTCCATATATTAGAATTGATGGGATCATTTTTAATTAAATTCCAAATACCACATTCAATGACATTAAAAAAAATCAATATATCAAACTTCAATTAAAATGTACTATTTTTTAAATTATAAAAATAATAAAAATGAAAGAAGTATCAATCGTAATGAATGACGTTGATATTACTGATATTGGTATTCATATTGATGCACATGGCAGCATTTCTGTTTGTTGTCAATCACACGCTGAACCAACCACAGTACCACAAACATCCATGATCAAACTTCAATTAAAATGTACTATTTTTTAAATTATAAAAATAATAAAAATGAAAGAAGTATCAATCGTAATGAATGACGTTGATATTACTGATATTGGTATTCATATTGATGCACATGGCAGCATTTCTGTTTGTTGTCAATCACACGTTGCACCACCCACAGTACCACAAACATCCATGATCAAATGATTAACTCAAGTAATGTTACAAAGATTAAAGATGTACCACAAACATCCATGATCAAATGATTAACTCAAGTAATGTTACAAAGATTAAAGATGTACCACAAACATCCATGATCAAATGATTAACTCAAGTAATGTTACAAAGATTAAAGATGTACCACAAACATCCATGATCAAATGATTAACTCAAGTAATGTTACAAAGATTAAAGATGTACCACAAACATCCATGATCAAATGATTAACTCAAGTAATGTTACAAAGATTAAAGATGTACCACAAACATCCATGATCAAATGATTAACTCAAGTAATGTTACAAAGATTAAAGATGTACCACAAACATCCATGATCAAATGATTAACTCAAGTAATGTTACAAAGATTAAAGATGTACCACAAACATCCATGATCAAATGATTAACTCAAGTAATGTTACAGAGATTAAAGATGTACCACAAACATCCATGATCAAATGATTAACTCAAGTAATGTTACAAAGATTAAAGATGTACCACAAACATCCATGATCAAATGATTAACTCAAGTAATGTTACAGAGATTAAAGATGTACCACAAACATCCATGATCAAATGATTAACTCAAGTAATGTTACAGAGATTAAAGATGTACCACAAACATCCATGATCAAATGATTAACTCAAGTAATGTTACAAAGATTAAAGATGTACCACAAACATCCATGATCAAATGATTAACTCAAGTAATGTTACAAAGATTAAAGATGTACCACAAACATCCATGATCAAATGATTAACTCAAGTAATGTTACAAAGATTAAAGATGTACCACAAACATCCATGATCAAATGATTAACTCAAGTAATGTTACAAAGATTAAAGATGTACCACAAACATCCATGATCAAATGATTAACTCAAGTAATGTTACAAAGATTAAAGATGTACCACAAACATCCAATGATCAAATGATTAACTCAAGTAATGTTACAAAGATTAAAGATGTACCACAAACATCCATGATCAAATGATTAACTCAAGTAATGTTACAGAGATTAAAGATGTACCACAAACATCCATGATCAAATGATTAACTCAAGTAATGTTACAAAGATTAAAGATGTACCACAAACATCCATGATCAAATGATTAACTCAAGTAATGTTACAAAGATTAAAGATGTACCACAAACATCCATGATCAAATGATTAACTCAAGTAATGTTACAAAGATTAAAGATGTACCACAAACATCCATGATCAAATGATTAACTCAAGTAATGTTACAGAGATTAAAGATGTACCACAAACATCCATGATCAAATGATTAACTCAAGTAATGTTACAAAGATTAAAGATGTACCACAAACATCCATGATCAAATGATTAACTCAAGTAATGTTACAAAGATTAAAGATGTACCACAAACATCCATGATCAAATGATTAACTCAAGTAATGTTACAAAGATTAAAGATGTACCACAAACATCCATGATCAAATGATTAACTCAAGTAATGTTACAGAGATTAAAGATGTACCACAAACATCCATGATCAAATGATTAACTCAAGTAATGTTACAGAGATTAAAGATGTACCACAAACATCCATGATCAAAACTGATTATCAAGTAATGTACAGTCAGGCCTCGATAATCCGAACGCTTCCGTTTTTCATCAAAAACGTTCGGATAGTGAAATGTTCTAACTACTGAGTACTGAGGACTACTAAAGAGTTAGTTTGGTTACATCTTCCTACCGTTCGGAAACTGCGAGATTCGGATTATCGGAGGCCGTATTATCGCGGCTTGACTGTACAAAGATTAAAGATAATATTATACAAGAGTGGCTGAATTTTCAAATAAGCATACACATTTCAAACACATAAAATAAAACAGTTTCTTACTGTGTAATACACAAAGTACATGTTTGAATAAAGTCATTTGCCGAAGGTTACAACACAGTTTCATAAATCGTGTCACTGGGAATCAACCCTTCAAACTCTCAGTTAACCAGGCATGGAAGCGGGTCACCCACCCATTCCAAGAGCTGTGTCAATTATTGCTGAACTTCACTGATAACAGTAAACTGAGCTATATACAGGATCATGTGCAACCACAGAATATGACAGAAGGACAACACCTATTACTCATATCCAATAGAGGTAGGTATTTCATGTTTCACAAACACCCCAGAAGTTTACTTTCAAAGCTCTGTCTCTTAACACTAAGACACTCGCATACAGTGTTTGTTCCTCAGAGGAGGTCTTGATGATATCTGCCCACCTTTTTGGCTTGGTGACCCTTAAAACTTCAGAAATCAGGATACTTTTTCTATTTTACTAAGGATCCCATCTGCTCAGAATTGGCCCAAAACACCCCCTGAGCTAAGAACCTCAGGAACAACACTGCCATACATTGACAATGGCTAATGACTACCTTAGCGCTAAGAGAGCTTCGAAAATTTAAGCCCCGGCAAGTGACAAGTCTATTGATCGCCAGGCACAGCAGGAACATGTAATATATTCGCAAGTACCATGTACATAAACATTAGCTTATGACTACCTTAGCACTAAGAGAGTTTTTAAAATTTAGACCCCGGCAAAGGACAAGAATATTGATCGCCAGGCAAAGCAGGAACATGTAATATATTCGCAAGTACCATGTACATAAACATTAGCTTATGACTACCTTAGCACTAAGAGAGTTTTTAAAATTTAGACCCCGGCAAAGGACAAGAATATTGATCGCCAGGCACAGTAGGAACATGTAAACTGTGTCACAAGCTGTTGCAGTTTCCGACATCATACTCGCTTCATGTATTCACTAGCTTGATAACTGTGTACACGGTACAAGCAGTGCGATATATCAACTAAAATTTTTTTTATCTAACTTAATCCATGGTGATATACGCTGACAGAAACTAGTTTTGGTTTACCTCACAATAAGTCCAATACACCTTCCCATAGTTAAAACATTTACAAATTTCACCTGTATATGACGACTATATAAAAGATAAGACTGACAAATATTCCATTTGAATTATCCTCAAGTCGATTTCTGTTCATCACTCTAGGAGAATATCCAACTCAATCGCAATATGGAATCAGGAATCTCATGAGGTAGATCAATGGAGCGCCACTCCTGAAATATCACTCGATGAGATATACATGATATTTGTCAAGAAAAGACAGATATCCTCTATATATCATACCAATATATATCATGCCTTTATATCATACCTATCATATTTATTTATAATATCAGAGAGAAGTAAAACATATTACCAGCAATGTTCACCTTTCATTAATCAATTAGCTTTGTCAAGGTCTGCTGAAATACATAGTTTAAAAGAATAATATGAATCTACTGCAAAACTATCACATTTTATTCATGTATTATGCCTGTAGCAGAGATGGCAATATAAAGTAATAGTACCGGTATATTCCTGATTCCATGCTGCAATAAAAAAGCATCTGCTAAATTAAAAAGCATTACTTATTTTCTAGTGTATTTTACATATGTCACAGATATTCAAGCAAAACTATATTATCAATTAATCAGTTATTCAGTATGAAGGCCATTGGGCTAAATACCGGTACATACAATGACATTCAAACTGTATATCCTGCATGTACACATGCCCATTTTCAAACACAGTGCATGTACACTTCAAAAGATGACATAAACCTAGGTCAGAGTCTTCTATCCTTGCCTGTATATCATATATTATACCTGTATCTTTCCTATATATTTACCTTTCTTCCTTATGTATATATTGTACCTCTATATATCTTCGTTATTCGGTGAACCTTTCACATATATTGTACAATGTCCTCATTTTCTATTGTGCCTTTATCCAACCAAAATATTATACATATATCTTCCCTATATATTATACCTATATCTTCCCTATATATTATACCGTTATCTTCCCTATATATCATACATATATCTTCCCTATATATTATACCTATATCTTCCCTATATATTATACCTATATCTTCCCTATATATTATACCTATATCTTCCCTATATATTATACCTATATCTTCCCTATATATCATACATATATCTTCCCTATATATCATACAAATATCTTCCCTATATATCATACATATATCTTCCCTATATATCATACATATATCTTCCCTATATATCATACATATATCTTCCCTATATATTATACATATATCTTCCCTATATATTATACATATATCTTCCTTATATATTATACATATATCTTCCCTATATATCATACATATATCTTCCCTATATATTATACATATATCTTCCCTATATATTATACATATATCTTCCCTATATATCATACATATATCTTCCCTATATATCATACATATATCTTCCCTATATATTATACATATATCTTCCTTATATATTATACATATATCTTCCTTATATATCATACATATATCTTCCCTATATATTATACATATATCTTCCTTATATATTATACATATATCTTCCCTATATATCATACATATATCTTCCCTATATATCATACATATATCTTCCTTATATATTATACATATATCTTCCCTATATATCATACATATATCTTCCCTATATATTTTACATATATCTTCCCTATATATTATACATATATCTTCCCTATATATCATACATATATCTTCCCTATATATCATACATATATCTTCCCTATATATTATACATATATCTTCCCTATATATCATACATATATCTTCCTTATATATTATACATATATCTTCCCTATATATTATACATATATCTTCCTTATATATTATACATATATCTTCCCTATATATCATACATATATCTTCCCTATATATTATACATATATCTTCCCTATATATCATACATATATCTTCCTTATATATTATACATATATCTTCCTTATATATTATACATATATCTTCCTTATATATTATACATATATCTTCCCTATATATCATACATATATCTTCCCTATATATTATACATATATCTTCCCTATATATTATACATATATCTTCCCTATATATCATACATATATCTTCCCTATATATCATACATATATCTTCCCTATATATCATACATATATCTTCCCTATATATCATACATATATCTTCCCTATATATTATACATATATCTTCCCTATATATTATACATATATCTTCCTTATATATCATACATATATCTTCCCCATATATCATACATATATCTTCCCTATATATCATACATATATCTTCCCTATATATCATACATATATCTTCCTTATATATCATACATATATCTTCCCTATATATTATACATATATCTTCCCTATATATTATACATATATCTTCCTTATATATCATACATATATCTTCCCTATATATCATACATATATCTTCCCTATATATCATACATATATCTTCCCTATATATTATACATATATCTTCCCTATATATCATACATATATCTTCCCTATATATCATACATATATCTTCCCTATATATTATACATATATCTTCCCTATATATTATACATATATCTTCCTTATATATCATACATATATCTTCCCTATATATCATACATATATCTTCCCTATATATCATACATATATCTTCCCTATATATCATACATATATCTTCCCTATATATTATACATATATCTTCCCTATATATCATACATATATCTTCCCTATATATTATACATATATCTTCCCTATATATTATACATATATCTTCCCTATATATTATACATATATCTTCCCTATATATTATACCTATATCTTCCCTATATATTATACCTATATCTTCCCTATATATTATACATATATCTTCCCTATATAAAAAAATATATCTTCCCTATATATTGTACCTATATCTGAGGGGCAGATATAATAAATATATGCATGTCTTACTCTACATTGTGAATGTTATAAATAATTCTTACCTGCATATTATACCTATATATCATACCTATTAATTGTAACTATATCCAAGAGGGAGGTGCTCTATTGATCTATATATATATATACATATATACCATGTATAGGCCCATGCATGTAGGTTGTTATACATGGTGATGTATGGACATATTTAATGGGCATTAAGCTGGGGCTGTCAAGCTTATAACTGGATCAGCTTTCATAAGCTTACAATATAGTACTGGAGCAGTGTGAGATTATGGGGTTATATGTATAATAGTATTTCAATATGAATGACTTAGAAATTAATGTCAAAATGTGCTGCAAAGTGAAAGAGATTTATTTATAGTATTTATTTATTGATCTAAATAAACAATAATAACAAATATATAATATGTTTTATGGATTACCTAACTGTTCTTGTTTAAACTTAACATGATGTTGTTTTAAGAAATGAAGCAAATACAGTTTTGAATACCATTTTTGGCTGTTAATTTGAGATAACACTATCAAGAAAAGCAATCTATTATACTCACAAAACTTTAAGTGATTGTCTGATGTTGGCAAGGAGTATAGTTTCAATGCTAGGCAAATAGTTCATCACATTTCTCAATGTCTCAATGTCCCAATGTACTTCAACAAGAGATTCTTCAAACTCAATTGGTCTATCAAAAGTTATTTTTTATGTTATCGGCATGGTAACATTTAATTAACATTTAATTATTTTCCTTCAAGAAGGTAGACACATATCTACCTGGCGCAATCTACCTGTACAAACTTTTGATTGTTTACCTGGCTTCTAGGGGCAGAGGCAGGTACGGCACAGTAAACAAACCTGTCATTTCTAACTTGTTCTATACACCGCCAGAGACAAAACTCTAATTTACCTGCAACATTTTCTTGTTAAACTCTAAATGCAGTATTTATAAGATGCATGTTTTGAAAGTATAAGAGGATAACATACCTGAAAATTAGTTATTTGCAATTTTTGAACTTTGAATACTTTTGTCTAAAAACAAATTCCAGAAAGTGTAAAAAAGATGTGTTTGTTAAACACGGATGCCCCCAGATATACCAAAGTTATGGCCAAGGTTAAAGTTTTCTGAATATTGTCCACTGCGGAAAGGTCAAGGTCACAAGGTCAAATATGATGACCTCATCTGAACGTTTCATCATTAGGTATGCACATGCCAAGTATGAAAGCCGTAGCTCTGAGCAATCCAAAGTTATTGCCAAGGTTAAAGTTTTCTGAATATTGTCCACTGCGGCAAGGTCAAGGTCACAAGGTCAAATATGATGACCTCATCTGAACGTCTCATCATTAGGTATGCACATGCCAAGTATGAAAGCCGTAGCTCTGAGCAATCTAAAGTTATGGCCAAGGTTAAATTTTACTGAAGATGACTACTGCGGCAAGGTCAAGGTCAAGGTCAAGGTCACAAGATCAAATATGATGACCTCATCTGAAGGTCTCATCACAAGGTATTCACATGCCAAGTATGGAAGCCGTAACTCTTAACTATCAAAAGTTATGGCCAAGGTTAAAGTTTTCTGAAAATGTTCATTGCGGCAAGGTCAAGGTCACAAGGTCAAAAATGATGACCTCATCTGAAAGGTCTCATCACAACGTATTCACATGCCATTTATGGAAACTGTAACTCTTAACAATCAAAAGTTATGGCCAAGGTTGAAGTTTTCTGAACATGTTCATTGCGGCAAGGTCAAGGTCACAATGTCAAATATGATGACCTCATCTGAAAGGTCTCATCACAAGGTATGCACATGCCAAGTATGAAAGCCCTAGCTCAGAGCAATCTTTAGTTATGGCCAAGGTTAAAGTTTTCTGAAAATGTCAATTGCGGCAAGGTCAAGGTCACAAGGTCAAATATGATGACCTCATCTGAAAGGTCTCATCACAAGGTATGCACATGCAAAGTATGAAAGCCCTAGCTCTGAGCAATCCAAAGTTATGGTCAAGGTTAAAGTTTTTGTGGACAAACACACGGACAGACGGACGGACGGAAGGACGGACAGATGGACAGGTGAAAAACAATATACCCCCGGAATCTCCGATTCGGGGGCATAAAAATATAATAGGATGCTATGCTCTGGAAATAATAAGATTTTGCTCTGAAAATTTATTTTTATATCGCAAGAGACCTAATCATTTGACTTCATGAACTGACAAGCTAATCCAAAACGAAACTTATATGAAAATAATATTGCATATGTTAGCTTTGAAAAGATTCTCTTTAAAATAAATACGAATTACTTTTGATTCTTTGAAAGGTTTCCACAAAAAATTTACTTGTCTAATTTTTCTTCATTGAGTCTGAATCATTTCACTTCAACATTTCTCTTTGAACCAACACATTTGATCTTCCAGACAAACAGGTAACACTTGTAATTACATATAACTCTTGTTTTTTTAAAAAATCATTTGAGACATCAAGAAGCATTTAATCTTTTCATCTTAAAATGAATCATGAAAGTCAGTCTAAGTTGTTTCACTGAAAAAAGGTTTCACAACATGTATACTTATTTCCATATTTCATGTAGTAGTACAAGCATCAGGAAGATTTTCTGGATAACCACTAGTTCGATGTGAAAAGGGACAACTTTTCAGAGTGTATACTCATTCCTTTATCAGGTGGAACCTGCTACTTCTAAATGCTTATAAAGACTATAGCAGAATATATTCGACATTTACAGTTATTCTTCATACATTTCTCAAACCTGACATGCAAGGGAAGAGGATAGAGAGTTCGTGGGGTGATGCAGACAGAGACAACCCTATGCAAAAACATTAACTTTTGGATAAAATAATTTGGTAACAAAAAAGTATTGAACAATATTTGGTTTAGAACAACAAAATGACAAAGAACCAATGGCATAGAGTAAGAAAGCAGTAACAGCAGTAAAGGAAATGCAGTAAAAGTAGACTTAAGTAGTAGAATAAACGAGAAAACAAGGACGTTTTATATAACACAAACTTCGAGAACAACTAGTAGAGTAGAAGCAGTTAAGTGAAAACAATAAAGTAAAATCAGTAAAGCATAAGTAGTAAGTAGAAGCAGTAAAATTAAAGTAGTAAAGTAGTAAAGTAAAAACAGAAAAGTAAAAGCAGTAAAGCAGTAAGGCAAAAGAAGTAAAGTAAAAGCAGTAAAGTAAAAGTAGGAAAGTAGTAAAGTAAAATAAGGAAAGTAAAAGTAGTAAAAGCAGTAAAGTAAAAGTAGTAAGGTAAAAGCAGTAAAGTAGTTAGGTAAAAGCAGTAAAGTAAAAGTAGTAAAGTAAAAGCAGTAAAGTAGTTAGGTAAAAGCAGTAAATTAAAGTAGTAAAGTAAAAGCAGTAAAAGCAGTAAAGTAAAAGTAGTAAAGTAAAAGTAGTAAAGTAAAAGCAGTAAAGTAAAAGTAGTAAAGTAAAAGCAGTAAAGTAAAAGCAGTAAAGTAAAAGTAGTAAAGTAAAAGTAGTAAAGTAAAAGTAGTAAATAAGTATGGTGAAAGCAGTAAAGTAAAAGTGGTAAAGTAAAAGTAGTAAAAGCAAAAGCAGTAAAAGTAATAAAGAAATGAATCAATTGATATAAATGATTATCAAATAATAAATGAAATGATATATGAAATTATATATCAAATCATATGAAATTAAATATGAAATGTATATCAAATGATCTATCAAATGCCACATCAAATAATATATGAATAACATATAGGAAAAGAAGAACAAGAATGGAGGAAGTCAGGGAGAGGAAGAAGAGAGAATAAATGTAAATGTCAACATCTTATATGATAAACATAATTATATAAATAATAATAAATAATAATGATTAATATAAGTTAATTAGAATGACCGAACACTAAGATTACACACAATACCATATCAGCACAGTGTATAAGAGTTGAACTGATATCACGCCCCCACACCATCGTATAAACCATCAATTCTTCTGACCTACTACTTGACTTAACTTCTTCAATGGAGGTCTTGTCTTCTCAATGTTCAAAGAACAACGATATTGAACATACTGAGAGTTGCAGTCATGACATAAGTGTTATGTTGATGCCACGCCCCCTCACATACCTGTGAAGACTAGCAACACACCATCGTGCCAAGGATCTGACCTAGACTTGGTGTGTGCTTTCTGCATAATTAGTTAAGGTCCCATAGAAAGGACCATTTTCATTATTCATTAAACATAATTCTAATCCAAGTGCATGTATATGTTTGATGATTTATATAAGTTGTAATGAATAGTAACTTTTGATGCATTAGTAGATATAAAGTAAAGTATATATGCTTCAATATATCTAGATGTGCATTAAAATGTGCACTTGTATCTTTAAAATCAAAGCTATCTCATGTTCAGATATTCACAACACCATCCAAATTCCAAATTCAGGTCTCTTACTGTACAAGATTTGATTTTTTCATATAACAATACACATGAACATCATTTATAAATAGTAAATGTAAATCAAAATTAATAAATAAGTTAATAAATGTAATCAAACATCTGATAATTCAATGAACTTTAACATATTCAACATTCAGATTAAGTAGGAGACAACAACCAGTGATTAAATCAAAATAAATAATCTTCGATTCAAAATAGTAGTCACATATACCTTGATTTAAAATCTACCAGGAATTAAATTAAAAGAGAACTATCAGTGTTCAAAATGATAACAACACAACCCTAGATTCAAGACACTTCAGTTATTTCTACTAGCTAGTACTTGACCAATATCCCATAAACATTACACACATATATCCAGGTGAAAACAGTGAGTCTACCTGTCTCTTGTCCTTGAATTAAATAGCCTATGAGACTGGAAGAAATTTTTAATTTGAATATGATATGTGTACTACAAGACTACAAGTTATTCAAAAGAACAAGGTGAACCCAAATCACAATCAAACTAACAATACATACACAAAGACTGAAAACACCTATTTTCCTGTGTTAATTACCAGTATACAGAACATGAAGGTGACTTGATGAAGTTTTAAAACATTTATGTTACAGTTGCATGAAGCAAGAGTACAAGAAAGTACTTTAACACATAACAAACTGATATTAAAACAATTAACATTACATACACCTGTTCTAAAAGCACCTGTATCCACCTGAGTTAATTACAGTGGACTTACCTGACCACTGTCCGTTATAAGGTAATCAATACGAGACGCTGTCTACATAAGAATCGATCTCTGACCGTCCAGGTAGGTCTGTACTTTCCTCACCTGAGACACCTGACCAGGTAACAATACAGCTGATTGCAGATTAGTGACAAATCCAGGTAAATCTACCTACGTTCCGGATTTACCGATACACACCTACAACAGTATATGTCCGATCATGCAACAACCCACACGTGTCGTCACCTGAAAAGCGGCCACATCAAACGTACAGGTGTATTGTACCTGTCAAATGTATAATGCCTCATAAGGCCACGCCCATTTGTTAACTATATACATATTGTTTGGATACATGATACTTTCAAGATACGACTATAACGATTTTGTTTCTATTTTTTAAAGCGAAATAAAGTTGAAAAGTATATCGCATGACTCACCGTGAAAGTAACAGTACGTCCCTTGAACTGTTATGTACAGGCTGGCGGGATTGAGTTTATTCAACCGACGCATTCGGAAACAGTCGGGCAGCTTCGGCGTCAGGGGACATAGTTCACGTCTGGTTGACTTTCAAGGTAGACAAGATCGGATGTGTATGCTTCAATGGTAATGCAAAACGAGTCCGTTACCTAGAGATATATCTCACTTGACATCAACATGGCGCTTCTGACGTAGCTATTCGATTATTTGAAAATGACATTCATTAAATTGTTGATAAAGAAATAATGGTCCCAATATTGCAATATCGTTCAAATCTAGACGTCCCTGACAACACCACCTGCACTTATTTCAGTATCACTCTTTATGCGCAATTTCTGAATGAGAGTTTCCATAATTGAACCATTCAAATGTACATTATCTTTTATATGAGTGGTCAATAAAGTACTTTACGTGAAATATTTACAAAATTTGATTTAATTTTTAAAATGAAACCCTACTTTACAGAATAGATAGATAGATTAGAATAGATTTGAATATTTGATTTGAACGCATCGAAATACATATTTTGTATCTGATTTTTTAATATGGTAAAACAACATTTAAAAAGCAACAACATAACAAAAACATAACAAAAATCAAATATAAACCTCATATAAGTAATGTAACCCTATTAAGTCCAAGAGCTGCAGCAGTCAGCATTAGGGTTAACGCAGTAGTTACATCTCAGCCGTAAATACCATATTCAGCAGTCTTCATTGTCTTAATTCTTTATGATTTATGTTTATCTATGCAACTTCACATTTTACTGCTGTTTGGATATGACAACCGTTCTTAAATTTATGACTCGGTGCAACAGAATTTCTGCAGCAAAATACTAACGAATTAACATTTAGCCACTACGAATTAATTCATCCGTTGTAATGTCTATATTGTAAGATATTCAATTCAAGTTTTCATTTTGTTTTCATCTACTGGATAAACAAAAGTGTGGTTATTCATATATGAAATATCTAGATTATGACTTAAAAAATAAGATTACGTTTTGAAGTGGAAGCTACATTTTGAGGCAAAACGAAAGCAAATGATCTGAATGCACATCTCCCAATAACAGAACCGACAACTACATCTTTTTAAGCCAACCTTAGCCAATGCGATTTATTAATCAACTTAATTCTAATGCAAGGATTTTCAAATTTTAAATTCAATATGGCGACATCTCTGAGGGAAAGAAATATTTTCTTCACAATGTATTGTGATCAACGTTAACGCCACTTCGTGTTCATTAAAGGCAATCGTTTATGTTTTATTGTTTTCTTTTCGCTGTATCCAATCATAGCCCAAGAGAATGAAGATGAATATATATAGAAAAATTACTTTGTTTCATGATATGCGACTGCATCTGTTTTCAAGCATAACTGTCGCATATCATGTATAAAGAAGTTGTTGTCCAAATCTTTCTCTTCATTTTCATTTACGTTGGCATCTTAACGTTTGACCTTTAATACTAAGGCTGTGCAATATTATTGCAATACCAATATATTGCAATACAGAGTTGTGCAATACGATTTCCATATCGCAATATATTGCACCAACACATATTAAGTCAAATTTATTCATTTATCTTGTAAAGGCACATTTACTAGCTTAACTGCATAAGAACATTATTTTGAAGTGCTAGAATGTGTGTTGGACTGTATTACAAATGATCTTTTTTAAGATCTGAAATTCATTTGATCAAATGTGTCATGTTTAAACTGCAAAAAGAAGTATAAAAGTTGAATGTAGAGTTCATTTAACATGTGGCAATATCATTGGCACTAGTTGAAATGGTTTCTAGAGAAATATCTCATTGTCAGAGGATCTTGCTATATATTGTGGTACGTATTGCAATACATTACAGTTTAGCAATACGTATCGCAATAAAAACAATTGAGGCAATACACAGCCCTACTTAATACCATCTCAAATTGAAAAAAATAAAACATGTTTTTAGACTTCAGGGGGTTTATTGGTGGATGCCAAAAGTTCAGAAGCACAAGATGGTGTCAGCGCATTACATAGGACAAGTAAGATTTAAGAGACGCTACGTTCTTATACATTCTCTTTAAATAATTTGTGGTGCATTCTATGCATCAAGGCTGACTAGTCCAGAATAGCAATCGTATATCTCCAGGAACCCTATGGCTCGTAGGAACACGTCCAGTCAGTCTTGGACTCATGTATCCACTATTGTAAGGATCGTATTGCACCGTGTTGGGATTCTCTCTGATGTAAATTCAAACCTTGACCTGGCTCCCAGACTACATGTACTACTACACCGGAGTATACACCTCACAAGAACTCGATATCGTAAGTAAGATGTAGGTAAAACATAGGTAAAACAGACCTAACCCCTATATAACTCTATGTTTTATAGGGGGTAGGTTTGTTTTACCTACATTTTACTTACGATATCGAGTTCCTGTGATACACCTGCATGTCCTGTGTGGCTTATCTTGCTTGCTGTACCAAAGCATATTTCCAAAGTTTGTTATTATCTATTTTTCATTTTCATTTTCGATTCAAACTAATCGAAAATATTAACACTTTTCGCCAAAAATCATCGTTTTGTTTTGGACTTGGTTTATTGTCACAAGTCTTAGACTTAGGTGTTTCGACCAATTTCCATTATCTTCTATTAAAAAGACCAAAGCTTGCTGTGTGATCGTTCATTGCCGTATTATCATCGTAAACGATCAAATCAATAGTTACGGTATCTTCAATCCATGAAATGTTTTTAACTTCTGAGCGTTTCAATGATCTTAGTTACGATTCACAGTATTAGCTTTAACTGAAAATGTCATCTTATTTAATCATCTCCGCACAGTCATGTCTGTAAATGTCGAAACAATACATAACTATTATGTAGTTCACACAAAGATAAGACGTGTCTCCCATGTGTTTGTACATGTCTATGATGCAACTCTTTCTGCTGTATCAGCAAAACACACGTGTTACAAACTGCTACATTGTTTGACAATGTGTTTATTGCTTGTTGACAACAACAAACCTTTATATACAACTGACATTTTTGTAATGAACCCTATCAGTATATTGTTTATACCATGGCTTAAGCTGTTTACCACAGACTTGCCCAGACCATGCTCATGCATATCTGTGGACTACTTGCTTCTGAAGATCATGTTTCTCCTGTGCAATAAACACTGTAACATCTGCATAACATTAGACATTCCACAGACGTTACTCACAAGTATATGACTATACAAGTATATGAGTGTGCTATACCTCTTCTTTGGTTTCCAAGATGAATGCTTTGTTATGAGTTGTATCTTTAAAGGTACATCCATTGTGTTGTTGTGGGTCACAAATGCCAAACGTTAAAAATGATGTTAATCTTTCGAGAAGTACTGACTCTACCCGAAAATTGCCATTTTGATGATAGTCAATTTAGTATATTGACGATATAAAAGTAAAAGTGTCGTGGTTTTTTTTTTTTCGAAAACCGGACAATGCACCGAGTGTGGCGCGCGTCAATTGGTCAAACGTAATTTTGGAAACTTATTTTTACCATACAAACAGATAACTTTGGTTTGATAGTGTTTAATAGGTATTATAACTACTGTGCATGTAAATGAGACGTGTAGTTTCGGTTTCTGTACATGTAAAATTATGTTGCTCAAGTTCTATTAAAAACTATTTATTATGATATAATTGGCTATTGGGGATGAATATACAATTTGACTGAAATTATTTGAACTGAAATCAACACATACCGTATGTTGGCATGTAATTCAGCCAAATAACATTGTATGAAAGACAATGGATCTATCTTTAATTTCAGAAAACATAATATACGTTTAACATTTGAATTTATAAGTGTTTTTTTTTTATCTGATTTTTATTTCCCAACAACACACATGTATTTGCATGGAAGTGGTTTTCCTGAAGTTGTATTTCATTTTTAGCTCATCAGGCCTGAAAGGCCCGATGGGCTTATGGCATGGCATGGTGTCCGGCGTCCGTCCATCCGTCCGTCCGTCCGTCCGTCCATCCGTAAACTTTTCGCTTTTTCGACTTCTTCTCCAGAACCAATGACTCCACAGAGCTGAAATTTTATGTGCAGGCTCCTTGGCCAATGGGGATTCTAAATTGTAGATTTCGTGATCCCATGACCCCAAATGGGGTCACAGGGGTCACATCCTTAAAAACCTATTTTCATCTTCTTCTCCAGTTCCAAAAGGTCTAGAGAGCTGAAAAGTTGTGTGCATACTCCTTGGCCAATGGGGATTCTAAATTGTAGATCTCGTGACCCCATGACCTCAAATGGGGTCACAGGGGTCACATCCTTAAAAACCTATTTTCATTTTCTTCTCCAGTTCCAAAAGGTTTAGAGGGCTGAAAAGTTGTGTGAAGACTCCTTGAGTAATGGGGATTCTAAATTGTAGATTTCGTGACCCCATGACCCCAAATGGGGTCACAGGGGTCACATCCTTAGAAACATATTTTCATCTTCTTCTCCAGTTCCAAAAGTTCTAGAGAGCTGAAAAGTTGTGTGCAGACTCCTTGGGTAATGGGGATTCTAAATTGTAGATTTCGTGACCCTGTGACCTCAAATGGGGTCACAGGGGTGACATCCTTAAAAACCTTTTTCATCTTTTTCTCCAGTTCCAAAAGGTCTAGAGAGCTGAAAAGTTGTGTGCAGACTCCTTGGGTAATGGGGATTCTAAATTGTAGATTTCGTGACCCTTTGACCTCAAAATGGGTCAATGGGGTCACATCCTTAAAAACCTATTTTCATCTTCTTCTCCAGTTCCAAAAGTTCTAGAGAGCTGAAAAGTTGTGTGCAGACTCCTTGGGTAATGGGGATTCTAAATTGTAGATTTCGTGACCCCGTGACCTCAAATGGGGTCACAGGGGTCACATCCTTAAAAACCTATTTTCATCTTCTTCTCCAGTTCCAAAAGGTCTAGAGAGCTGAAAAGTTGTGTGAAGACTCCTTGGGTAATGGGGATTCTAAATTGTAGATTTCGTGACCCCGTGACCTCAAATGGGGTCACAGGGGTCACATCCTTAGAAACCTATTTTCATCTTCTTCTCCAGTTCAAAAAGGTCTAGAGAGCTGAAAAGTTGTGTGCATACTCCTTGGCCAATGGGGATTCTTAATTGTAGATCTCGTGACCCCATGACCTCAAATGGGGTCACAGGGGTCACATCCTTAAAAACCTATTTTCATCTTCTTCTCCAGTTCCAAAAGGTTTAGAGGGCTGAAAAGTTGTGTGAAGACTCCTTGAGTAATGGGGATTCTAAATTGTAGATTTCGTGACCCCATGACCCCAAATGGGGTCACAGGGGTCACATCCTTAGAAACATATTTTCATCTTCTTCTCCAGTTCCAAAAGTTCTAGAGAGCTGAAAAGTTGTGTGCAGACTCCTTGGGTAATGGGGATTCTAAATTGTAGATTTCGTGACCCTGTGACCTCAAATGGGGTCACAGGGGTGACATCCTTAAAAACCTTTTTCATCTTTTTCTCCAGTTCCAAAAGGTCTAGAGAGCTGAAAAGTTGTGTGCAGACTCCTTGGGTAATGGGGATTCTAAATTGTAGATCTCGTGACCCCATGACCTCAAATGGGGTCACAGGGGTCACATCCTTAAAAACCTATTTTCATTTTCTTCTCCAGTTCCAAAAGGTTTAGAGGGCTGAAAAGTTGTGTGAAGACTCCTTGAGTATTGGGGATTCTAAATTGTAGATTTCGTGACCCCATGACCCCAAATGGGGTCACAGGGGTCACATCCTTAGAAACATATTTTCATCTTCTTCTCCAGTTCCAAAAGTTCTAGAGAGCTGAAAAGTTGTGTGCATACTCCTTGGGTAATGGGGATTCTAAATTGTAGATTTCGTGACCCCGTGACCTCAAATGGGGTCACAGGGGTCACATCCTTAAAAACCTATTTTCATCTTCTTCTCCAGTTCCAAAAGGTCTAGAGAGCTGAAAAGTTGTGTGAAGACTCCTTGGGTAATGGGGATTCTAAATTGTAGATTTCGTGACCCCGTGACCTCAAATGGGGTCACAGGGGTCACATCCTTAGAAACCTATTTTCATCTTCTTCTCCAGTTCAAAAAGGTCTAGAGAGCTGAAAAGTTGTGTGCATACTCCTTGGCCAATGGGGATTCTTAATTGTAGATCTCGTGACCCCATGACCTCAAATGGGGTCACAGGGGTCACATCCTTAAAAACCTATTTTCATCTTCTTCTCCAGTTCCAAAAGGTTTAGAGGGCTGACAAGTTGTGTGAAGACTCCTTGAGTAATGGGGATTCTAAATTGTAGATTTCGTGACCCCATGACCCCAAATGGGGTCACAGGGGTCACATCCTTAGAAACATATTTTCATCTTCTTCTCCAGTTCCAAAAGTTCTAGAGAGCTGAAAAGTTGTGTGCAGACTCCTTGGGTAATGGGGATTCTAAATTGTAGATTTCGTGACCCTGTGACCTCAAATGGGGTCACAGGGGTGACATCCTTAAAAACCTTTTTCATCTTTTTCTCCAGTTCCAAAAGGTCTAGAGAGCTGAAAAGTTGTTTGCAGACTCCTTGGGTAATGGGGATTCTAAATTGTAGATCTCGTGACCCCATGACCTCAAATGGGGTCACAGGGGTCACATCCTTAAAAACCTATTTTCATTTTCTTCTCCAGTTCCAAAAGGTTTAGAGGGCTGAAAAGTTGTGTGAAGACTCCTTGAGTAATGGGGATTCTAAATTGTAGATTTCGTGACCCCATGACCCCAAATGGGGTCACAGGGGTCACATCCTTAGAAACATATTTTCATCTTCTTCTCCAGTTCCAAAAGTTCTAGAGAGCTGAAAAGTTGTGTGCAGACTCCTTGGGTAATGGGGATTCTAAATTGTAGATTTCGTGACCCCGTGACCTCAAATGGGGTCACAGGGGTCACATCCTTAAAAACCTATTTTCATCTTCTTCTCCAGTTCCAAAAGGTCTAGAGAGCTGAAAAGTTGTGTGAAGACTCCTTGGGTAATGGGGATTCTAAATTGTAGATTTCGTGACCCCGTGACCTCAAATGGGGTCACAGGGGTCACATCCTTAGAAACCTATTTTCATCTTCTTCTCCAGTTCAAAAAGGTCTAGAGAGCTGAAAAGTTGTGTGCATACTCCTTGGCCAATGGGGATTCTTAATTGTAGATCTCGTGACCCCATGACCTCAAATGGGGTCACAGGGGTCACATCCTTAAAAACCTATTTTCATCTTCTTCTCCAGTTTCAAAAGGTTTAGAGGGCTGAAAAGTTGTGTGAAGACTCCTTGAGTAATGGGGATTCTAAATTGTAGATTTCGTGACCCCATGACCCCAAATGGGGTCACAGGGGTCACATCCTTAGAAACATATTTTCATCTTCTTCTCCAGTTCCAAAAGTTCTAGAGAGCTGAAAAGTTGTGTGCAGACTCCTTGGGTAATGGGGATTCTAAATTGTAGATTTCGTGACCCTGTGACCTCAAATGGGGTCACAGGGGTGACATCCTTAAAAACCTTTTTCATCTTTTTCTCCAGTTCCAAAAGGTCTAGAGAGCTGAAAAGTTGTGTGCAGACTCCTTGGGTAATGGGGATTCTAAATTGTAGATCTCGTGACCCCATGACCTCAAATGGGGTCACAGGGGTCACATCCTTAAAAACCTATTTTCATTTTCTTCTCCAGTTCCAAAAGGTTTAGAGGGCTGAAAAGTTGTGTGAAGACTCCTTGAGTAATGGGGATTCTAAATTGTAGATTTCGTGACCCCATGACCCCAAATGGGGTCACAGGGGTCACATCCTTAGAAACATATTTTCATCTTCTTCTCCAGTTCCAAAAGTTCTAGAGAGCTGAAAAGTTGTGTGCAGACTCCTTGGGTAATGGGGATTCTAAATTGTAGATTTCGTGACCCTGTGACCTCAAATGGGGTCACAGGGGTGACATCCTTAAAAACCTTTTTCATCTTTTTCTCCAGTTCCAAAAGGTCTAGAGAGCTGAATAGTTGTGTGCAGACTCCTTGGGTAATGGGGATTCTAAATTGTAGATTTCGTGACCCTTTGACCTCAAAATGGGTCAATGGGGTCACATCCTTAAAAACCTATTTTCATCTTCTTCTCCAGTTCCAAAAGTTCTAGAGAGCTGAAAAGTTGTGTGCAGACTCCTTGGGTAATGGGGATTCTAAATTGTAGATTTCGTGACCCCGTGACCTCAAATGGGGTCACAGGGGTCACATCCTTAAAAACCTATTTTCATCTTCTTCTCCAGTTCCAAAAGGTCTAGAGAGCTGAAAAGTTGTGTGCAGACTCCTTGGGTAATGGGGATTCTAAATTGTAGATTTCGTGACCCCGTGACCTCAAATGGGGTCACAGGGGTCACATCCTTAGAAACCTATTTTCATCTTCTTCTCCAGTTCCAAAAGTTCTAGAGAGCTGAAAAGTTGTGTGCAGACTCCTTGGGTAATGGGGATTCTAAATTGTAGATTTCGTGACCCCGTGACCTCAAATGGGGTCACAGGGGTCACATCCTTAAAAACCTATTTTCATCTTCTTCTCCAGTTCCAAAAGTTCTAGAGAGCTGAAAAGTTGTGTGAAGACTCCTTGAGTAATGGGGATTCTAAATTGTAGATTTCGTGACCCCATGACCCCAAATGGGGTCACAGGGGTCACATCCTTAGAAACCTATTTTCATCTTCTTCTCCAGTTCCAAAAGTTCTAGAGAGCTGAAAAGTTGTGTGAAGACTCCTTGGGTAATGGGGATTCTAAATTGTAGATTTCGTGACCCCGTGACCTCAAATGGGGTCACAGGGGTCACATCCTTAAAAACCTATTTTCATCTTCTTCTCCAGTTCCAAAAGGTCTAGAGAGCTGAAAAGTTGTGTGCAGACTCCTTGGGTAATGGGGATTCTAAATTGTAGATTTCGTGACCCCGTGACCTCAAATGGGGTCACAGGGGTCACATCCTTAGAAACCTATTTTCATCTTCTTCTCCAGTTCCAAAAGTTCTAGAGAGCTGAAAAGTTGTGTGCAGACTCCTTGGGTAATGGGGATTCTAAATTGTAGATTTCGTGACCCCGTGACCTCAAATGGGGTCACAGGGGTCACATCCTTAAAAACCTATTTTCATCTTCTTCTCCAGTTCCAAAAGTTCTAGAGAGCTGAAAAGTTGTGTGAAGACTCCTTGAGTAATGGGGATTCTAAATTGTAGATTTCGTGACCCCGTGACCTCAAATGGGGTCACAGGGGTCACATCCTTAAAAACTTATTTTCATCTTCTTCTTCAGTTCCAAAAGGTCTAGAGAGCTGAAAAGTTGTGTGCAGACTCCTTGGGTAATGGGGATTCTAAATTGTAGATTTCGTGACCCCGTGACCTCAAATGGGGTCACAGGGGTCACATCCTTAAAAACCTTTTTTCATCTTCTTCTCCAGTTCCAAAAGGTCTAGAGAGCTGAAAAGTTGTGTGGATACTCCTTGACCAATGGGGATTCTAACTTGTAGATTTCGTGACCCTGTGACCCCAAAATGGGTCAATGGGGTCACATCCTTTAAAACCTATTTTCATCTTCTTCTCCAGTTCCAAAAGGTCTAGAGAGCTGAAAAGTTGTGTGCAGACTCCTTAACCCATGGGGATTCTAAATTGTAGATTTCGTGACCCCGTGACCTCAAATGGGGTCACAGGGGTCACATCCTTAAAAACCTATTTTCATCTTCTTCTAACTTGTAGATTTCGTGACCCTGTGACCCCAAAATGGGTCAATGGGGTCACATCCTTAAAAACCTATTTTCATCTTCTTCTCCAGTTCCAAAAGGTCTAGAGAGCTGAAAAGTTGTGTGCATTCTCCTTGGCCAATGGGGATTCTAACTTGTAGATTTCGTGACCCTGTGATCCCAAAATGGGGTCACAGAGGTGACAACCCCAAAAACCTATTTTCATCTTCTCCAGTTCAAAAAGGTCTAGAGAGCTGAAAAGTTGTGTAGAGACTCTTTGGTCATAGGTGATTCTTAATTGTAGGATTGGTGACCCTGTGAATCCAAATACAGGTCACAGGGGTCTTGATCTAAAAACCTATTTTTTGCTTGTTAACAATGTATTACTTGAGAAAACTTAGATATTCAACCTCAGATAATAAATCAAATCCTGATGAGCTACAGAGCCCATGGCTCTATTTTTCATTTCTGTTATTCAGTCAAAGAATTTAAATTTGGACAAGGCACCTTTTTCTATTGTACTACAAATGAGATCATTCTCTCCATAACACAAATATCTTCTGATGTACATGTCAAATATATATCAATTAGAGTTGACTAATATCAGACTTCTTTGGTTTTCATTAAGTTCATCAGGCCTGAAAGGCCAGATGGGCATATGGCATGGGTCATCTTTGTTATATATAATAGAAATGTAGCTGATCAGTACCTGCATGATTTAGGTCCAAACGAACAAATTGTGAGCGCCTCAAGGTACCTCCCCACCAAATTGCAGTTAAGGGCTGTGCAGCTTTTCTGGAGAAGTTCAATATGTGAAAAAATTTATGGACAACGTGCGACACTTGCTCTTGCTGGACGCCACTGGACTGATGGGATTAAAATTAGTTTATTATAATAAATCTGTTCAAAAAAGTTCAAAAGAATAAATTCATTGTTTGTGCAGTAGAAGTCATTTATTTACAATGGTGGCTGCAGCACTCCCGAAAATTAATATTTATACTTAACCCGAGAAGAAACACATGGTTTGTGATGAGGAAGGTCCAATATTCTCTGTGACTTTAATATATAGATGACAATCAATTGTTTGTTATTACAGTTTTAACATTCAAATAAAACCACTCACTTAAAAGCTATATGGAAAATACAAGAAACCATCTATGTATTTTTTTTTGAAACACACAAACAACAAAGTACAAACAAGTAATAAAATTTAATCTTATATACCTCTAAATATTACAGATAAGGCACTAAAAGTATATATGTGATATTTAATAATTTGTTACATAGTATGTAATAGATATAAATCTTATAAATAACACAGGAGTGTAGATTGATAATGAATAATAACTGAACAAAACTGAGCACCCATATTCATGACACAAGGCAGTAAAATCAACAAGGAACATTGTCATATATAGAGATTATTACCCGAGGAAGTGTGTCACATGACTTTTACGAAACGAGTGTGAATTTGTGTATTGCCCGAGCGAGAGCGAGGGTTATACAAAAATTTGCATGAGTTTCGTAAAAGTCATATGGCACCCTTTCGAGTGTAATAATTTCTTTATAACCCATTCTGTTTCATTTGATTCGCGTAAAATTAGCCAGGAAATGACCCACTTCCTTTATTATTACCCGAGGAAGTGTGTCACATGACTTTTACGAAACGAGTGTGAATTTGTGTATTGCCCGAGCGAGAGCGAGGGTAATACAAAAATTTGCATGAGTTTCGTAGAAGTCATATGGCACCCTTTCGAGTGTAATAATTTCTTTATAACCCATTCTGTTTCATTTGATTCGCGTAAAATTAGCCAGGAAATGACCCACTTCCTTTGCGACGTAAGCTACAGTGACGTCACGAACAATCATTTTATGACATCACAGACAACGAAATAAGGGAAGCCGGGGTAAAACAATCGTTGCTAGGCAAACGTGATATGTGCACATGTGCTCATATCAATAATATTAACTCGATTATTTTCAAACATATGGGTAATAACAGTTCTTAATTCTCTAAAACCATTAAATATCCTACATATGGTAACTATATCAACACCAGTGTAAGAAAAGTGTCAACAAATTACCGACCAAGAGCAAAAGTTACCAACAGTGTTGTTCCTAGATTTTCCCGTCCTTTTGGCTTAGTGTCCCATAAAATTTGGAGAAGTATATTTTTACCATTGCAAAGGGTCCCATGTGATCAGAACTGGCCAAAACAACACCCAAGCTGACCACCTAGGAACAACACTGTACCAGGCTATACCGGTGTAATGTACAAGATTATAGCCAGGGTAGATTTGGGAGCTCCCAGAATCTACCAGTGTATACATTGAAAGAGTTATATTTTCAGACTTTACACCGGTAGGCTGTAGGACATATCTTATTTCATAAACTCTGTACCGGTACATTGCTCATTATTTAAATATGGAGTCTTTCTGATTAAATCGTCTGAAAACTTAACACACAGTTATCAACATTCATTCTCTTGTTTTATATGATCTGATTATCATGCACTAGAGTATGATATTGGATGTTTTTAGAATATATATTAAAAAGATTTGAAAAAATAGAGCCATGGGCTCTGTAGCTCATCAGGATTTCATTGATTTACTATCTAAAGTTGAATATTTAAGTTATTTAAGTTATTGTTTACAAGCAGAAGATAGGTTCTTAGATCATGACAACTGTGACCCCATTTGGGGTCACAGGGTCACACAATCTACAATTTAGAATCCCCATTGGCCAAGGAGTCTGCAAACAACTTTTCAGCTCTCTTGACCTTTTGGAACTGGAGAAGAAGATGAAAATAGGTTTTTAAGGATGTGACCAATGTGACCCCATTTGGGGTCACGGGGTCACGAAATCTACAATTTAGAATCCCCATTGGCTAAGGAGTCTGCACACAACTTTTCAGCTCTCTAGACCTTTTGGAACTGGAGAAGAAGATGAAAATAGGTTTTTAAGGATGTGACCCCTGTGACCCCATTTGGGGTCATGGGGTCACGAAATCTACAATTTAGAATCCCCATTGGCCAATGAGTCTGCACAAAACTTTTCAGCTCTCTAGACCTTTTGGAACTGCAGAAGAAGATGAAAATAGGTTTTTAAGGATGTGACCCCTGTGATCCCATTTGGGGTCACGGGGTCACGGGGTCACGAAATCTACAATTTAGAATCCCCATTGGCCAAGGAGTCTACACATAAAATTTCAGCTCTCTAGAGTCATTGGTTCTGGAGAAGAAGTCGAAAAAGCGAAAAGTTTACAGACGGATGGACAGACGGACGGACGGACGGACGGACGCCGGACACCATGCCATGCCATAAGCCCATCGGGCCTTTCAGGCCTGATGAGCTTAAAAACTAATGTTATCGGGATTGGCCATTGAGTAAAGATTGACTATCCTGGAATAATGCAGGACCTGAAGGTAAAGAGTTATCTATCTAACTTATAAATTGACACACCCAAAGTTTGGTCGCTGAATAGGTGGGATATTTAGGACTTTGATGCCTGAGGGTGAGGGTTTGAATCCAGTAATGGGATTTGCAGAAAATGTGATCCCAAAAATATGATAATGTTAAATTTGCTCACTATGTAAATTATACATATTTGTAATACATAACAGTGGGGGGGTACAAGAAATTTTTAAAAAAGGGAGGGTTCACTTATTAAAAAGGGAGGAGTCCATCAAATTAACATGCAAAAGTGCTCACTGCCACTGCATAAATATCATTCATTTCAACCTTTGATCCCATTGGCTCACTGAATAATGTTTTTTTTATCTCAATGTACTTGTAATCACAAACATTTTCACTGGGTAAACATTTCAAAATATACCAGTTTCTGATATAAAACATTAACACATTAAGAACCTAGAATATAAAACCTATCAAATCTAGATCAATTTTAATGTTTTTGCTGGAAAAGTGTAAAAATAAATGCTACTAGTTTAAAGGTAATATATTCATTACAATTTTGTTGAAATTCACTTGAAATCTAAAGAAATTCCCTGCAGCAGTCATGACCTTATTTACAACATGACGACCCTAATACAAAGACAAGCCCTAATACCAAGGCAGTTTCTCAACGTCAATGTTGCCGCCACACAGAATGACGCCGATGTTGTGTAGATCAGAGTCCATGTTGCGCAGTTGCTGAGAGAAAGCTGCTGCTACTGCTGCCCCAGATGCTGCCTCGATAACAAGCTGAAAAATAAGTTGTGTGCTCGATAGAAATATAGGAAGTGGCATTTTGAAGTGAAAATAAATAGGATACATGAGAAAAACACTAAACCAAAAGTTTACTCTTTTATTTGTTCGACTTTATGTTCCAAAATGTTCTCCTCCTTCTCAATTCTCCTCCCACATAAGGCAACTGTTTTCTATTGTAACCTCTGTAGGGGATATTTCACTTATCTGGCATAATCCCTGGCGGTGACAGTTTGAAACACTTGTAATGTCCTTATGTTTGTCAATCTCTACGGATGATCTCAACTCTTACTAGATGCTTAGTTTGAAACAACTTCATTGCATCATTCTGATACAACCAATCAGGATCCTCTATTTCTAGCCGAGAAAGTGCTTGATATATAACAGAGGTTATGAAAGAAAATCTGAAGGAAGTAACCTTGTTGGAAACGAATGCGAAATCTTGAAAAGAATACTTTCCTTTTTTGAAGAACAATTGTTAAAATAATCATGGCATATGAATGAGAACACAAACCTTCATTCTTTGAAAGACGAACTTCATACTTTCAATCATCTCTACATTTGTCTGGAAAACAAAGTCACATATACACTCATCTCTCATCATTCAGGAGACGCGATGAACGTGTCAAACAACACCAGAAGATGTGAACAAAGATGAGGGTTGTGAGGGTCAACAGTGTTTTGATGTTCTTTTCACTTTAAAATTTGTACGAATACAAGTGACCAATTAGTGAATCAAATGCAATTATCAATGGGAACAATAATATCTGACTTCAGATGAGCTATCATGAATATTTCGCGTTATCCAACGTTCAAAAAATGTTTTGGTCTTTTGGCAGTGGAGCTTTTGCCTTAAAGAAAATTTATAAAATTTGACAACATGAATATGAATACTAGTTACAAATTAGTTGATTTGATTACTTCCATTTGAAACTAACCAGCAACTCGCTGAAAAAAACAATAACATATCAGACGATGAAGGGACATGTCTTGAACACGCAACACCAATAAACCCTTATCGATAAGGTCTGAGGTCACCTCTTCCATTGGATGGTATTCCCCCTTTTTCTACTTCACTTATCTCCCACATTAGCCTACCATCCCGCATCCTTTAGTGGATCTGGAAACCGCACTCTGCATGTGATGAACACCCACATCAGCGTAGAAAGCACCACCCAAGACCCGGTATTATGGGTAGTCTTAGAAACAAACTTCTTGAAGATTTTTTTATTCCTGAAAGTCTACCAGTCACTAAGGTTTGGCGTTAAATTTATTTAACGAGTTAATTATTACATAATCTAAAGGGTGAAGTAACCCACCAGTGAGAAGACATCTTTCTCTGCGAGCTGACAGAGTATGGGGAAGGTGAGGTGACCAGCCTGCTGGAGTCTGATTCCGTCCGCGATCGTGTCCAGGTATTGAGGTGGGTTCGGCCATAGTCGCTCTTCTGTATGGACAAAACATAGTCAGATATGTACAATAGCCATTAGTGTGTAATAAAATATTGTTTTATAGTGTGAATTCACTTTCAGCCAAAGTCTTACCTCTGTGGGCACTTTTAGTCGTCTATATTTTCATCACCATATCACTAATTCACTTGTTCCTAATGTCAAACAATTGTTACATTTAGTATCATGTTAACAAATATGAAGTAATTTGTTTAATTTCCAATTTAGATATAGATGTTTGTAAACTTACCTGCTCGAAGACATTTCTCCATCATCTTCCCTTTAGCCTCCACTAGAAAGACTTTAAAAAAAGACAGATATGCACGGTGAAAAACAGTATATGTCCCAATGAGCAATTCACTAATATAAGCAGCTGTGAACTTTCCCTAAATGGGACAAGGCAAAAATATTGGTTTAGACATTTGTTGTTATAGAGAGGCTTTCTACTAATGATCAGGAAACATTCGGTCAATAAACATAGGGAGCATCAGATTAGAGGGATGTTGTTTAGGGAGAGTGCAACGTTAAGTCTATTTTAAAAAAGTCAAATATATTTGTGTTTTGTTGAAAGTTGAAGCCAAGAATTTAAACATTAAAGGTACTTTGGTGTGAACAAAGATCAAATAATGGACTTACTCTAATTTAGGTTTGAATGAAATAGAAAAAGAGGTTGGATACGATTGCATAAAAAAAGTTAAATGTTTCTCTGGTTCATTTTTTCCAAAAGTGACAAGGGCGTTTGGATTTTCTTTTTATGTTTTGTTGAGAAAAATAATGAAGAGGGAGGAGTACATTTTATTTTTTCCATCATTGCTTGAAAGTAGTAGAAGTATACACAATGGCCGCACATCCATTCCTGCTGACCCATATATTTGGTGGACAAATTGAGTTGGGGTTTAGCAAAAATGGTGCAGCAAATTCTTAATTATTTTGTTTTTAAAACAATAAAAGGCTGTCACAGGCACAAATAAAAGTGATACGAAAATGCCCGAGAAACATTTCACCTTTTTTATTTAGCCTAATATATGTTCTATATAGTGACTCACTCTTGATGCTAGGTTTGATTGCTTTAGCTGCTACAGCTATCCCCGCTGACAGACCCCCTCCACTGATTGGAATCAAGATGGCGTCCAACTCAGGGACTTGCTCCAGAAACTCTACTGCTATAGTACCCTGCAGTGAGGAAAACTTATTATTGTCAGATTAAATAAAAGAAAGAAAACAAATCAATATTTTAAATAAAAATATCTAATTGATAATCATGTTCACATTGACCACAGATAAGATATCAAGCATGATGTAATTTGAGAAGTATTTTATGAATGCTTCATCAGAATGTGCAGCACTGTCAACTCATGTCACTTTGACTGTACGTGAATTGAATTTAAAAATATTTCCAAAAAAAGAAGACTACAATATTAGAACTTGGTGCTGTCTATGTGACATATATTTGGAAGGAATATGTATAGTCACCTGTCCTGCAATGACATCCACGTGATCGAACGGTGACACAAACTCGTATCCCTTCTCTTCCTGGATCTTGTTGCAGACCTCTTCCCTGTATATACAGTGTATTATACACATATATCAACCATGAAGATATTGCAAGTCAAATCAGGAATATTCATGAAGAACAACTTCTCTCAAACACTTGCACTAGTATAAGGCTATTACTTTCAGTTTCGGGTTTTAACCCCCCTCAACCCTCCTGTTTGATAATTTTTGCATTTAGATTTAAAGGGAGAGTTCTGTCGCCATCTTGTTTTTTTTTGCATTACGTGAAATGAAAAACGCTACTAGTATATTGTACCGAATTTTACAAATTTGTAATGATAAAAGACATACCGGTATACTAAAAGAGTATTCACATAGGTCTTTGAGTATTCACATAGGTCTTATTCACATAGTAACACATAACATGTCATAAAACTAATAAACAATTTGGTGCTATGCTGTAGTGAAATTTTCCCCACTTGCGGCACCAATGAATCGCTTCAGTTCTGATTTTTTTGATTTTTCAACAAAAGTATGCTTGTGTTTATCAAGTTATGAAATATAAAGTCTTCAAAATATGACCTTCATTAGTATCTCTATTAATTTGTACTGATGTATTTGTACGATCAAGTTATTTGTTAAAAACTTTCCGAAGTCAGAACTAAGAGCACTTTCTGATGCACCCTTAAAGACATTTGAAATATTATCTCATGGAAATCCAATCAGCTGCAACACTATCCTCACATTTGACAGTAGCCCTGCCCAAGACTGCGTATAAAGAAGAGCCTTTAATACAGTCTAGTTCCTTATTCAGCAAGTCTAGAAAATCTGAGTGGAACTAAAAGATTAAAGAAACATAATCACAGGGATGAAGACAAAGTAATTATCAAAATTCCACAGAATAAATTTTAGTCTAATCTGACAGCAATAAAGTTATTTTTGTACCTGTCTGTTGGTTTGGCGCCGCAATACGCTATTTCAGCCCCATACCCTTTGATAGCATTCTTTTTCACTTCAGGGGAATATTCTGGGACCACAACAACGCTTGGTACTTGAGCCACACCGGACGCCCAGGCAACGGCCTGTCCATGGTTACCGCTACTGTGAGTCACCTGTAACAGTGGAGGAAAGGCTGGACAACACTTTATTATATCCTACCCATGTAAAGTAGTAAGGAATAAAACAGGCTTGCAATACAGTTTCCGTGGTCGATATTTAATTGCACAATGAATTCTGTATAGCACGGCTGACAGTTTATATAAGTACTTTCTCTAAACTTCGGCATATAATTTTTCGTACTTTTCAATGTTTTCCCGATTCAATCTTCGGACGTTGGTGGTCCATCATATTCACATGCCAAAATTGTCCAGTTTCCCCTTCTATCCAAGTCCTTAGATACATATATCTGATATTTAGGTTTTATCAATCATTGGAATAATTCCAGTAATAATATAGAAACATGGGTTTAAAGGCACTGTAGCACGTTTTTTCGCTCAAATAGGTCGATGAAATAGTAAAACACCCTTTTCTCTTCGGAAAATCAAGTTACAAATGAGTGTACATGGTTCCGTAAAGCCATGGAAAACGTTTTAGTCATTCGAAATAATAAAATGTGTTCACAATAAAATGGCCGCCATGCAATTTTTTATTTATACGCAACACCTTTATTACCAATACGGATAATTGGTTTGTGTAATAAGACATTTTACCCTTTAAAGTAAATATAAATGACATAAACTATCATTATAAATGAGAAATTTGAAAAAATAAAATTTGCAAAAAAACGTGCTACAGCGCCTTTAACATATTTTAAAAAACTTAATCTTACTTTTCATTTGCAACTTTCAAACTTCATGACATTAAACTTACCACACCTTTGAATGATGGGTTGCTTTCCTTCAGTCGAAATATCTGAAAAGCAACTTTTGAAAGTATAATGCTATTAATAGCACGCGGCCAACGTAAACAAATTCCTGCCGTCCGACCATAAAATGCACCCAACCGTGAAGAGTTTTTTTCTCTACTTGTTACGACAGAGAAAAACCACTTTATCTCTTACAATGTGCATGAGATGTTTAAAACTGTAACGTTAAGATTTCCCATCAGAGAAATTGTTTGAGATTACGATCTGAGATCAATATGTCACAACATATAGATCTAACAACTCTGAAATGTCAAATATTTCTTTATTTATTTGTTATTAAATACATAATGAAATCTTTTTTTCTCCTTGGCAATTTTATAATGACATTATTGATTTTTTAAAGCCTTGGTATTATTTTATATTTTTTAAATTAACTTCCCTTCATTATACAATAACTTTATAAATTATAATGTTTTATCTTCTATAGAAATTTCATAAATTCATTACATGGTTAAATTATTGACTTAAAACATGAAATATATTTATTTATATTGAACAATTGTTTGTCAATTACGTTTTACATATAATAATACTACTAAGTATATTGTCACTGATGACAAATGAAATACAATACTCCATCCCAGTGTTATCTTTCCTGATAAATAGATCTAGCCTAGTCGACTTACCGCATTCAGAGCGCCTCTCGCTTTGAAAGATCCTGTCTTTTGTTGATTCTCCGCTTTGAAGTAAAGTTTTCTCCCCGTGATGTTATCTGCCGTCGAGCTTGTAAAGACGGGTGTCTTATGAATATATTTTATTATCCTCTGATGTGCCCGTAAAATATCTGCCAACTTGACGGGGATTTCAACTGCCATCTCGCACCTGTTGTGAGGTAAAATGTCTAGAGTTACCTGCCCCTGATCTCACAGGAAGTTACCAATGTAAACAATATGGCGTCTTTTGCACATTCCACTTCAAGGATGTTTTGATTTTCAACAAAAATGTTTTCTATACAATAATAACACGATCATATGCGGCTAGTAGTTTGAAGTAAGGTCTGTGTTTATTTCAATTAAATCTTTATTTATACATATTATAGATATCTACGTTACGTCGCAAGTTGACGATACTTTTCTTCAACATAAAAGATGAATGTCATCTCAAAGACTGTACTAGCCTAGTTGATAATAGTAGATTCTAAGACCATGCTTTACGGAATCAGAAATCATTCCTTTCTTTAATAAAAGTTACTTAGAGTTTACATTCATATGACATTCTACATTGAATAATCTACATTTTCTTTATTAGTTCAATATGATAACGACATCACTTATCAGTTTGGAAATTTCTTTTTAGACTATATTTTTATAGTAGGCTGACATTATCTAGATGTTATCCGATGGGGTTCGCAGGTAGATAACCTCAACTAAGATATATTATCATGGCATAAACAATATTCGCACTTTCAATAAACATTTTGATTGGCAGTGCAGAAACAAAATAACATATGTCATATACAGCCCTGTCGGGTAAAGATACGCGGAGGGTAATGGTAACGCACAGCCAAATATACAACATAAGTAAATGTAGAGAGTGTATTAACTTCATGTATTGTTTCTTTTGGACATTTTAAGAAGATATTCCATTTTGTTTGTAGCAGGTGAAAGTTTTTAGAATGATGTTTATTGACCAAAATAGTGACAAATTACTGAAAATTGACAAAACTTGTAACAAACAAAACATGATAAACCATTTTCTCTCTCACATAAGAAATGTCAAAGGAAACCAAAATACTTCTACTACCATATACTAGTCCTTTTATCAGCTTCTGGGGAAAATTATAACATGTATAATCATTGTAAAATTGGGGGCCGGATAGCGCAGTGGTTAGCGTGTTTGGCTTCGGATCAAGAGGTCCGGGGTTCGAATCCCGCCACCCAGCTCAGCAACTTTGTCTGCAGTAGAGAACTGTTCTACACGCAGTCAGGTTTGGGTGCAATGCTACACTTGTGTAGCACGGTGGTGTAGTGGTTATCGTGTCTGCCTCTCACGCCAACGACCCGGGTTCGAATCCTAGTGGAGACCCAAAAGATTTGTGACTTGGGTCGAAAGCTGTGTTGTGTCCTTGGGCAAGGCACTTCATCCACTTTGCACTCAGTCTACTCAGCTGTACAATGGGTACCTGGTTATGCGGGTGTACTGTCCGAAATGGACTCTCAGCGCAGGCAAGCAGTTTTGAAAAAGTACAATCCGTCAGGGTAATAATGTCGGTGAGCAACTCGGATGAGATGGATACTTGACGTAAAACTCATCATTATTATTACTATTATTATTACACTGAATTTCAGTGCAGTACCACCCATGGTTCGCTAGTTCCAGCCGATGCTCGCAGGATTGACCGCAATGCATAGCCACATGGCGTTGCAGGCTTTCTCCCTGCCATAATACCGGTACTAGCAGCCGCAATGTAATTGAAATACTCTTGAAAGGGCGTTAAACCCAACTCACCTCACCTCTTCTCATTGTAAAATTTGAAATATATGGTGCAGTCAAACTCTGACTGTGTTTCTTTAGCCTACATTTGTTGACCTATTGAAATTAGGGGGTAGTCATCTGATTACTTTCTGCATCAATGCATTAAGCATGTCAACTTGAAACTTCTACATTAATGTTAATACTAAAAGCCTACACTTTCATATTGAGATAAATTCTTAACATGAGATATATTTTACTGGTATAAATGGTCCGTTATCGCTTAGTTGTGTAGCTTTACCCGACAGCACTGTATAGGCCCAAATCCAACCAATGCACTGTCACTACACCTCATTAATAACAAATATGATAACAAATTTTGGATATTCTTCAACAGATTTGTGACCATGGCGTACCTGCTTGGCAGTAAGGTCTGTATGGAAAGCTTGAGAAATGATGTACAGGATTTACAATGGACGATTAACGATGTATTCTCACGAACTGGTCCTGTTGCTTTTCCATCATGGAAGTTTCCTGATAAAACGTCTTGTGATCTCGACATGGAGGAGTTGATGGAAATGTACGACTACTCAGAGGATGAGGAAGAGAGACAAGTGGCTCATATTGGACTTTATGAATTGGTTATTGACAGGTAGGCATTGATAATTACCTGAGAGAATGTTTTTAAAAAGTGTAAGCAGAAACATGTAGTTGTAACAGAGATGAGAACAATCAAGAAGGCATCAGACTGTGATGATAAACATTTTAAACATGATAACCCAGTAGACAGTACAAAGTTTTTACATTTGTGATGAAACAATTGACCGGGTCATAAAGTGAAAGGTAAGCAGATATTGTGCCAGCTTTTTATGCATCACAAAATATTAAAAAAAACTATAACAATTTCTCACAATAATAGATGATGTGTTTGCCTTTTTGGATTTTAAAATTTGTTCTTCAGAAGAACATTCATAAAATTTTCAAAAATATTTGTTAACAAATGTCTACTTTAGGAGAGGGGGATTTTCATGTTTTCAGTGGAACGTGGAAATATTGATATACTGGTATACTGTTAATTATCAGTTGTTGCAACATATCTACATTATAATGTAAGAGTGATGTAAATGTAATGTGATATATCTAGATTTGTAAGAGTGATGTAAATGTTTTGTGATATATCTAGATTTGTAAGAGTGATGTAAATGTTTTGTGATATATCTAGATTTGTAAGAGTGATGTAAATGTTTTGTGATATATCTAGATTTGTAAGAGTGATGTAAATGTTTTGTGATATATCTAGATTTGTAGGAGTGACTTTAATGGTTTGTGTCACTCCATAGAATGGTGCTACTGATCCAGTCCATGGCTAAATACACTGAACAGTTGATGTCAAATATGAAAACAGGGGGAGATAACTCCAGCAATGGAAGCAGCTCTGTTGGTCTGGTAGTGAAGAAATATTGGAACAGGTTGATACAGCTTCATACAGTTGTACAACAAACTCAATCAGAGGTTAGAATCTTATGTTATTATTAACTTGTGACAAGATTTGATGATTTATTTCCATGGATAATGATATTTTCTTTGAATTCAATAATTCAGTATTTACCAATAATTCAATAATCAAGTAACGTACGTTACCATACACCAAGGTATTAAAGAATAAGTAAAGCGACAGTGAGCAGCAAGTTTGCAGGATATTCAAGTGCTCTACAATACATTATCAGTATCTCTCTATCTAATAATGAACAACTTACAGCAGATCTATGTACCGTTTCAGAATAAGACGAAAGGCAGGAAGTTTTCCGATCTAGAAAACACAGTGAGTAAACTGACAGATGAGTTGAAGCAGTACAGAGAAGGAGTGAATGTGACGTCCTATCAGAGAGGCCTCACTCCTCCCAAGACTCCTGGCTTCGGGGGACTGATTCCTCCAAATAATGCTGATTTGGCATTAATGAGAGGGGAGTCTGTGCTATCAAGTGAGTTGGACATATCAAGAGATGAGTGTAACAAATCTTCTCAGACTATCGAGACAGTTTTTGTGCCCTGTGAGTCATGTCACGCAGTTCAGAAATGTTTACGCGAAGGCGGAGACGTCATCGTTAACACGTGTCAATCTCAAAACCTCCCATCATCCTTAAAAATGTTTCGATCTCAAGTTGCTGATGTTGAATGGTTGAGCTCAAATGATGTGAAACGATGGACGGTGGAACAGAATAAAGACATTAATCGAATGAGTAAACATGTGGAACAGCTTGCATCAACGATTGGACCGTTACAAGAGGATGTTGCAGGCTACTTGAAAGAGAAGCGAAAAATGACGGAGAAAGTGGATCGAGCAGAAAAGGATCTGAAACGTGAGCGAGAGACGCAGTCAGCAGTGAGGACCCAGTTTGAGAGGAAAGTGAGCGAGCTGGAGAAGCAGCACGAGGAGATGCTAGGTCACGTGACCCGGGAGAAGGAGGAGCTGCAGGGGGTGCGGTCGGGGCTCGAGAAGATGTTGATGGAACTCAAACAACAGCTGCAGACACAGCAGCAGGAGCTTCACAACCTGGGTCAGTTGCAGTACTTTATTTCTCTTAATTTCTGTTAATTTCTATCCTTGGATACAGAGATATGGGCTGACCTTGTGTTATTTTTCCTTGTTTTAGCTCTACTATGAATCCTTGTTAATTGAAGTTGTATTCGTTATCTTTCACATTTTGTTTCATCTTGTCTTTTAAGTCATATATTGATACCCCATATGATATAACTCTATATATATTGGCCCAATGCCTCTATCCCAATTGTACTGATTTGTGAACTACCAATCATTTAAACAATCAAGACTAGTTGACTGAGAGTGAAGAAAAGTAGTGGATGTGATACGATTACAGTTACATACACTTCATTATCAGCACCTAATATCTAGTATGGTATAAATGTGGCACACATTCAAGTGTTCCTGTGATGTATTCGAACATATGAAATCTACACTCCAGAACAGAACAAAGCGAGCCTGGAGCAGGAGGTGAACGAGAACAAAGTGACCCGCACTGAGGTGTCCAGTCTGGAGAAGGAGGTGACCACTCTCAAGTCTCACCTGGACACGGTCAACTGTAAGCTTGACAACTCACACCAGGAGCTGGTCAAGGAACAGGCCAAGAACAAGAGTGTTTCCAAACATGGACAGGTATGTTTGTAGAAGGCTCAAGACAATAACACCTTTCTTTTAGGACTGTGACGGACAAACATTTCTACACGAGTACTCAAGTACCCTACTGCTATCCTTCTCAGTCCCCAACCGTCTCGAGTATCGACATTACCCGTCCCAGCCCTATTTGCCTTATGTGCTGATTATCTCAAAATATACTTCGTTATAAATATCGCACCACCCATATTCTCTCACATATTAAAACTGGATCTTCAATGTAAAACACATGGTACAAAGAATAGCCTATCTAACTGTTAAGAAGGCCTCATGTCACAAAACAAAAAAACATAAAACTGACATTTGAACTCTAATTGAAGGTGTAATTGTGGTAAACTCAAGCTCACTAAAATCAGCACAAAATAAAGTGAAATAAGTAAAGCTGTCCAAGTCTTTTCAAAAGGCACAAAAAACAATAATGTAGATTTCAGCTGATTTGAGTCCATTGTCTCCCATGTTGTTGTGTCTTGAACCTGGGTTTAATTGCAATATTTAACTTTAACTTTCATTCCTCAAACCAGGGTTAACTGTAGTCAGACCTAGCCCAGGAGTTCTTCCAAATAGCTTTACTTTCGTTCTTCTTATCCCCTACCGAATGAATTGTTTTGGGATATTGAAATAAAATTTGCCTATCCGTAAATTCAATTGAATTACCTTATATTTCTTATATTCTTTTCCCACTCATTGTTCAGGAGATCCATGATTTAAAAGACTAAGTAACTGTTCTTTATACTCATAAAATGGCGTTATTTCTACAGTCCCTCCAGAGCAAGCAGTCGTCTCTACTGCAGAGAGTGGGAGACTTGGCTCAGGAGAACCAGGAACTGAAAGACGAGGTGTCCGCGCTGGAGGAGGAGAAGGAGGCCATCGAGGAGAGCTTGACCTCCGTCCAGTCCCAGGTCAAACACCTCGAGGTGACCATCAAGGAGAAGGAGGTATGCAGTGTTAATAGTTGTGCTTCATGTGAGAACCAATGAGAGGCAATGTGAGCCAAAGAGTCTCTGGAAATTGCTGTAAATAAATATGATGACTTGTGTTTGTTGATGTTACTGATGATAAGGGAATGAACATGCTGTTTTGATGAAATTATTGACAGTTTTGTCAAAACATTGTTAAATGAATTGAAGATGAATGTATCTATTCTATTATTCTTCCCAAATTCTATAATGTCTATGTAATATGTGTAGCGAATGAACTATCTCTCAGAGTCATGTGCTTTCCCTGTTGAGACTTATACAAGAGAAATATCATAGGCATCCAACAGGGTAAAAACTCGAATGAAAGGAACATGATTTATTACACAATGGGAAAACTTTAAATGGACAGTAGATATTTTATTTTTGTATTTGTATTCTATTTTCACTGAAATTTGATATAATAAATGCAGAAACCACGTTAATCCATTGACCTTTCCACAAAATAACCCTGGGTTGTGCTGTACAACTCACAAACCATGTCTTTAGAATGATTATAGTTGAAGGTTTCTACTGACTACACTTCTTGTCCCTCCTCCAGACTGAGATCGAGACTGTACAGGAGGAGAAGACAAATCTGCAGGGGAAGATCGGAGAGACGGAGAAGATGATAGAGAGGCTGGAGAAGTCGGTGCAGGAGGCCAAGGAGAGAGAACGGATGATCGTAGAGTACCCGGACCTCAACGGACCTGTCAACCCTGACTTTCAAGGTGTGTGAGCTTTCATGGATGTCTTCTTGCAACACTCTCTTTAAAAGTGCAATCAAATAAAATGTTATCAGGAAATAAAGAAATGACGTTAGATGTACACAAGATTATTATGAGCAACTGTGTCATACAACCTTTACGAAATGAGTGTGAATTTCTGTTTTGAAAGAACGAGGGTTGTCCATAATTTTACATAAATTTTGTATGATAAAAAATTGTTTGTACCCTTTATATTTCCTTTGAATCATTTAAAGCAGTGGTGGATCCAAAATTTCACAAAGGGTGGGTTGGGGTTTCATCTTGGGGTTCCATCAAATTGACATGCACAAATTTTCAAGGGGTGGGGGATGGACAGTCAACTTCTCATATGACTGATCTGTTTGCACTAGAAGAGCATTTGTCAATGATGATGAAAATGTCTGTTCCCAAGACCTTGCAAGCAGACCCGGACAGACCAGAAGGGTTATCATAATAGAAAATATAAGCAAGAAACCTGATATGACTGTTAATTTATGTCAAATATCAAGACGTTCTGACAACTCCAATGCAGGTACCGGAGACATCGTGGCAGACATGAGTAACCAGGTGAAGGCGAACTGTGTGAGGATCCAGGTGCTTGAGGGACAGAACGAGGGGCTGCGTAACTCCATCACCAAGATGTTACAAGTCTCACGCTCCAACACCGCGCCTCCACCCGACCATGCAGAGGTGAGTATTAACTCCATTTGTATAACTGATTTGTAGCCCCAACGGAGGACTCTGCAACTCCACCACCAAGATGGGTGTGATCATGCTCTCAATAACCAATCACATGTTCTAACTTTGAGTCATTTCCTTCAATGATTTGTTAGATACTTGCTCAACTTCATCTCTTCTGTGATTCATATTTCGGAGAATTATTTTCCTAACATTAAAAGTGCTTTCAAGTGTTATTCAATGATACATTTGCATAACAATAGCCTGTAGTTGTAGTGGATGTCTATCATTACATTATTTGTTTACCTGAGGTGAAATTCTCTTGAAATTTTCCCTCCACAGTTATCTGCCCCTGCACCTCTCTGGAACATGGACAGCTTGAATCGATATCGGGAACAAGACAGGTAGTTTGTCTCTAACAGATTATCTCACCACGAGATTGTTAGAGGAGTCGACCATCAATCTGAGGTGTAGAACTGAATATGATTATTGGACTGTTTAAATGTTGTAGTGATAATAATGTAGCAGATTTATGAATATTTGACTCCTTTATTCAGTGAATGCAACTATTTTTGAAGATTTTTATATCTTTATCAAGCATAAAGTATGTTGAAAACCATGTAAGAATCTATAGTGTAACATCCCTTTGTTTTTATGGTTCTCTTGGGGCATTAAGTCATATATTAGTTATTATCAAAGTGAGGCTAAATGTGAAAATGCAGAAATTCTGTCAATATTCAAGTAATTTTCAAGAAATTTTTCTAGAAAGTTGTTTTCAAATAAGTTTATCATTTGGTTTTAATCTCATCAGGCCTGAAAGGCCCGATGGGCTTATGACATGGCATTGTGTCCGGCGTCTGTGCATCCGTCCGTCCGTCCGTAAACTTTTTTTAAAAACGCTTTTTCGACTTCTTCTCCAGAACCAATGACTCCACAGAGCTGAAATTTTATGTGCAGACTCCTTAGCCAATGGGGATTCTAAATTGTAGATTTCGTGACCCCAAGACCCCATAGGGGTTACAGGGGTCACATCCTTAAAATCTTTTTTTCATCTTCTTCTCCAGTTCCAAAAGGTCTAGAGAGCTGAAAAGTTGTGTGCAGACTCCTTGGCCAATGGGGATTCTAAATTGTAGATTGTGTGACCCCGTGACCCCAAATGGGGTCACAGTGGTCATGATCTAAGAACCTATCTTTTGCTTGTAAACAATAACTTAAATAACTTAAATATTCAACTTGAGATGGTAAATCAATGAAATCCTGATGAGCTACAGAGCCCATGGCTCTATTTTTAAACAAATTTTTAGAAGCCTATTCAATCAATTCTTTTGCAGTGCTCTGAAAGATAATTACAACAACAGTAACAACAACAAAGTCAAATCTGCCCCGCCCGAGATAACAACCTCGAAAACTGCCCTCAAGTTGAAAGAACAAACATTTTATGTGGACAACAAGACTAAAACTGACAGCGAGTTTATGGTTGGGAAGTCATCGCGACCCAACAGTGCTAAACGACCGACAATTCAGGGAAGACCACCAAGTGGGAAGGGGAACCCGGGCAGAGTTATGGCCCCTGTGAACACATCGAGTATCAGTGCTTATATCCAGATGAAGAAGAGTGGATACATCAGCGGGCAAGGAACAGGTAGGTCTCTTTGATACGTCTTTTATCTACACATATTCTATGGGCTTATTATAAATGGCATTGATCGATCCAGGGGATTCAGCCTCCCTTTTGAAAAGTTTTACATGTAAATTTGATGAAGCCACAGAGTGAACCGTCCCTTTTCAATAAAGTAAACCTCCTTTCAAATTCTAGGATCTGCCTGTTAATGATTTCATCCTGGAGATGATTTGTACACTAACACCATGGTTATTTGCTTAATTCCACTTGAGGGGTGCTCAGAAACATAAACACTTATATATTGCTGTTTCATGATGCTTTATTCTAAACTCAAGTGCCCAGCTGCTTATACCATTTACAAGCTCCTACTCTCCTAACTATAGCTGCAGTTCAGCCTCAACCCCTCTGGAATATTTTGCATGTAAATTCAATGGATGTCCTCTTTAACGATTTTCACCAAACCTCATTGTTCTATTGATTTTTCTTACCAAACAGCTTCAAGCAGGCCTCCATCTGGGAAGACAAGCGGCCAGCCCTCATCAAAGGGAGGCAACTCCGACTACACCCCGCCGGACATGTTCGTGTGTGAGAACTGTGATAAGATGTACAGCCGAGAGCGAGACTTGGAGATACATCGCAGCTACTGTACCGAGGCGCACTGATTTTGGCTTTATTTTCTGATAATGATGTTTCCTTATTTTTTTTAAGTTACACCTGTCCATCTGAGCTGACATGTTTTTTTTTAGGATGTAACATTTATCGTTGTTATGTCTTAGGTTAGAATGGTGATATAATCTCTTCTTGATTCTCTGTAATGTGCACTGTATGTACTAGCTAAGTAAGAATTTTTACAGGATAGGACACCTAACTAATATGCATTTTCAGCAATTCGTTTAAATTGTATTCATCATTTGAAATTTCGTCACAGTCACTTTTCAAATAAGATTTTATTTATTAGTGCTTATTCCATTCACTGCATGCTGTCTCATGAAAGTTCAATAATCCTAATCATAAGTTTGTATTTTCTTCAAGTATAGTCATGTTTTTCATTATCATCAAATAACAAACTTGAATCTCATTATTTTCATTTGAATGGAAGCTTATAATATAGATATTCAAATATTCAAAACTATACTGATATAAAAAAAACAAAACATTGTCAACATTTTGAAATAGTTGAAGTTTATAACATTTGTTACAGTTATTAATAACATAGAGATAAATTCTACTTATAAAATTGGTGATGTTATCAGTAACTTGTTTTGAAACCATATCGGGACCATGAATAAAGCAGTTCAATGGTTTGATTAATCAAGAGTGCTACCTATTGGGTAGGACATGCTTACCATGTCATCACCTGGCATCATAACAAGGTGTCATCACTGGAGTTATTATTAGTCAGTGTCATCACTAAATGTCATTACATCGTGTCATCACAAGGCATCATCACCTAGTGTCAGTACTTGGTGTCACCACTTTGCTCAATCCCTGGTGTCATAACTTGGTGTCATCTCTTGGTGTCATAATTAAATGTCTTCACCTGTGTCATCACTTGATATCATCACCTGGTGTCATTACTAGGTGTCATCACTAAATGTGTCATCACCTAGTGTAATGACTGTCATCACCTGAAATTATAGCTTGATGTCATCATTTGGTGTCATCACTAGATGTCTTCACCTAGTGTCAGCACTTGATGCCATCACATGGTGTTACACTAAATGTCATTACATCATGTCATCACTTGCTGTTATCACCTAGTGTTAATATTTAGTCTCATCATCACCTTGTGTCAATAGTTGGTGTCATCACTTTGTTCATTCCCTGGTGTCGCCACTTGATGTCATCCCATGGTGTCATCACTAGATGTCATCACTAGATGTCTTAACCTTGTGTCATCACTAGATGTTATCACTAAATGTCATCCCATGGTGTCATCACTAGATGTCATCACTAGATGTCTTAACCTTGTGTCATCACTAGATGTTATCACTAAATGTCATCCCATGGTGTCATCACTAGATGTCATCACCTGATGTTATCACTTGGTTCACTGGGTCACAATATCAGTTTTAGTTGTGAAAGGGAACTCCTGAATAGCAGAGAAGGTCTACTGACTAGTTGTTTACAGATCACTGGGGTATATTCGTTATTGTGAGTTGTTAAAACTGTACAATTCTGTTTTAATCAGAATGACATTCCGTCCCTTCTTTACACATACAAAAAGAAGACATTAACAATGTCTAACCATTCCCTCCATAGTTTTACATCTATATATATATATCTTTTTTAATGTTTTGAATTATATATTTTGTTTTGCTGTTATGTTGTGAGACATATGACATGAATAAATAATTATCTAATTTATGAAAATATTTTATTTTAAGTTTATGAACAAACTTGAAAGTATCACTTTGATTTGACAATGATATCATCTTACTGATAGAAATGTAGTACACAAGGTTACATAGATAATAGCTAAACTTGCAACAATATATTCTTAACGATTTATGTACAAGAACAAAGGTTAAGCTGGTGTTATTCAGAAAGCTTTCTTTACCAGCTCTCAACTTATAGATAGTTAGAAAGTAAGTAGTTGCATTAGTACAAGAAAGTACATTATGCCTTCAAGATCCTTCCCTACCCTTGTGTCTTACAATATGACAATTCTATTACAAAAGACAGTATTTAAAGATATTTTGTTGTATCTTGTAATTCATTCTTATTAAGAAATAAATAAAATTGAGATTAAAGTTGGCTTTGTTATTCAATGTATTGTAGTCAGTACATGGAGATGGATTAGTCTGATTAGAATGGGACTGCAACTAGACTCTCGATTGTTTCATTATGAGAATCGTGTGCAATCAGACCTTAAATTATGGAGATGTTTGGTAAGAATCAGTGGGCAGAAGTTATTTTCCTCGTAAAAACAGATGTCTCCCCCCTTCCCCTAATTCAATGTCAGTTATTACCCTTCTCAAAGACAAAGTCCAAATTGTTGCCATGGACACAGAAAAAAATGAAATTTTTAAAAAGTCAAATACCAAAAGGCTCATCTACATGGAATTGGGAGGTAGTGCACTAGATTTGGTGATGATTGGCCAAGTAGTTTCAGAAATCCGCTCCAGGAACAAAGCCTAACCTTCAAATAGACAATGTCTGAATTGTTATCATGGAGACGAAACAAATCGAAAACATTAAAAAAGCTGAAACCCCAAAAAGGCACATCTGCATTATATGGGGAGGCTGTATACCAAATTTGGTGAAGATTATTCAAGTAGTTTTAGAGATCTTCTCCGGAATCAATGGGTACGCCGACAACGTCAACTCCGCTGGAAACTCGACCAAAAACAACATGTCTCCCGACCCTTCCATAAATATGGAGTGGTTTGGTTAGAATCTACTGGCAGGCAGGCCTACGATCCATTGTGGAGTGGTTTTGATGAGATTCTGTCTACAAACAGACCCCAAATTATGGAGTGGTTTGGTAAGAATCTGTGGACAGCCAGGATTATGATTGTGGAGTGGTTTAATGATTATCTCTGAGCGGCCAAGCCCCCGATTGTAAGGTGGTTTGATGAGAATCTGTGGACAGCCAGGCCTATGAGTGTAGAGTAGTTTGATGAAAATCTGTTTGCAACCAGGCCAAAATTGTTAAGTGTTTTGTGAGAATACTTTGGCCGCCAGGCTCATGATTGTCTAGTGGTTTTGATAAGAATCTAACAGCAGCCACGCCATTGTTGGATGAGAATTGATCAGTAGCCAGACCCAAGATTCTGGAGTGGTTTGGTGACTATCTGTTAACAGCAGGGCCTTCAATTCTGGAGTGGTTTGGTGTGAATATATTGGCAGCCATGCCCTCGATTGTGGAGCGGTTTGAGTTTGAGCTCAACAACTAGACCCACGATTGTGGACGATGAGAATCCGTCAACAGCCACCCCAATGATTGTTGAGTGGTTTGATGTTAATCTGACTGCAACCAGACCAACGACTGTGGAGTGGTTTGATGTTAATCTGACTGCAACCAGACCAACGACTGTGGAGTGGTTTGATGTTAATCTGGCTGCAACCAGAACAATGACTGTGGAGTGGTTTGATGTTAATCTGACTGCAACTAGACCAACGACTGTGGAGTGGTTTGGTGTTAATCTGACTGCAACCAGACCAACGATTGTGGAGTGGTTTGATGTTAATCTGACTGCAACCAGACCAACGACTGTGGAGTGGTTTGATGTTAATCTGACTGCAACCAGACCAACGATTGTGGAGTGGTTTGATGTTAATCTGACTGCAACCAGACCAACGATTGTGGAGTGGTTTGATGTTAATCTGACTGCAACCAGACCAACGATTGTGGAGTGGTTTGATGTTAATCTGACTGCAACCAGACCAACGACTGTGGAGTGGTTTGATGTTAATCTGACTGCAACCAGTCCAACGACTGTGGAGTGGTTTGATGTTAATCTGGCTGCAACCAGAACAATGACTGTGGAGTGGTTTGATGTTAATCTGACTGCAACTAGACCAACGACTGTGGAGTGGTTTGGTGTTAATCTGACTGCAACCAGACCAACGATTGTGGAGTGGTTTGATGTTAATCTGACTGCAACCAGACCAACGACTGTGGAGTGGTTTGATGTTAATCTGACTGCAACCAGACCAACGATTGTGGAGTGGTTTGATGTTAATCTGACTGCAACCAGACCAACGATTGTGGAGTGGTTTGATAATCTTGAATCTGATGATGATCAATCATAACTTTGCTTTGATCAGTAGATACATGGATCATCTTTTCAACTATTCTGATTGGATGCAGAACATGTAAAAGTCTTTTTTGTGGACGTACTTTTTATCAGTCTGGATTTCGTTGAAAATCTTGTGGTCGACCAGATCTGATATTGTCTGGATAAATCTACAATTAGCGACATATTTATAAACTCATTTTATCAGATAGATTGTTACTATTACGTGTTTGAAATGCTCCTGTGTAAATTTGTTCTACAATTATTGCGTTTTAAATTTCTTGTTCCTGTTTCATGGACATTTAAAACTATTTAAAAACATCCTGCTGAAGACAAACACGTGTGAAGCATCACTGTACGGAGAGCCGGTCCGGCCACTTTACACCTAGAGAGGGTGCAGGGAAATAGTGCATGGACTGCCGCCTTGACCTGATTCAGCCAAGGTGAAGGTCATCTGGTACAAACTATAACAAACCCAGAACACGTCTATCAAAATAGTCAGAAATAGGACAGACGTGATCTCGGCTGATGGACGACTTTCTAAGTGTATACAGCTACTTGCGTAATTCCAACCTACTCCAGACGACTCAACTCGTCCTTGTTGTGTCTGGTGTACTTCGTCAAAACTGAATTCTTTCCTTGATACCTCCGCTGTATCTATCACGACCAAATATGATAAGTGACAATAGTCAATAGTCTATCTTCAACTAAATTATTTTAATTTTTGTATCTATGTTCTTTGTATGAATCATGACAAACAACATAGATTGCAGATGAAGGAAAACCAAGATTTATGTAAAGTCAACTTCGTTATTTCAATAAGGTGACGTTTGGTACAGATAATAGGACCGTTACCAAGACTTATTGATGCTTTTGGTCACTTACTTCATAACGGATTCATTGGAAAGAAGGAAGTTGACTAATTAGAGATCTAGGCTATCCTTCATGTAAAATAATATAGATTATACATGCGTGCAAGTGATATGGAAAGGTTCTGAAAACCGGTTGACGTCATTGTTGGTGCCATCTTGTAACTATGGACACAATCACTACAGTTGTTCAACGCATAGGTTGCATCAACATAATATACCACCTTCTTGAAAACAAAAAGTTCAGCGTCAAAATTGGAATAACATTTTTGAAAATTCAGTTTCCCTGTCAATGTGTATCGTGTGAGATTTAACCAGTATTTCTTGTAAAGCTTCTTAAAGAACCATGTCAACCTTGTCAACTGGAACCTGGAACTGGACTATTGTCTTGGAGTGACCATGCAGCTAACGCAATAAGCAGAGGTGTTAGATACAGTCATACTTTGACGTGTAACTACTGAAAACTATATGTACATCACAGGAGGATAAACAGTATCATTCAAGTAGCTAAAACTTCGAGGACAGATGTTAATTTTCACCTGCATCAAGGAGTCTTTGATACTGACTTTTGTATTTCGTGTCATTTTTTTCTAAATCAACTGAGTCCACGTTTGTTTGTAAGATGGTTTTAAAACCATACATCTGTATTCGATGACCAATCATGACCAATCATTGTGAACGAAACGTTTGTAGATGTATTTCATTCAAACCTCCAATCTGCTGCAATAAATAGCATCAGGAAATGGACTTAACGTTAAAATGACGTTATTCATTTGTCTTCGTTCGTATGTTTGAGATAATTATTACAAGTAACAAACCATTTCCCCATCATTCATTCACGGAAGGGAGAAACTGATACCTTTAAAAGTTCCTTTTCTAGGATTGCCATTTAAAAAATAATATTAAAAATCAACCAACATTATCACATTTGTATTATTACACAGAACATTGATGTAAATATATTTATTCATGAGAAAGGATTGGGTACAAGTTATGCCAACTTAATGAAACCCTCTCCTAGAACACAGCAATAATTGTAGAACAAATTCACACAGAACAATATACATACAACTGACACACTTGTTAAACAACGAGTACAACTACCACAGCTAATACTGAAACTGTATGTAAATGAAGCACCATCAGGAATATCGCTTCAGGAGAAGGAATAATTCACGAAATGAAAGACACTGATCACATTTTTCCTGAACACAACATGGGTTGATTCGGTTTCGCATGTTCACACCAGCCATGGGTGTTTCCTCAACCATTTCTTCTTTGTATCTCTAATATAGACAGGACTAAGTTTCTTGACATCAAGCTCTTTATAATACTTCACATGGGGTAAGTTGTCTATATACTGGATATCTACAGCTTGTTTGAGCGGACTCCTCACTCGCTCGTCCAGCCATGACTCGAGGCATTGAAGCGGAACAGGGTCAAGGTCATTGTTAAACTTGTTGGCGATGACGTTTGGTCGTGACGTCAACCATTTTAAATCTCCCGCCCCGAAAACACAAACACTCCTTACGAAACGTCCATGACACTTGGCCTTATCCCAGCTCCAGATCAAAGTGCGTGCCGCATGCGTATTAAAAGTCTGCCTCGTTTCCACATAGGAACCCCCTGGAGCCCAAGGCAGAGTGTTCAACGTTGCCCAGACGTTTTCCTCGGGGGATGAGGTATCGTTCAACCATACTATTAGTTTATGGGCAACATCATCTGTCGATATGAAATCAACAAATTCTCGTTTAAACATGCCGTATGCGCTGCCTTTTGACATCTGTATTCGATGACCAAAAGGTCTTTTTGTAATGTTCGTCTGCTCAAGTTTACCGTCTTTGATGATGAACTTGTTCTTGAACCTCCATTCCTGGAAGGTCGGATGGTCATAGCTCTCGATATCATTAGCTCCATAAAGCCTCTTCAGCATCATCACCGTTTCCAGGTTTGTTCTCAATGGAAACTCCTGCCCGGCAAGGTTGATGAGATATCGCCATTTGACAGGCGACGCCATTAAAGTCCTCATACACATGAGTTCGGCACGTACAGCTGCCGAACTCATGTACACCACCGTCTCCCTGTCTTCAAGAACATGCACATTCTCGAGGCATTGGGAAACGGACTTCATCGTTTCATACACCCCACTCTCTGCCTTCCGATCTACATGAACACAATAGACATTGTGAGGTCTGTATATAGTCCTGAGAAGCTGCTCCGCCTGTTCTGGAGCCGTGTGCATCTTTATGGAAAACGCAAGGGGGAAACTAAGTTCTTCTGACGTCACTGGTTTGCTGGTATAACCGTGGGCAGACCTGAATCTCGAACAGTCTTGAAGAAGGCTGTTCAATTCACATCCAGGTTCTATCTGTTCAGTTAATGTAATATTAGAAACGTTTACAGAACCTTGTATTAGGGAACTGCATTGGTCTGAAACCTTCAGTTTCAACTGACAACTCTGATAATTTGACACACTTTTCTCTGAAGAATTATGAACAAATTTCATTATATTTTTAGACGTCTGATGCTTTGATGTTGAATTGAACTTCGGGTGTTTTACAACCTTTGAAAGTTTAAATTGAATCGGTTTAGAAACTCCAACGGTGTGCTTTGTCAAACCGGAAGTAGTAAAAAGTCTGAGGTGGTTATGTTGAACTGTTGCGTTTCTGGTATCGCCTACTGCTTGTAATTTGTTAAAGACGAAGGGGCCCAGTACAAGAAGCGTGTTCCACAAGGACAGTAAGACGAGGGTATAGGCCACGCCTAGCGGGAGCATCAGTTGTAGACATCGGAGTGGCATGGTACCTGAAACAGTGAATACAGATCAATGTAATAATCGAATTATTTCCTTGGTTTTTTTTTAAGATTTGTTTTTTAAATCGTGTGATCCAACGACGTCCTAATGTTTGATTATATGATGTTTACGTTTAAATGGATTAGTATGACATATCCTTGGAACATGCTTCGACCAGGTTTTTCTTTTTATCTGGAACGTTTTCTAGTTTCTACCTGAAAGTATTTTGAAATATTTCCGTTGTACAAGTTGGCAAAGTCGTTCTCTTTTCATAACAGTTTATAAGATTTCAAAGTTTATTTATTTATCTATTTTATTTGAAACATCTATACAAACCATAGATTCGGTTTAAGTTAATCGGAAACAAATAGATCAATTCATTATTACATTTAACATTAATTCACTGGTCATTGATACAGCTTTTTCCTCGACGTTCAGTTACAATGTTCTACTATCCACTAGAACTCTAAAGTGCTATCATCCATCTAAATACAAATTCATTTAAATGATTATACATTTATAGTCAAATATATATTAGGAAAATACCTACCTTTTCTCTGTGACAATGTGACAATTGTTCTTCACGTTCACAACATGTCGTCACAATGACCACTGACACCACCTCTCGACGATAGAAATCCAAGTTTCTCAACGGAAGTAGGATGTCCAAGAATCATGGTAAGCAAACACGCACCTGTTAGAAACAATATGCACACCTTTGTCCAGTTATTATGTGTCCTATGTTTATGACAAAAGTCCAAGGACAGTGATAAATTCAAGGCAGTCCGCAGACCTTTGTCCAGCTTAATATGGAGTAGATGCCAACTGTACTAATATACCTGTGTTGTTCTGCTGATGGCCTGTGCACCTCACACATATATCACCTGGTCCGGCGTTCCATCATCCAATCAAGTCACCTGTGACCCCTCCCCCTCACCTGGTATCACGTGGACAGGACAGGTGTGATAGCGTCAGGTGTGTTCAGAGATGGAGAGAATCTGACGTTCTTCCTGTTTTTCTATTTTCTTGAAATTGGTTTAGCTGGTTTAAAAGGATGGGTATTTTGGGAAATGACCATGGCGGAAACATATAAGTAATGCGCTGCTTTTAAAGATTCATTTGTGTTTCCAAATGTCTTGTATTTGACAAATTTAAAAAAGAATAACTGTTTCATTAAGTCATTTTTCCTATAATGATGTTTCAAAGATATCAACTTCAGGATATAAAGCATTTTTTTTTAATTCGTTAGTAACGAAATCATGTTATTATTACACTGGCATTATAAACCGTTGTTGATACGTTTTGTTTGTTTTAGAAATGCATGCCATTTAGATAGTTAAGACAAATGTAACTTTATGTTATTGGTATCACACTCACTGCATCTGATCACAACCTCGACGTCTCGGGATCCAAATGATAAGCATTTGGGATATTCAGTGCTGGCGATTTGTGCCTCAGTCTGAGTATGTGAGTTCGAATCAATGAACCCATGAAAAAGTAATAGAAAAATGTGTCTTTGCAGATAGTGTGAAAATATAACCATGTTATTGTTGTATGTCGGGACACTCATGAAATAGCAAAGATCACAGTAGCCCTGTCTATATTAAAATGTACACAGAATGTGCATCGGAGAAAGACAGATTGGAACATGATTAATAAGCTGTAAGGCTCCGAGTTGAGGTAGGGGTCGACATGGGTCTCCCGCTTGACACCGGGATAGAATGATGGTGATATTTCTTATAACAGCTACATCGTTTCTTCAAGCAACATATATATTCACTTTACGCAAATTAGGCTTAACATGGAGGTTGTTCCACCAATCCAATTTTGTTGCATACCAAAATCTTGTATAATGAATTTGAATTTTTTGAGCTATGAAAACATGCGTAATTCTGTGAAATAATTTGATGTATTTACAACATGATCCTATATTATTCATAACATTTTTATATATTACCTAGCCATTATAATATCAATCAAACATGGGATACATAACATGTATATAACCTAGCTCACCAAGGCATTACATGATTTATCCAACATGCATTACATATCACATACATGATACTTATCGGGAAGACCTAGGTGATATAACGATCATCCAACTGCTTGTACATAACACGTATATAACACATCTAGGCGTTACGGTGCTTATCCAAGACCTTGTTGATAACATCTGCATAACAGATCCGGTGTGAGGCTATTAACGTGTCCTACGAGAACAGATGGAGACAAATTTCAATCGCCATGTCCGGTATACAGCAGGGTTACGTCAGGGTGATGTTCTCTCCCCCTCTTTATATTCGTCAACCTCGAGATGACCCTGACTTAGTGGTTCATGCGCAATGCAGGGTATGAAACTCCCAAAACTGTCATCAAAGTATCCATGCTTTATAGAACTACATTCATTGTTGATTGTAAATCCCTTTAAAATTGTATGTGAATATGTTAGTTGTATCGTCTAATAAGAATTGATTTACTTAATTTGTAAAAAAATAAATTCATTGAGCCCTTCATTAATTTACCTCTTGCCATAAGTAGACCATATATTGTTTGAAATAATATTTGATAGACGTTCGTACCGGTCTGCAAATCTATAAATCATCTTGCACTAACTGTAATTTATATGGGGTCAGTTAGGGTAAATTGTATATGTATTAAAATGTATTTAAATCAAATATGTATCAACGCAAATGAAAATGATCTGGATGCACTAAAATTGTGCAGACAACTTTGAATCAGACATCAAAAGTCAAACGAAACGGGCATACGAAACCCTTTCAGGAAGCCCAACACGTGAACATAGATTAGTGAACTCGGGTTCGAACCCCGGCCAGATTCATCAACTTAGTTTTCATTCACAACTGGCCCATAGGCCACCTATTTCCGGTAACATGCTTCAGACATCTGTATTTCACGTTAGACCAGTCTGGTCGTGTGATCATCACGGGTGGGCGTGGCACATTAGTTTGTTTACAACTACGCCACGTGTCTGTTAACCCGACTCTTATTTCAGCATGTTCATCCTGAAATTACAGGTTTTTATTCAGCATTTATACAACCAGCATCAATCACTAAAATAGTAGAAACCTGCTTTTGTTGATATTGAGCATTTGGCGAATAATTTGGTATGAAAAGTATAAATCATTAAAACAACCGAAAGTTAGTGAAAACCTGCTAACAACTGTTGAAATGAAAGGTTGGGGGAAGCATTTGATATGGAATGACCATCCATCATTGAGGCATGCTAAAGACGAGGAACAGACCTGCTTTTAACGTATATTGACAAGTCGGTCATGTGTTAACAGATCAAATGCGGTATTTGGTATACACCTCCTGTAAGAATGCCAAAACTATTTTGAGAATCATTCACTGAGATGTAATTAAACAAGCAGACAGAATCGGCCATATCCCCCGCCTTTGGGAACATTTATTGAAGAATAGTTGTTGAATAACAGTGACTATGAACCTTTTATCAACTAACCAGTGCCCAGTTATAAGCAATCTATATTGGTCATACATTTAATCTTACTCTCCTGCAGATTGTAACATTTCAACTTGAGCCCAAAGTATCTTACAGAATTGAATGAGATGAGTTTCTAACTTCAGAACATACACAAGAGTTCTTACCATGAGAATCTAGTGAAAGGTGGCCCAGACAATGTGATGGTCTGGGAATGAATGGCATCCAAGAGGGAAAGGGAGTCTTGCAGTTATACACAATATTAAATAAATGCGGTATTTGGTGTACACCTGTAAGAATGCCAAAATGTCAAAACTATTTTGAGAATCATTCACGGAGATTGAGTGATGTACCACCGGTTTTTGTAAATTATAAGTTTTTAAAAAAATGTAATACTTTTGTTTACTTTTTACCCATCGTTACCTTTTAGAGAATCTCACCCAAGGGTTTTCTTATATCAAATATATTAACAAATATAATACTATATTGAAGTGGGAAGGATTGCTGAGAACATTTTGTATTTTTAACAACGAATGCTGATATATCTTATGAGATGCTGGGTGATGTTCTAGTTAACATCCTTGTGACGTCGTCACTATTAGACGTCATAGCATTGTGAATCACTTACTTGGTCAAAGTATTGTGATGTCATTTAGTTGACGCTGTCAGGGCTTTGTGTAAAATCTACTGTAGGATACCTCGCTAGATCTCACTCAATCAATACATCCCGTGAACCACAGTTTATGCTGATTAAGTGATATCTTTAATGATACTGAACAACAAGAATTAATTTAACTGTTAAAACGTCTTCGAATGATTGGTGATTATATTCGTTCATGAAAATCCCCTTTTCTTCTCCATTCATATAATATTATGATGAGAATTAACAAATTATTTAACATTGGCACCAAATACAATACAATAAATTTGTTTTTCCTCATAAAAAAACAATAAAACATTTATTTTTGTTAGATTTATTACAATTGGTCAGTGTTTTATTTAAGAAGTACTATTCACTTCAGGCAATTATAATAAAATACATGTAGATATGTTCATGCATCCTTCCTCCAATGAAACGATGAATATAAATCATTTCAGTAATCATTTTCAAACATCACGTTTCATTTTTATGCCAAATTATTGCTCAATGCAAGGTGTTTTGTTTTGCCAATTGATTGATAGTTGTTTTTCTGGTTCTGTGTCTCACATTGACGTAATCAAATGGACCATTTCCTTCTCATTTCAATTCATCTAACCTAAAGGTGGGTCGTATCACGAGTGATGGTGTTTACATCAACGTTTTCATTCACAACCTCCTGGTCACGTGGATGGATCGTGGAGTCGTGTCGTCTGCTCGAGTGAAGGGAGGGGCGCGAAAACACGATGTCTGGTCCGACAAGTTTATAGAGGTCTTCGTCTTAGCATGTGATTCATGTGTTTACGTGTTTGAACAACTTTTAATTTTAACCTAGTTACAGAAAAGTAAGATAATGCTGTAATCAGGCGCAGTGAGAAACGAGGAACTTTAAAACGATATGCATGGAATATGAGAAGGTGACACACTATTTATCATCCAAAACTGGCTCCCACAGTAGATATATGGTGAACGGGTATACATTACTGCATTTTCTTTTGCAAAATGGAATCCATGATAGCTTCTTTAAGCTGATTAAGAATATGTATAGTAAAAATCACTGTAAGCTATGGTAAGAACTACATGTAACTGAATATGTTTTTTGGGTCCAACAAGGCTGCGTCCTAAGCCCTGTATTATTTTCTTCGTTTATTGATGAACTGTTAATGACTTTTACAAAATACATTTAATGATGGTATATCTGTGTCCGAAAGAAATGATGAAAATGATTTTTCTGTTATATGCTGATGGTTATAGTCCCACAAACAGGACATGAATATTAATATTGACTAACGACAAACTAATGGGTCTTTATTAAACATGAACTATTGTTTTACAAAGGTATTCAAATGGAAACTGTCAAGATTTAAAATATATATGACTCAATAATAGATTTGGATAAGGACATGCCAAACATTATCGAATCAAAATGTTATGGCATTGTGGTCTATTAAATTATTTATAGGAAGACATAAGATGTCTCTTTCTAATACAAATAGATGTTCGAATTCTGATATATGGGCGGCTAAGATATATCTGTAAACGATATGATGGCATGTCTCAGCCTTTGTAGTTTAGTTTAAACATATTTTATTCACGGAAGTAAAACGGATTGGGCACAAGTTGTCCAACTTATAAAAGCCCTCTCCATAATATTTACATTAACATTGTGTATACAGTCAGAATGAAACAATATAATACAAAAGATGCAGCAAATAGAGAGAAAGACAACAGACTAAAGGATTGTTATTAAGAGGCACACTAGTACTTAAAGGTGCATCCATTGTGTTTCATAAAATGTTATTTGGCTTTAATACGTTCCAACACACCATATGTACTGTTTACAATACAAACAAATTCACTCAGCTTGCATATTCATCCCCAATCGCTAAATATACCATAATTACTAGTTTCCAATTAAAATCGAGTAACATCATTATCCATGTGCAGAAACCGAAAGTGCACGTCCTATTTACATGCACAGTAGTTATATGACCTATTGAACATTATCAACCCAAATCTGTTAGTTTGTCTGGTTTAAATAAGATTCCAAAATTACGTTTGACTCATTGGCGCGCGCTACACGCGGTGTATTGTCCGGTTTTCGATCAGAAATCGATACTTTTACCTTCATATCGTCAATATACTAAGTCGATTATCACCAAAATGGTAGTTTTCTGTAACAGTAGGTACTTCTCGATAAAATAAGACCATTTATAACGTTTGGCATATTTGACCCCCAACATCACAATGGATGTACCTTTAAATCTCTTTGTTTCATGAATATACGCATGTACATGTTTTATTATAGTTTCATTTTCACAAGGTGATAGATTTGCATTGCCATTAAGGACTAAACTAATATCTAAAGGCACTCTACCAAGAGTAACATTTGTGATCTTACATAATAATCTGTGGCGCTGAACTTGAAAATGTGTACAATCAAAAATATAATGAAAGGCATTTTCTCATGGATTTCCACATGAACAGCTGGGGTCACTGACTAAGCCTATTCTAAATAAATCATAGTTTAATTGACTACACACATGTCTAAGCTTTGTGTGCAAAATATTCAGATATCTATTTCCTATTGAAAAATATGCTGGCGCTGTATCAGGTGGCTTTTGAAGGTTACGTTTGAAATGCGAAATGGATGGACAGTTTCTTATTTCAAGGGGAAGATTATTCCAATGTCGAATTGCCGAAGGGAAGAAGGATTCATGAGATTCCTTAATTCTTGAAAAGGGGAGCTGCAGATTTTCCGAATTTCTGATGTTATAGCCTTTGTAGTACTAGTATATGGACAGTATTTTCTCAGCATATGGCACACGCCAGACTATATATACTGGGAGAAAAAAGTAACAGTGCAATGTATATATTATGTGAACTGTTTCATGTATTAATCTATAGTTTTTCGACCAAGTTAAGTGTCAAATTTTTATTGCAACAACAACAAACCTCAGCAAAAGTCAACAGGAACGCATAACGTTGCTTGTCGAGGATATGTTCACAAATCAGCACCGAGTGTGACCATCGCGAGCACCGACAAAAGATTAGCATCTATCACGTTACAACAGAATTGAGGTGGTGGACTGATGTTCCAATCTCGCAGACGATTCCTGACAGTTATAGGCACTTAAAGGCTAATAGTCCTTAAATAGAATGGTTCGGTGCTGTAGTTTGGAACCGATTTCTGAGATGAGATGCGTGAGCCTGATATGGTTGTCCTGACGGCGTGACGTACTCGTGGGCTTTTTGCACTTTGGCGATCTCTGCCAGTTTGTTGGTTCCGGTTCCACAGAGCAGACACCATATTTCTCTGAACACCAAAACGTCGAGCTACGGCATTCTGCGACATCCCAGTCTCTAACACACTAACACGTACATCACATCACGATCATCTTGAGAAAGGTGTGTCATTTGTTTGTTTATTGAATAAGATGGAATAAACAGTCTGTTTCTTTAGGCCCTCGAGTGAGTAAGTGAGTGAGTTATTGTTTAACGCCGCTTCGGCAGTATTCCATTCGATCAAAGGTCTGATAACATCTAATGAAATCAGGGTAATGTTGGTCATATCACTTGGGGACTTTTTCATGCATGGACATTTCCTGACATGTTAGATGGATGCTCGTGAAAAGTCCGTGTGAGTCACATTGCATTTCATGTCAAACACGTGCATGCTCAAATTATGTCACCATGTTATATCAACTGAAAGCACCATTATTGTAAAATCATTATTTATGTAATGCCCGGTTACTTTTGTCTTCTAGTATATTTTAAATAACTTTGCAAGATCCTTGGTCTGGGATTTGGGATGATAATTGACTTACTGGTAGTTTGAAATTAGGTGAGGTGATTTGGAGCTTAGTGACACTTTCGAGAGTGATTCATGTTTAGCCCCCGCCGCGCGTTTAGCGCGAAGCGGGGGATATAGTATTCGGCTGCGTCCGTCCGTACGTCCGTACGAAATGGAACAACTCAATTACTATTCACTGGATTCTTTTCATATTTTGCATATGGGTTCATCATAGGAAGAGTAATGTTTCTACAGAGGTTTGTGACCTTGACCTTCATTTCAAGGTCACAACGAGACTTTGTCATTTTACCCTTGTCAGCGGGATATCTCAATAACCATTTGCTGGATTCTCTTCATATTTTACACATAGCTTCTCCAAGGAAAGACGACGGGCTGATTAGATTTTGGTGACCTTGACATTATTTTCAAGGTCACAGCGGAACTTTGAATTTTTTTACATGTTAATGTACATGTAAAGCTTGTCAACGGGATATCTCAAGAACCATTCACGGGAATTCCATCATTTCTTAGACAAAGCACCTTCTAGGGAAGACGACGGGCTGATTAGATTTTGGTGACCTTGACATTATTTTCAAGGTCACAGCGGAACTTTGAATTTTTCGACATGTTAATGTACATGTTAAGCTTGTCAGCGAGATATCTCAAGAACCATTCACCGGAATTCCATCATTTCTTACACAAAGCACCTTCTAGGGAAGACGACAGGCTGATTAGATTTTGGTGACCTTGACATTAATTTCAAGGTCACAGCAGAACTTTGAATTTTTCGACATGTTAATGTACATGTAAAGCTTGTCAGCAGAATATCTCAAGAACCATTCACCGGAATTTCATCATATCTTACACAAAGCAAAAGGACTGATTAGATTTTGGTGACCTTGACGTTATTCTCAAGGTCACAGTGGAATTTTTCAATTTTTTGACATGTTAATGTACATGTAAAGGTTGTCATCGAGATATCTCAAGAACCATTCACTGGAATTCCATCATATATTACATTATGCACCAGGAAAGACAAAGGACTGATTAGATTTTGGTGACCTTGACATTTTTCTCAAGGTCACAGTGGAGCTTTGACTTTTTCGACGTGTTTGACAGTCGTTTTGCTGATTATTTTTTAGTTTTGAAGTATTAATTTACGGCGGGGGATCATGTCACCTTAGTGACAACTACTTGTTATATATGTCATGGCAGCTTACTTTATAGCAAGGAGAAAGTAAGCAACACCTTTGTGGTTATGAATTGAGGTGAAATCTGTAAGCATCGGTTGACACTAGAGAGCCATGGGTAGTCGTGCGAAATTCAATTGGCATTGCACTCAAACCTTACAGCATCTGGAACAGTTCAGTGTGGCAAGGAACTTTGAAAGGTGAGGTGGGAGTCCACCAATGGAAAGGGGGGGGGGGGTCTGCAACTGCAATTCTCTACTGAAGACAAAGTTGCCAAGCCCCTGGCAGGAGATGTGATAAGGGAAAGGATACAAACAACAAAGAACACATATAATAAGAGGCATTCTGTTTACTGGACCTTTCATACTCACACACACACATGATAATGAAACCATTTAAAACATAACAAAAACTTCTTTCTGTAAACTACAGAAACATTAACACATAAGACTACAGAATATATCCATTCCTTTCTTTCCTCTTTTAAGTTTGTCTTTTCATCCAAAACAATGATTTTCAGACACAAGACTAAATGTGATGAATCTGATGAAAGGGTGAATATTTTAATAATTCTCTGCAATGATATTCTTTGTTTCTTTGCATTTACAATTCCTGATTGGTTGAATATTCTCACCAATCATCTAAGATCTTTAATATCCTGTTTCTTTATTGGTTGGTTATATAAGCATTCTAGACCAATCAAGTGATAGGATATGGTGCTCATTGGAGAACATGTTCTGACCAATCAACAAAGGTTTATTAAGGTTTATTAGGGTTCATAAATGTTCAAACTCTGGGATGAACAGACCAAAGTTCTGCTCAATATGTGTTATAAGGCACAGTCATGTGAAGTTCTTTTCCATGTCTTTACTGATAAACCTTGATTGGCCAGACACATCATTATTGACCAATCATGTGTTGTTCTAGTCAGTGTTTGTGACATTCTTTTCCATGTTTGTATTGCTAGATCTTGATTGGCCAGACACATCATCACTGACCAATCATGTGTTTTTCTACCCTAGTCAGCGTTTGTGACATTCTTTTCCATGTTTGTATTGCTAAATCTTGATTGGCCAGACACATCATCACTGACCAACCATGTGTTGTTCTAGTCAGCGTTTGTGACATTCATTTCCATGTTTGTATTCATAGATCCTGATTGGCCAGACACATTATCACTCTGACCAATCACGTGAGAATCTTTTGTTTGATTCTGACCAATCAGCTGAGGGCCCACATTTCATCGTTGATGGGATGGTCATTATCCAGGAAGTCATCACAGAGATCATCGTACTGTCCGTCGTCCTCATCGATCCACGGACACTCCCCAATCTCCCCACCGCCTGGTCGGAACTCTCCTGTCAGGGAGAACTCTTTATCATTAAAATGTAAAGGTGGCATAGGTCTAGATTTAAAGCTCACTTAGATAAGATAGGTCCCAAAAAGTTATGACAACCATTCAGACAATTTCGGCACTACAATAAAAAGATTTTCGAAACGCCCTTTGACCTGTCATAAGTTTAAACTAGTTGAGACAACTATCGTAAACAGTAGCCAAATACCTTAAAAAATTAGCGTACAATAAATTCAGAAATGAATACATGTAAAGTAATGACAATCTCAGCACGAAGAGTGCTTAGAAAGTACAGAGTAACAATCATCTTAAACTGAGGCAGCACTGTGCACGAGACTCTGGTTTCAAAAGCTATTGCTTATGGTACATCATTCAGCACATAGTAACATAAAAACATCTTAGATTGACTTACCTGCAGGGTCTGGCCTGTCCTCAAAATCCTCTTCCTCCTCCTCCTCGTACGGTTCTGAAATAGCAGTGTAAACATGAACAAACAGGCGTTTAAAGAGTCAAGAGGTAGGGCGCTGTAAAAAGATCTTGGAACGGCATTCAGCAGGGGTTGGGTAAACTGATTTGGAGTTTAAGAGAATTTCACTTACGATCACAGACGCTTAGTTATTAGAAAGAAAGCCTGAAACACAAGTGTTGCTATGGATTACCGTGAAACCTGCATGTGTCGTCCGGAGCTAGCGAACCAATGGTGACACTGCATTAGAGGGGGAGTACAAGGATAAAGCCAGGTTCTGGGAATAGAGAGTAAACTAACCTGGCAGCATGAGTTCCCTGTCAGAGCGGAGATGGTACATGGAGAGATCCATCAGGTTCACCTCCACACACGACGGGATCGTCACAGTCTCCACCACCACACTTGTACCTGCAAAGTTTTCGGAAAATGAAATGTGGCAAGGTCAAGGACACAGGGTAAAAAATTATTACCTCAACTAAAAGGTCTCATCACAACGGACGCACATGTCAAGCATCAAAGTTCTATAACAGAGCAATCAAAAGTTATGGCCATTGTTAAATATTTTTTTAAATGGTTCCTCACAAAAATCAAAGCCACAAGGTAAAGAATTATGACCTCATCTGAAAGGTTGTGGGGTGAATCCGGGTGATATGTATCAGATTTCAGATATAAAGCATTATTATATGAATGGATAATTTCCGTCTTTCTGATTGGTCTACTTGGTCACATGACAGCACTGACGCCAAGCGATGTCAACCTGTGTGACGCGCGAGAGGTTGATATAACAATCCGGACACCTCCGGTGGCTAAAAATAGCTTTGGGAGATCCCGGTTTTGAACTCCGTACTTCGCGTGTAGTACTGTAAATCAAGCGATAGGCATCGCTTCGTCTCTGTGACCGTGCTGAATTAGACTAACGTCCCTTTCGTATCAACAATATGGAAGTCGACGGGCAAACGATACAACGTCAAAGAAATAAACTTCAAAGTAAAGATTCGCCACTGTTTCTAATGAGGAAATAAACTTTCTGCTGAAAGAAGAAGGATGTGCCGAACACGAGGGCAACAGCTAGTGCTGAGAAGACCATGAAGGCCTACCTAAATGAGAAACGTCGTCAGAATTTGAAGAATTTCGAAGTTGGATATAAGTGGACAAAATACTCGCCAAGTTTTATCCAAAGGTGGCACAAGAGAATGGCTACGCAGTACTTTAGTTTACCTTCATCATAGGATTAACAGACATTAAGTACGTATCGGGAACAAATGTTAACATTGTTCATGACCCACTGAATTCACTGAATCATACAAAGTACGTACGGTATGAAGGCCTATATCGTAGCCATGACAAGGAAATTAAATGACAGTGATATTTTGAAATTGTTGAAATATTGTTAACTGTTAAAAGTACAAATTTGATTCTAACATTAAACATTTGAAATTATGCTCGATTTGTTTTCATTGAATCTTGATGATCTTGATCATGATGAAATCGTTCACCTCATACCTGTTACATTTCACTGCAGAATAGAAAGTTAAGACATTGTTCATATAATAAAACAATTATAGACTTCAGACTCGGTTAATCCAATGATTTATCGACCTTGGACACGTGATATTCACCGAGGCGAAGCCGAGGTGAATATCACGAGTCCACGGTCGATAAATCATTGGATCAACCTCACTTGAAGTCAATAATTGTTTAATATTCACCTCCGAGGTGCAGCATGACTCTACGCTGGAACTCCTGTACGGACGTGAGACACGCTAACAGTGTGGAGTTGGAGATCTGGATGTTTCCGCTCAGGTCCAGATGGATCAGTCGACTGCACAGGTTAGCGACTGTACTCATGCCTGTCACAGATAGAAAGATGCTATGTAGTAATTATTTAGATGACACTTGACCCATTACCTGACAATTAAATTACTGCCTTTGCCGGAGGTCAGACTTAGCTGTAACTTAGTAAGAAATGTATAAATCAGGGATTGAGTAGTCGGAAATGATAGGCAATATTACGTGGGTATTTTTCACAAAACCATCTTTAATAAAGCTAACCTCAATTTCTATTCTTAACACACCTGTTGAAATGATTTGAGCCAAACTATTTTTGTTGGCTAATTTACTGGAATCAATTGAAAAATTATGGCACAAACCAACTGAGCAACAAAAGTGTAAATTATTCATCATTCATTCGGTAATACAAGAACTCTGATGATATTTATAAATCAAATAAAGTCATGCGAACCAGCATCAGTTATTCCTCCACAAGCTCGAGCGGTTAACTTCTTCAGTCGGCCATTGACAGCAATAAGCTCCAGACTTTCGTCATGTACCTGGAGAAAATGGGAGGACCTTTATATATAGGTCCATCCCCAGTCTGACACTCTACAGGAATGAGTGAATGAATGAGGGAGTTATTGTTTAACGCTGCTTGGGCAATATCACAGTCATTGGCGGCAAAACAGTAATGGAAGGTACATGTATGTTCTCTAATATTGATAATTGTTGGACATGTGTTCTGATATTGCTGAGCAAGTTCAATATCAGAGGAGACTCCTACATTTCAATCTGAGAAGTGCTCTGAAGGGGTCGTGACCTTTTCACATTCACTCAATTCAACCAATCACAGACCTCCATTCATATTTAATCAACTATTTCCTAACCCCTTCGCTGATTGGCTGGAGTGAATGGTCATAAGAAATTACCTCCAGCAGTACTCAGAACAAAACGAAGCGAGGTACGAGTGTTACGTTCCATCTGATATTTAATAATGAGAATGATGCAAAATATAGAACTTTTCAGATTTTGTATACATGATTCTAACTCATTTTGATTGAAGCCAAGTGTCAGTTAGCATCATATTCAAGAGTTTTGAATTGAAAGTTTAGCAAGAATTTTCAATATATTCTATTTTTTCTTGACAGGAATATTTAAAAATATCTGTTTCAAAATAAAAAATTATTTTGCATTCTCACAAAGCCCTACACTGGACTTCAAGAGTTCACTTAAACATTGAAGCACAGCTCACCATGTGCAGATAGCTGATAGCGAGTTTCTCCAGACAGGAGAGATGAGCCAGGGCCAGCACCCCGGTATCTGTCACATTCCGGTGACAGCTGCTGATATCCAGAGCTCTATAGGTTGTACAAGGACATACATCAAATTTACAATGATTTCACTTAAATCTACATAATAGAAAGCAATACAGGCTTTTAACTTTTAACTGAAACAAAATTTAGGTCAGTGATACACCTATACGGAAATTTTCTTTTGTTCCAGGTGAAGGTTACATGGCATAGTCATCTTTCGCATAGATTGTTTTTCCCGTGGTTGGTTAGGAGATATTCAACTAATGCAAACAAATTTCAATTTCAAATTTAAGTTTCATACAAAGTAAAGAGGCCGGTCTATTGAATTTTTCAGGCAGTGTATTAACCACTAGAGTTACAAAGATTGTTGCAAGTACACTCTGTCATGTCTGAATTTTCATTTCATATATTTATATATAGTTATATCTAATAAATAGAGTATTTTGTTTGAAAACCTTGCAGTAGGGCTATGTGTCTGTATTTATAACAGAGAACACGTCACACTACCTGAGCTGTCTGCAACCGTTTGAGACGGCAACTAGCGCCGCGTCACCGACCGCAACATTCATCGACAAGTCTAACTCAACCTGGAAAGAAGAAAAACACTTTCATCAGTTCTGTGACTGGTGGCTTTTGATTCATACCTGCAACTCTATTTGGATTTCATCTAATTTTGAAATAGAAGATGACATTTGCGCCTGTATTCTCTCAGTTGTTTTAGCTTTATGTACATTAGACTTTTATTTGCAAAAAAATTTTTGTTTTGTTGTGACTTGCATTCTTGAACAGAACTTAAATTGTACAGAACAAGATATGTATATATATGTATATGTATAGATAGGTATACCGTTTCACAACAGAACAAAAGCTGAAATAACTTAAAATGAGAGTCTCTTTTCAATGTTACAAACAAAAACATTTAAAACTTCATTTAACTAAAAAATTTCATCAATCACAAATGATCTTGCGTAAGAAACTAATTTAAACTCACCAGATTAGACAAATGACCCAGAGATGCCCAACACTCCATTGTAGCTGTCAATTACAGTAGAAACATACATGAATGATGGACTTCCTAACTGATACTTGAATATCAAAGGTAATTAAATTCCCATCATAGCTTCTATTAAATCAAGTGTGGTTCAAGACATGCCAGAATGAAATAGAATGACAAATCTGATTGCAATACAAATTTAATCTTTTCTAAAACTAAATATTTTACATAAGCAATGAAATTAATATAAGGTAAGCAAAATTATAATCAATTTCTATGTTTAGCAGCACTTCAAATAATTTTTAATTACAAGCGGGGTGCCATTCCTTGAAACACTAAAACTGGTGGCAGCACTACAATCAATTGAAACCTATGTTAAAGAATGGACTACATTCATCGTAACTCTTCAATCACTTTGTGGTGTTGGACCCATACTGCATGGACGATAATCGCAATGAGATGTTTTTCCTCAAATGGTAATTTTGGTGTTGATAACTACCGGGGTACTCACTTTCTGGGAAGGAACCAGTTGCCTCTAAGACAGTCAGTTTTGGGAAGCCCTAGGTAAAAAACCAACATTCCTCATATACATGTTTGAATGATAAAGATCTTATCTTCTGACAGTTTGTCAAAATTGGTGACACTATAATAGCATTTATTTCCCTTAAAGTCACAAAATAAGCAAGAGCATAAACAGTTTGAGAGGCGGGGGTCCAATTCCCAAATACTCGCCAATGCAAACATTTCTGGACAATATCCCAGTTACAATAGTTACAGAACGGGAATACCACCTAAATTCTTACTCACCGTCCCAAGTCTATTTATAGCAGCAACTGACAGCGAGATGCATGATTGAAGATGGACTTCCTCCACAAGGGGACATAACTCTGCCAGTTTGAAGATACCAGTGTCGCACAACTGAGGATGTCAAGAAAAAATTAGAATATCATGTATTTTTCTTTTTTTGAGGCTTAAATGTAGATTTGTTCAATCAGGCATTACTTTGTATCAAAATGGTTACAAGTTCTCTTCCTGATAAAAATAGTTTCTTTACAGGGACAGTTCAAATAGACAGTGTTCCGATCGTGTATGTCAAAAATATCTTCTCTATTTCATTCTCCAAACAGTAGCAGCATATTTGTCAATGTGTTATTTAAATACTTGTAAAGATAGTTGTCGTCATATGAGAATAAAATAACCTGTGACAACCCTATGAACTTTTAAAAAATTTACACCTGGAAATCCTGGAAATTAATCCTGGGAGTAAATCATGAGAACAGATTTCAGTCCTTCAGCTGAGAAAGTTGATTTGGCACTGGTCAGGTTAACAGTGTAAACACTAAATGTCATTTGTTAACCATTGGCAGTGCTCGACACTCATCGGCTTACTTTGGTGTGAACACGGATAGGCAGCAGTAAGTGTCGAGTGATTGATAGCACATGGTGTGCGAGTATATTTGGTGTACGACAATAAACATGGATTTACATGCAAGGTAAATGTATGACACCTTCTTACCGAACTACATCCCATTAGATGTAACTCCCTCAGTTTCGGACCAGCCATGTGGAAACACTGTAAGAGAGACAAGAAGACATCATTTGATTTCACAGTTAAAAACATAAATATTGCGTTTACTTGTTTTGAAAGTACCAAAGTGCTTGACTTGACCTTTGACCTACCTTTCCTGTAATGCTACTGTTTGACTCCATATCCAACAACTCTAACTCCTTGCAGTGATGTAGGACCCACCACAAACTGGAAATGATAATTGTAAACACAAAGCAATGTTAGGAGTTATGATCAGCTTCTCATAACTTGAATTGTCTTTATCAGTAGCAGATCCAGACATTTTGAAAGGGGGGGGGGGGGGAACCACCAATTTTTTTTGTCTCCCATACCCGCCCATGAAAAAAATATGAAAGGGGGGTGCTTCTTAATTGTTAATTTGATATTTTTAATGATCAAAGATCTTCATTTTGACAATGAATGATGGTTTTGATATCTTTAACAATGTTTCTGAAAGTTTCTGATATAATATTTAAAATAAGAGAAGACCCCCATTTACTTACCCTTTCTCCGCGACATACAGACATTTCTGAAGCTTAATCACCTGCAAATAATAATATCAAAAGATAAATTACTTAGATTATAAGTTGGAGTGTTGAAGATCAGAATGAGATAAATTGATAAGAGTGTGTCATATTCCATATCCAAACCAATCTCATTTAAATCAGATCAAACATAACACATTTTTTACCCAGTTTTCTGATCTGAGTACTGCACAAAGTTGGTCATGTCAGGTGACCTTTTACTCCAGCCAATCAGCAACAAGGCTAGGAAGCCATCAGACCAACTTGAGTTTACATACGAAACACCTCGTTCAATTCCATAACTTAGAAGGCTTCTGATTGGCTGAATTTATTGACGGTGAAGGTCACCTGACATGACATCTGTGGAATAGTACTCAAAGGATGTACGAGGTACGACTGTTACGTTCGATCTGATTTCAATGAGATTGTATCCAATATCAAATAAATACACTTTTAAATGTTGCAATACACGTAATCCTCAACCCAGGCAGCAAATTGATTGATTACCTTGAGTTTATTGCATTGTTTCAATAAATGAATGATTACCTTGGGTTGATTGCATTGTTCCAATAAATGAATTATTACCTTGAGTTGATTGCATTGTTCCAATAAATGATTGATTACCTTGAGTTGATTGCATTGTTCCAATAAATGAATTATTACCTTGAGTTGATTGCATTGTTCCAATAAATGATTGATTACCTTGAGTTTATTGCATTGTTTCAATAAATGAATGATTACCTTGGGTTGATTGCATTGTTCCAATAAATGAACTATTACCTTGAGTTGATTGCATTGTTCCAATAAATGATTGATTACCTTGAGTTGATTGCATTGTTCCAATAAATGATTGATTACCTTGAGTTGATTGCATTGTTCCAATAAATGATTGATTACCTTGAGTTTATTGCAGGTGGTTGTGAGGACCTTGAGAGATTTGTTCGTCACTTTCACCCCGGACATGTCCAGGTACGTCACGTTGGGGCAGAAGTGACCTGCAACAAATTAAGATACTCAATTTTATCAAAGAGCCATCGAGTATGTTAGTGTTCTAATACAAAATTATTTTTTCAAACATACTTCTGATATCAATAGCTAGAGAAATCTTTCATCTACAACATGACATGTCGGCACAATGGCAACGCACGTGAATCTGAAGCTTCTCTAGTAACTTCATACTGCAGGTTGATCTTGACATGCACTCACCGATTGTGACGACATTTATATTAACATGTTTCTAAATGTCTTAACTTGTCCTTATTTGTCTTTCAACTTCTAAAATGCTACTCTAAATGCCGCTTCTAAAACGAAGCCGTACCTATAATATCGAGTGCATAGTCGGTGAGAAGACGAGGGGAGGCAGACAGATCAAGGGAGGTAAGCGAGGAGCCACATCGTTGTAACAGTGAGTGTAACATCTTGTCTGTAACTCCTGAAGTGAAATAAAAGTCAGCTTTACCAAAGAAACTTTTGGCATGCTTTACTTAAAAACCATTGGACATAGTATACAATGTATGTCTTACTGCAAGTGCACACTTTGTTATTTTTGCAAAAATTAATATCATGCCATAAATCAAATGTCAATAGTTTAAACAATCAAAGTTATATACACATAGCACATAACATAGAGACCATTCACCTGTTTTCCCCAGTCTTGCCCTGCTCCGTAACTAAAATAACAGCTTAAGTGATCATTTAGCAAGTCTAGACTGAATACACATGAAATAGCATAACAAGAAATTAATGTTGAGAAAAATGCAGCAATTTATATATATATCTAAAAGACAACAATTCATTCAGGATTTCTAAAGGATTTCCTCTGAAAATAATAACAACATTGAGTATATAATGGACAATAGACTAAACTTGGCTTTGTGCAGTTTATAGTCTATATCTATGGTTTCCATTGGTATAATTACGTGAACAGTTTGAAAACTAGCCCCACATACGATTATTCACCTCCAAACCTTCTGAACATATTTCTGAAGTGCAGACTCTTCACACGAGACCACGCATGTAGACTGAGATGTCTCCATCGATGACACACTGGAACAGAACAATACAATTACGTACAATTTGGAGCATCCACAACCTACACAACTCACAGTAGATTCTTGAAGACCAATACACACTGGGCAGACTAGATTAAGTGTTTGGTTACTGGCACCACATCCCCTGATTGTTGTTACAGATTTGATGAAGGCTGGTAACTCTTTGCTATATAATAGCATGTACTTTGTCAATTTTGTCAATGTCAGGATTTTCAATTTTATGGTCACTATATGCTTGATAACGGTATAAGGATCTGTGCTGAAACGTTGCTATATTTTGAAATAAAGAAGTTGATCATCCATAAAATATCCTTGTCTTTCTATAACACCAACTTCTAGAATACCTCTCAAACAGTTTGTGGTTGTCTTCAATCTTCTCATCCAGGCTGTTCCAATATCACTTGATTTAAAGTCATTTCATTGGATGTTGATATACAAGGCAAATGCTGGGGGGACAGTCAGAGGACTGAAGTAGCCAAGCAGATAAAGCAGGAACTTGCACCAGATCGAAAATACAATGTACTTGCACTTGGAAAATTGAGTATACTATAAGAGTGAGTGTGCAGCTGGTTGTGCAACAAAGTTCTGAATTCAAATTGCAACCGGTGCAGGTATATCAATGTTTCCTAAACCAAGCCCTGCTGAAAAACTAATTCATACTCTAGAATCTTGCTATTTTGAATACAGACAATACCGGTATTACATTTAGGCATTTGAACTTACCTCTTTCAAGACTGATTCGTTCTTTTATGGTCAAGAAGGAGATGATCTTTAGAATAAGGTCATCACAAAGGTCATTCAGATTCATCAGCGACCCCTCCATGTGACATTCGTCGGTTTCTATAACTGTCTCACACTGGTAAAGAGAAATGGTTGGAATGTAATGATAAGTGATAAGTAATTTAGAAGTAAGTAAGAAGAAGAAGTACAAGTTTTATAGTTTTACAATGCTTTACTGCAATGAGATGTAACTTTTCTTTATCAAGCAAGTAATGCATAACAAACAAACTTTATTTCAAATATTCAGTATTACTTCTTATTCTGTATCATTATCAAGGTCAAGAGGTCAAGAGGTCAAGGGTAACTGGATTCAGTGCAAGATTTGTCAGGAAATACAGGTATGACATATATAACATGAAACAAACGATACAGTTACATTTCACTTTGATGAGGAGTTCAGTGTTACACATTTCTCACCTCGGCTGTAGATACTTGTGTATCCAGGTCTGGGATCTTGACGTATTTCTTGAAGGTTGTTCGGGCGGACTCCTCCGCTCTGTGCACTCGTAGTCTCCTGGAAGCAAAATGGTGTCCATACAAACATGTTGGAAGTCATTAACACTGTTTCAGAGCTGACGTGTGCGATTCAAAACTATCTTAGAATATGAGACCTCATCAAACATGAATATTGATTCCAAAGCTTTCTCGAGGCCCGTTCTTACAGTGCCTCTTGTTGTAACAACTTCAGGTTGTTCAACTCAGTTGCAGAGATGTAACAACTCTCTGTTGTAAATGTACAAAAGTTGGTTCTACAAATCGTACTATGTATGGACATTACATTAAACAGGAAACCTCTTTATAAACATTTTAAAGACATTTCAATTTTATTGTAGACTGAGGTATGTATCAGGCAATACATAGTATCACAGCCGATGTATTATAATAAAATCCGTCCAGCAGTCTGCAACTGACAACTTTTGAGTCGGCTACTTTTCATGTGCAACTCATACACTAGTATAGTGTACAGCCTTCACACAATGGTATTTCATCAGGCAATCTAGTTTGAAACTAGTTACCTCCCTTCCAGCACCAGCTCATCTCCTGTGGCCATGAGAACTTTGTCGGCCTCCTCCTCAGTGTTGAACCTTACAAAGGCAATCCTGTCAAAAGAGAATTTTCATCTCAAAGACATAGTAATGCATTTTTAAAAATGGTTTTGTAAATTGTGTTGTAAAATTTATACTTTTGTGATCGAACAATGTCACATTGAATCTTGTAAGGTTTATACTTTTAAATGTTTTAAACTAAAATAATATTTTCAGAACAGAATTGAGTGATATAACAAACCCTCTTGGTCTCTTTTTCAGGTGATCTTTGACAATATGAGTGTAGGAAACTTGGCCAAACTTGGAGAAGAACTCCTGTAACTGTTTCCAGCCCACCTGAACAGAAAGTGAAAATCTTACAACTGTTACATTCCACTTTCATGCTTCGGATACTACAGGTAATATATAAATGAACAATATTTCATGTTGAAAAAAATATTACAGGCTTTAAATACCAAATACCAATATATATATATATATATATATATATATATATATATATAAGTTATAACAGTATAAGTATTTAGCTGAACCAGATATCTCATTTCATGATATGACTTATGTTTGATTGAAGACAAATTTCAAATTAATAACTAAAACGGTAAGTAAATATCTTTGACTTATTGCTTTACAGACCATTTAGGAAACATCAATAGTACACGACTGACATTATTTACTCTAATAAGGATAATCTTTTTGACTGTGAATTTTTTTTCCATAATACATATGGTCAATATGTATAAGTAGACCTACCCTGTATCCAACATTTCCAACAAATATTTTCTTTCTCAATCCATATTTATCTTCTTCCTCCTCCTCCTCCTCCTCCTCTTGATTTTCCTCCATTGGCAAACTCACATCAACATCAGCCATTATTGAAATTGTACACGAACTGTGTGATCAACTGTACCGGTAGTAGAAAAGAAGAGCCTTAGAGGTAGAGTCATTATTAGACGATGTAATGCTCGCCGTGACTATCTCTGGTAGCCCAGCGTAGCTGAGCTTGACCGAGGCAAGCACGATCGTCTAAGTCATTATAAAAAGGAATCGGAGTCCTATAATATGTGTCTACAAAAATACCCGATTCGAACTATCATGTCTGTATTTGACATAAATTCAAGGAAATTCAATGAAATAAAGCTATGTAATACATGTTATTATGTTATTATGTATGAAACTTTTTAACTGTTACTGTTAGAAAAGGTTCATATATATTCATGTCATAAGTATAAAAATAAGTGATAAACAAAACATTGCTGATCGAAAACTGAACAATCCGTTCGTTTTAATCGTTTCAATGTATTTTTTCGATATAATACATTATAAAAGTCAGTGAAACCCCACAGAAATAAGTTTATGTAAAATAAAACTTAAAACAAGTCATTTTGCAACTGACATTTAATACCTGCACTGCGCGTGTTTGTTCAATCAGAAAATGTTTCACCTCAAGTCACATTGTTCAGAGTGACCTCCCTTTGTGTAGTGAGTCCATTCGCATTATATCGGCTTTTTCCGTCACTTTTCGGGTTTCGTCTTTGATCTTACTATTTCACTGACGCTTTCGAAATCAAATATATATACAAACTTTGTTATTATCCACTCAATTGTGTTATGCTGTACATAAACAAACGTTATGATTACAGGTTTTTTAAAGTATATATTTATTAATGTTCAACGACTTCTTCTCCGGAACCGGTTGCCATAGGAAGCTGAACTTTTCTGAATAACATCTTTGTTACCAACCTCGTCCCCAGGGCTAAGACACAGGATAGTCGTATCAGTACTGTGAGGAGTTAGCTTTGTTACATGGAGACTAAAGTTTTGTTCGCTTGACCCCTCAAATATGGGCATTATAATTAATTGCAGGGTGTCCATTTTCAAACCTTCTTTCGAGTTAAATGTCGGAGAATAATATCTTTCTTGGATGGTCACTAAGATTTGTAAATTTCATTGCCCCATTCCAAAAAAAAACCGGGGGTGCAATTTAAAATGGTGTACCCCCTTTGATGACTTAATGACCCAATTTGATAAGATGGTCAATGTTATCAATTGGAAATGTACAAAAAGTTCAAACGACCCAAATGTCATGTCGGTAGCACAATAAATAAGGAAAATAGAAATAGTTTATCTGTAATTGCCTGGCTTTATTTACAGCCACATCAAAGCATTGCGTATTTGCTTTTGGGTTGTGAATTCGCTGTTTATTGAGAGCATTTGCTGAGTGTGATATGTGCGTGTATTCGTTCGATTGATGTGGCTGAGTGGGCGTTAGGCTAGGTGTTGTCTAGTTATTTGCATAATAATCAAACCCAGTATCACCAAATTAGAAGCTGAGGGTGAGGGTTGAAGACAACTGTTCAAACGTTTTGAAGCATTTGGAAGGGGTTGGTACAATGGTTAATGAGATTATTTTATAGGTTTAGGGAGGGGACAACATGCCTTACGCTTCTATGAGGCATACTTAGCTATTTTATTTGGGACATTTCGACAATCTTGGCTATTTTATTTCGGGCATTTCGGCATTTTGACCATTGTTGTACTTGAGAAAATTTCTTTTTTTTATATCTTCAACCCTAGATAATAAATCATGCAAATCCAATTGAGCTACAGAGCCAATGGCTCTTTTTGAAAAACATAAACGATTGATAGCATACGTATGTTCCCTGAAGGTTGTTTATTACGCATAGTGGGATATCATATTTGTAATTCTAAGAGGAGGAATTTGAGACCTACGTTATTATGTACGGTACTTAATGCATTATAAACCCAAGGATTAATCAACAGCTGCATCCCGAAAGTGTGTTCACCTACGTGCAAATGTCACGTACATTGTATTTCATTCTAGAGTCGATTAAATTGCCCCTATGACAATGACAAAGAACCATCCTGCATCCATGTGTACAATAATCATTCACAAAATTACCATCTGATCGTCACGTCAGTGGTGCAAGTTTTTAAACTTTGGCATAATGAAATAGACGGAAGAGGTCAAAGTGTGAAATTCCAATGTCCTTAATTTTTAAATAAAAGTTTCAATGGCGATTGAATGAGAGAGAGAAACACAAGTAAGTGAACAAACTTTGGGGATGCAGCTGTGTGTATTATTTATGGTATCGATATCCATAGCCATAGACCTTTCCCCTGAAGGCTCAAAGACGCCACGTGTTCTACCACGAGTGACGCAAAAAAGCAGGAATCCAAATATCGGAATACCTCACAGGTGGAAGTCTCCCGAAATTTCAATGTTCGTCAATCCACTATTGCTTGTCTTGGACACCTTTCATCACAATTGAAACAGATGTCGAATCGATACCATCCTGATGCGCTACCTGTGAAAACCACTGCCCAAGAACATCGCATCCGACTTCAGCATCTGAGCAACACTGTTAGTATGTCAGCTATACTGATAGTGCAAGAAGGACAGTTAATTGGGACACGGCAAGGTCAATTCAGCCAACAAACCAGTCGAAGACGCCTATAGTGGCTTTTGAATGACGCTGTCGTCGACCGTAACAAAGTCATGCGGAATCTACTGTTTATCACCATTGACTTGCTAGATAGTTGAAAACAAGAATAATCTGCGAAACATAATGTCACTACGTGATGTCATCTCCTCCTTTGAATCCCGATTAACCCTCAGTTTCCATGATTCACGTCACCACAGTTCCCGACGTCGAAGTGAACATCTTGCCCGTAACTGCGTTCAGGAAAGGGGTCGTTTTTGATCTGATGGAGTCATGGCATGAGGCTCTATCGACGTCTATTTCCGGTCCTATTTGGTGGTTAAAGGCAACCTCAACGCTCAAGGTTATATTGACAATATCCACAGACCAGCGTTATATCCATCGCTGCCTCGGAATGGCGCCCATTGACAACTTATTTTAAGAACACCTTTCAGCTCCAATCACCATGCAACAACTTCAAAGCCACCCACATCAACAATTATTGGCCTCTCTTCCAATCATCTGTAATTCTTTTTTGTTTAACAATTTCAATAAAGCCAATTGGCCTCCCTCGTTTCATTATGTGTGTTTATTTACATCTTCAATAAAGCCTACAGGCCATTGGTTATCTACTTACTCCCTCATGTTTGTATTGCAAATCCTCATTGTATACCATTCTCATGCTTCACCCCCATCATGTTTGTATTACAAATCCCCATTGTATACCATTCTCATGCATGTTAATCTCCCTGATTGAGTTTCCTCACCATTGTTTTGTTTGCTATATAAATGTACCATATTTTGTTATTTCCTTACATTCCACATGATGAAGGAATGAGTATGTACTCCGAAATGTCGTGTATTTTCACATTAAAGAAGTTGTTATCCCGAAAATCTTCCTGTTCTTATGTATACCACTTCTAAATGCCCTTTAAAGACCTGAACTGATTTTAAGTATGACAATACACGTCGTTTGTGCCCATGCCACGTTCAGGCTCAGAGTGGACATGTCCTACAGTGAATACTGCTGACCTCTGCTGTTCTTAGTCTCATGATCCATGATTTGTGCAGTGGTTTTTTCAATGGCCTTATCCAAAATGGATTGCACATTCATTTTAGGTAATGATATACATATAATTTGTAATTGTATAAGCTTTGCAACTGAAATCGTGTTTTGATGATTTTTAGTAAATGGCGTGTTAGTATATACAATGAGTTTCACATGGCATCGATATCCGACTGTTCCGTTCCTTTGTAAAGACGTCAGTCACCGCCAATATGAATACAAAACAAGAACAATGCAAACCTTGTAACTTTTATATTTACAGTTTATCTACAATATGATTGTACAAAGTATACGTTATAACAGAAGATGTATGAGTTATTGCATCCACAACAATCACGTGACGTGTCCACAAAGGTATAGGATTGGATGTAGAGTTGAATTTCAAAACATGACATAGTATTCATTCATTCATATGAACCATATCTAAACAGTGTTCCTCAAAGTCTATCATTTTACATCACGCGTTTAAGGATATCATGTCACAAGTTAAAAATAGAAGTTGGTAGATATTCAAATGTGGATAGAGCATTACGTTTATGTGATTATTGTCTTAAGCAAGGTATTTATGTTATTGAAGACGGATATCATTTCGTTTGTGTTTCTCAAAAGTATCATGTAAATAGAGTTAAATATATTGATAAAATTTATTGGGAATGTCCGTCAAAATATAAATTATTTCAGTTGTTACAATCTCAGAATAAAATCACTCAGTTGTACTTGTATTCAATATCATTTTGAAATGTCCTGCCTCCATACTCTGATTGTAAATGTATTTTGTAATGTTGACGAGGGGCTCTGTGAGCTCAAGTCACTAAACTGAATAAACTTCTGTTCTGTTCTGATGATGATATGCTCTACTATTCTGTCAACGAAACGAAATAAGAATAGTGAAACCATAACCACACAAAAGTGACATCATTTGAAATAAACGTTAATGTTACTATGTGTGTACCTGCAAAGAACCAGTTGATTTCTCAAAATGTAACATAACTGAAGAGGCTAATTTCGACAATTTCACATGTCATCATTGTCAAACACACTCCGGATTAAAGATATAGTGGGAACAAAATCGTTATACTGATAATAAACAATTTGAAATCATCAAGAAGAAACGGTGTGATACTTATTGCAATAATTTGAAACAACAAAAACAAAAATCAACAAATCCACACTTGATGGAGTTATGTATAGATGCGCACTGCAATAGTTTACATAATGAATCTATATATTACATGATCTTTTTTTTCAAATTGACAACGAAATTTTCCATGAGGTTAATAATAGTCCTCAAAAGACATGTTGCCATGGCGATTGTGCTGATGGGTAATTCCATACACTTCCGCCCTCTGAAGAGGCCCATATATGGAGTACACTGGTCTCCGATACGTGGAGGTCATGTAGTTGGACCATGGGTACAGCTTCTCGTCGCGCATGCTCAGACGATTCATCCCTCGCGCCCTCAGAGTTTCCGTGACGGGTCGGCCTGACCTCAAGTATTTCTTCTCATCGATTGGCCAATCCTTGCCTTCACGTGACCACCTCGGGATGGCTGACGTACCAAGTCGGTACTGCCAGGGTCTCTGACACGGCTCCTGTCTGTCTGCCACCTTGGGGAGTTCTTCCTGTCGTCGGATGGGGTCGCCATTGTCGTACCACTTGTCTGTCCAGTGCTTCAGTAGAGAAGCGAGAATATTGAACAATCCAAACATCATGCACAATTCTGCTTGATAAAATTCTATGGGGATAGGAAATATATGATTTTTTAATCGGGTAAACATATGGCCTACTAAGTATTTAATTCCAAGCTTAATGATAGCAATTGGCGCCCAATGTGCCTTCCCACAACCTTCATGTTTATTAACCGCAAAACAACAAAAGCCGAAAATCTTATTTCTTCAGTTGGTTCCTGTTGGCCAAATTCAGAAATCGAGGTTGATCCAGAAACACGTTTTTGGAAAAGAAATTTTTTTTTTATTGAATATAGGCCTATACTTAATGGTGTTGCAAAGGTACAGAACCAAGATACTTGCAGAAATGGTATGAAGGTGTTCATCCAAATGTACGTTATTGAATCAAAATTATACAAAAGCATTGCAGGTAAATGAAGAGTTCCGCCTTCAAATCAGTTTGCACATCCGCACATCAATGGTCATGGTCTTTATAAACATGCAACGCGATGATACTGTTATTTTTCAAAGAATACTGAAGAAGTTAGATAAGTAGGCCCAGTATATTATGTATATCACTCCTTCAAATCATCTCTACAGAGAATTAAGGATACTGCACTCACCTGGTACGACTCCCGCCCCACCTTGGCCGTGTACTTCTCAGGAACGCTCCGTCTGTGGAAGGAGATGCAGAGATTTAGCTAAACTGGTACATCTTTCAGGATAATAAGTCCAAATCTCATGAGTAATTACCAATGATATATAAATAAAGAAGAAGCTTACCCAGAGCTCGCGTCACTAAATGCCGCCCAACAACAGTGCATCTCATATACAACAACAGTTAATCAAAAACGCATGAACCATTCACAATCCGAATATATAGTGGTAAATGATATCAAATACTTATCATAATTCATTATTTACAGTTAAAAAAATTTAATGGCCTAATGTTCAAAACATGAATTGATATAAATTATGATTTTGTTGATAAATAAAATAGCATTGTCCTTTGATGTTATTTTTGTAAGGACATATCGATGCTGTTATATTGTATTATGTTTCTCTTCAATTATAGTTGTAGTTGCATTTGAATGTGTAAACGTTCTCATTTCTCATACCTATACATACGTGATATGTTACAAATCAGTACTCGACAATCTAAATTAAGGTAATTTCCTTTCTCTCGCGACACCAAAGCACAGTATACATCAAGTGTTGGTATGAATTTGATTACAAGTTTATCCCTTGATTTTCTAGTAACTGGATCCCCAAAATACACCATAAGATATACTGACCGCCAGTCAACTGGCTGCATGATAGTTTAATATTGAGATGATGAACACAAGTAAAAAAAAATCGTTCGTATGATTATTATCATTCTCTTCCCAGAGGTTACTCCCTTCATACAGATCGTCACACAATAGCGACTTTTATATCGACATGGAACTGTAACTGTATACCGGTAAGGGGTAATTTGTTCTCATAAGAGCTTGTATTTTACCAAATACAAAATATAAATAAACAACAAAAAGAGTAAAATAATCTATAATGTTGGAAAGATTTGTTGTCTATCACGTTATCATGTTATGATATTTGATTTTATTAGTGTTCAAGTTCGCAGAAATTTATTTCTATAACCACGTAGGTAATATAATACGAGGGTATTTTAGCTCATAAAAGAATCGGGGTTATCGGATTTTAATTGACTAATTTATTATTTTAGTTCCATAAAATAACATCTACAAAATGTATTGCAGTATATCTTTTAAAAAAAAACACATTTGATATGAAATGACAATAGGCCGACATGAAATATCGATTCATATGAATGGCGACATGACTCGGTACTGGGCCTATTGTTGTTGTTATTACCTCACCTGAACATGTCCTGAGATGCCGGGTATTTGGGTACAGTTGGGGGAATATTCACCCAGTACGGGTATCGACTCTGGGGTCGATTGAAAAACAAAGTATCCGCCATAGTTGACAGTATTCTGCTCTTACGCTTCCTGATAGTTGACAGTGGTTGTCCTGTTTGTCTGAGTGCGATTGTGTTGGCCGCTTAGATCACGCACAAATATAGGATCCCTATGCACCAAAAAGAATTATCAATATAACTAAATTACATATCGTTATTCATATTTTCTGTTTACATTTAAGGCATTTTTCCTTGACTCACAACAGTTAACAGTGTAAATAGGTCAAGATCTCCCATGATAGAAGGGGCTAGCAACGGGGTTGCTATAGCGACGTTTACTAACAATGGCCGCTTATGGTGTCCTGTAACTGAATGCGTTAGTAATATTACTGTAGTTTACTTCATCGGTTACGGTAGGTTGTTGGACTAATTTGTCTTTCAAATACAGATATAAGTAGATTAGATATGGCATAAATTGTTGTCAATAGGAGTAATATTACGTACTATTTTTACCGTTAGGTCTACAAGCGACAAGAATATTCATCGATTTGTCAATCATGGCTGCATCACAACAGTTCCTGTCAACACCAGCCAAACTACCCAAATTATGGTATGTATACAAATATAATTGCTTTTGTATTAACGTAAACGGTTTCATATCTGTATTAATATTGTTTAAAATAGATTTTCAAACTATAACTTTTAAATCTAATGACATTTCACAATTTATTTTTGTAGCAGTGAACTGAATGCACCTACTTCAGGTTAACTGCTACTGATACATAATTCTCATGTTAATAGTTAATTTCTGCATAATAAAGGAAAATAGTCTATATGTGCGGTTTACTTTAATAAATGAAAGAGAGGAATGTCTCCGGTAATGACTAGTCGTCTCGTGATGCAAAGTTTCAGCAAAAGGCTTCACGATTTATGATCACCTAGGGATAAAGAATTTTTCAAATATCTCCTCTATCTTGAAAAGAAGTTTATTTATGTTCTGCAGGCAACCCAAACTACATGAGTGGAATCCATACCATTGTAGTTCACCAGACGTGGCTCACGTAAGTATATTAGCTTTATGTTTAGGTTCCACATGTATAGTGAACAGATTTTCCTTTCTTATGCTTACTTGATTGACCCTAAGGATGTTAAACTGGATATTTGCCAAGTATGATTAATCTTCTGCGAAGTTACGTTAGGGTAGGCTATTTCGAAAGTCCTTTAAATGCAAGCTTGTATCCCATAACCCCTACAGTTAGCTAAAACAGCACAAGGAAGTTACCTGTCTGACATAATGAACTCACGTTATCGAGTAGATTTTTGTTGATTTAAGTGAAGCTTTTGATACTGTTTGAAGAAGTGGTCTTTGGTGTAAATTAATTATAAATAACATCGGTGGAAAATGATAAGTTGTAGGGGTTGCGGGATGTAGGTGTTACGTGAGATTACCACTACTTGTTTTTGTTTAATTTTATAAATGTGCAGTGTTCCAATTGTAACTACAGAACATGGGGTGAATATAGATCGTGACAAAATTGTTCACCGCACATTAAACCTTCATTCACTGAAAAAGCGAAAGATATGAATCTAAAAACGATTTGATATTATGTTAAAATGAATACTGTAGAAAAAATATGTGAATCCATATAATATATTCTTCTTCATATACAACAACAACTACATTTGTGTTGCCGTTAAATATATTGATTCATGAATAGTTATAAATAATGTTTAAAATATACGAGAAATGTTATAATAACGTAAACACATATCTCTGTACACAGGCCGGTTGGAGAAAGTGGAGCGCGGAGCACCCTGACTGGTACGCGAGACGAGATACATCCCAGTACCCAGACTGGTACAACAGGCGGAGGGACACAGTCAGGAGGGGTACGTACGGGGCCCGCTTCTATTGAATGCGTATTTCCTAAAACATCGCTACACACCCAGGTTCTATAGGGGATCCAGTGTCTAGTCTCGGTTCTCAGATTTATCTTATTCTACAAACGAATTTAACATTAGCTGTATTAGAGGAATTTTTTAATGAGAGCTATTGAATAATATATTTTGTTAGAGTGTATACATGCATGTTTAATATTATGAGCCTATTTATTATTCAATTATCTTAGTTCTCAAATGCGAAGAAAACATGAATTGTAACATAATTTCGGTGTATCCTTGATTCTGATTGGTTGATTTGCCTATGTTGAATGACAATGAATACCCGCAAATTACTTGGGGCGAATCATCGCGAACATATACATATACCCGCAAATTTCAGCGTTTAAAACCTCCGGCTAACGCCGTCGGTTTTAAACTAAATTTGCGGTTGTTGAATAGCAATGAATCCCGGAAATTTTACAAACGCAACTATTTATCTTATAATTGACAAGAATCAATCACTTCACATTGCCATTAGCACTCGTATTGCAATTACACAAAATTCAATACATGTTCAAACTGGTAGCCAGTCTGTATGAGCTGTTATCTCCTCCCCAGTGGACTACAAGAACGTGAACTGGCACTACGAGCGGCCCTCCAAACCGACCAGTCGCACACACGACGACTTTGTCCCTCACAACAATGAGGTCATGATGAGTGACGTCATCAAGCCTATGACGCACAACAAAGGTTACCGGGGCAACGTGACGCTGCCCAAACCCTTCCCCATGGAGATCCCAGTGCCCAAATGGGGGTTGTATCATCCCCCTCACTACGAGGAACCGACCAGGCTGAACAACTTCCCCCCGGTCAAGTACAATGGATATAAGTAATACAGACTGACAGACTGCAATATAGATACCTACATGTGTATATATGGTTAAACTATGTACATGATAAACAGACCATACCCCTTGTTTGCAAGCTTATTTAGCACAAGATGCATAACATCATTAGACACTTTCAATCTATCGCGGCGTTTAGAGGGTTAACTTACATTTTAAAGGAAGTCTCGTGTTCATATCAATCTCTGTCGCTTCATTAAGACACTGAGAGATAATATTATACATGTACACTAGTAAATAAGTATAAAATATTGGGATCAAACTTTAAATACGACTTTGTTGTCGTATTATATGTAAAGTTATCGATCTTGCAATGAAGCTTACTGACTGGTTGTTATTTGAAAAACCGAAATGAACGACATTGTACGTTACATTTATACATACATACCATATTTCAACTACCTCTAGTTTTAAGACGTTTGTATTCAGAAAGAGAAAGCTTCAATGCTTATAACTATTTGAGGTATTTCGCAATATAGAAGTATGTGTTTCTGTAGTGATATAAATTATGTGTATATAATCAATGCGTGGTTTTAATGGAATTATGCACTTCAGCCTCGTTTCATTCCGACATGATTTCACAATCGAGCAGGTTCAAGATTAAACAGTTATCTAAACTAATAAGTCATAAGTTGGCGGTGATAACCGGACTACTATTTCTTGCAGTTTTCCTGGTGTTTTCGAAATTTTACGTTTCGTCAGGAAACCTAGTGGAAATCTAGCCTGGATAGTTTAATTACCAAAATGAAGTTAGAAATGTTATCTCATGCGTTCTATGCATGTCTTTTCTAACACATTTTGTCCTAAAGAGTATTTTGGAATGTATTTAATTTAAAAAAATAATAATTTTACTGTTATTACGGTATATGTACAGATTCCATGCATGCTTTCATGTTGTTACTGTTGTTTCTGTCTTGTAATTAATTGAAAGTATGATTAATGTTTGACGTGCCAGACAAATTATCTTACAATGCAAAACTTAGTATATTAAATCTTTTGCATGTTTTTAATATCCGAAACATTAAGACAACGGTATTTGAAGTCATTTGTAATTGTTTTCTTTTATGTTGCTTCTGTTAATGTCGTTATGTAACTTGTTCTTGAAAGTGCTACTGTACTTAATTATATATATTTTACCTACCATGATCTTAATAATGAGATATTTTACGAAAACTGATTCATTTTATCGATTACTATAATCAACCCACAGGATTTAACCCGTTATCGTTTAAAAGGTGTAAAACGTAGGTGAAGAAAAATATATCATATCATATATCCTCCGTTGTACCTATATTTTAATTACGATATAGAATTCCTGTGGATCCAACTGCACAATGTAAACATGTAGATGTATATATGGGATACAATAAACATCCAAACAGCTTCACTAGGCATTCGTTTTCTTTCTATGATGTAGTATTTATGTCATGTAACGAGAACACATGGTCCCAGAACGTTCATCAACAGGTAAGTATCTGCATTAAATGCACAATACAAGTATGTCAACGTAAATTAATCATGGCTTTATGGAGCCCCCCAAAGCATGTATCAAACATTAAATAAAACAATAATTTTGCTATCAGATAAATTGTAATAAAAGAGGGAATGTATGGTCAATAGTGTAATCTGTACCCTTTCTTATACCGGTAAGTGTAAATATTCATATAATGTTCCTTTAGTCTGAAACCACTTCGCTGTATAGTGAGTGCACAGCAAGGCGTGGTATATGTCTGGGTTTTGTCTTGTAATTTATCAGAACACTTCAATATAATGCAGAGTTCCAACCATGAAGGTGATAGAAATGATGAATATACACCATTCATGAATTGTATAACAGCAAACAGAAAGTTGGTAAAGGAAGCAGCAGGGGGTCTTATGTGACAATCAAATATTATCACAGGATGTCATTAAACGGTTTCAACAAGCTCAACACACATCAAACTTTAATTTCTCGATAACATACAAAAACAATAATAAGAATTTAATCTTAACAGATATATAATCTTGATTCCCTTCAACCATGATGATCTCTATTGAAAATGTGACACTTAGATTACACGGAGTTGATGAGGGTGTATTCAACGGCAATAGGTTCATGGATTTTACGGAAATGTTATTAATATGTTTTCATGAAAACTTCAAACAACCAGAGACAAACAGATGGGAAAGTTACTTTTGTAGCTTACATCAGCGAAGAATTTCAATTTTAAACAGTTTCACCGATACTCCACAGAACTTGTTCTTTGTCTTTCAAGTACATTAAACACCTTCGCTTTTATGGAACATATTTAATCTGTGCCACGTCGTAGTAGTAGTAGTAGGCGAAGTCCCCCAAATGTCTTTACTAATGATATACATAGACAAGCCTGGTTCTCTGGGTTTGTTACGTTGCGCTAAGGCTGAGTTACATTTCATTCACAATGTAACCCAGTCAAACCTGGTTCTCTGCGTTTGTTACGATGCGCTAAGGCAATGTAACCCAGACACTGCGCAGCGTAAGCAACTCAGAGAACCATACTAGGCTGTACAGGCATGGAAAAGGTTAATCACTTCTGCTAGCAACATGAAGGTTTGCCGCTCCCAACATCTGGTCGTCACACATTCACAGACAGATAAGCTGATCTTACACTCTGGTATATATAATATATATTTCTTATCTCTTTCTTCCATTCTCTTATACAAGGTAAGATTATAACCATTACACTCTTATATTTAATTTGATATGTAGACAAAATCAAAGAACATTTCAAAATATACTTTCACAAATATAAACTATCACAAACAAATTTGTTTGTGATTCGATAAGAAAATTTAATTCATATATAAGAAGTACATCTGATATTAGACTCAAAATATTTCGTTTTATACGTTCGACATAGCTTCCAACATATTTGTGTTTTGTTCTTAACCAAATGAATATGTCTTCAATTTTCAAACTGTGAATTTACTTAACCTAGCAGTGGTAGTGTAAAGGTTCGTTGAATATGTCTTTGGATTTCCTATATAAAGTACAATACCGAAAAGAAACAAATTGTAAAATTCGTATAAAATTAGGGAATGTTTTACAAGTTTTGTGCCACAATCGAAGAGTAACAGCAACCAGAGACCATACAATCATTCAATTTATGGTCTCTGCAGGAACAAATTAAATTTATCTATTGTACATTTAATAACTGTGTTTACATGTGTTGTGTCTCGATCGAAATATACGAGCTGAAAAAAAAAAAAAAAACCGAAATCTTATTCTTTATTTACTTTAAATGCAATGGGGCTCCTGTTTTCCTGGGTTGGAGTTCCTTTTTCTGTAACAGGGATCTCTGAAATAAAAAGTTAATTCTAAAAAATAATATTGAAATATTAGATATTGTGCAACTCTTTAAAGAGACACCGCGTCGAGGATAAACATGAGATCACTTTTATCTACCTATGGTGATTAACGTGTCTGCTAACGAGTCACAGACTTCAATTTCAGACAATTGAAGTAGTTGGTGATACAACCTACTGCATGTAAACAGGGACCTATATAAGGTCCCTGATGTAAACAGTGAAGCGAACCGTAACTCATTAGCAGACACGCTAATCACCATAGGTAGATAAAAGTGATTTCATTTTTATCCTCGACGCGGTGTCCCTTTAAAGGCCTCCCGTTGGAATATTACAGATGAAGACACTGTTGGTCCTCCTCGCGGTCGTGCTGGCTGTAGCCTATACTGAGAGCGCCTCCATTGATGCCCACCTGTGTCAGTATATTATTATAGGATACATTTTATTGTATTTTCATTGGTGAAATACTGTAGTTATGGGTTAAAATAAAATCCATATTTTCACTGAGTGAAATAACATGTTATACTACTCTGTGAAATAACACCCTCAAGCATATGACGTCATCGTAACTATAGACGTCAACAGATGGCCTTGGAAAAGCAAGGCTATCTTGGATGCTAAATTTATAAAATGAACGTCATTTACGAACTCTGTCTATTTTGTTTAATCTAATAAATAGAATATTTGAAATATTTCGTGGAATAACATGTAAGGTAATTCCTTGAATAATTTCCCGGCGATTGTTAATTTCAAATACCTATTTGACCCCGTGATCAGGTGATTATTCAAGGCTTGCTATCATTCGAGGCAGTCGATTATTGTTTTCGAAGAAATAATATCTTTAATTTCTGTAAATAATTATTTTAAAATTTAAACCGATGTACATCTACAGGAGATTTGTAATACAAAGTTGTCATAATGTTTATCAACAGAATGTTTGTAATACAAAGTTGTCATAATGTATATCTACAGAATGTTTTTAATACAAAGTTGTCATAATGTATATCTACAGAATGTTTGTGATACAAAGTTGTCATAATGTATATCTCCAGAAGGTTTGTGATACAAAGTTGTCATAATGTATATCTACAGAATGTTTGTGATACAAAGTTGTCATAATGTATATCTGCAGAAGGTGTGTGATACAAAGTTGTCATAATGTATATCTACAGAAGGTTTGTGATACAACGTTGTCATAATGTATATCTGCAGAAGGTTTGTGATACAAAGTTGTCATAATGTATATCTGCAGAAGGTGTGTGATACAAAATTGTCATAATGTATATCTACAGAAGGTTTGTGATACAAAATTGTCATAATGTATATCTACAGAAGGTTTGTAATACAAAGTTGTCATAATGTATATCTACAGAAGGTTAAGTTGTCATAACGATATCTACAGAATGTTTGTGATACAAAGTTGTCATAATGTATATCTACAGAAGGTTTGTGATACAAAGTTGTCATAATGTATATCTCCAGAAGGTTTGTGATACAAAGTTGTCATAATGTATATCTACAGAATGTTTGTGATACAAAGTTGTCATAATGTATATCTACAGAATGTTTGTGATACAAAGTTGTCATAATGTATATCTCCAGAAGGTTTGTGATACAAAGTTGTCATAATGTATATCTACAGAATGTTTGTGATACAAAGTTGTCATAATGTATATCTGCAGAAGGTGTGTGATACAAAGTTGTCATAATGTATATCTACAGAAGGTTTGTGATACAACGTTGTCATAATGTATATCTGCAGAAGGTTTGTGATACAAAGTTGTCATAATGTATATCTGCAGAAGGTGTGTGATACAAAATTGTCATAATGTATATCTACAGAAGGTTTGTAATACAAAGTTGTCATAATGTATATCTACAGAAGGTTAAGTTGTCATAACGATATCTACAGAAGGTTTGTGATACAAAGTTGTCATAATGTATATCTACAGTCGACGGATTGGTACATGAGCTGATGAAGATGTTGAGGAGTCTGAACCATAACAACATGGCCATCTCCCAGTCGGTGTGCATCAACGACTGTAACAACAACCTCGGCCTCACCACAACCATGTGCAGCGACATCTGCATTGAGTAAGTTTCTAAGAAAGATTTAAGGACAAATACATTGGGGATGTAGATAAAGGTAATTCAACGGTTTTTATGAGTTTCGCAAAGGTAGTGATATTCTTTGTGTATATAACTGTGTGTTTTAATGTTTGTTGTTTATAACAATCTTTTAACTTTTTAATTTCTTTCCACAGGGCAGCAAAGACCTACCCCAACAGTATACTTTCTCAATAACCATGTAAAACGAATACAGATTAAATTATCCAAGAACTAAATTTGCTTATAATTTGTTTATTATCAATTGAAATTTACATGGCTGAAATTGGCCATCTCTCGCACACATGTCTTTTTGAAAAATAACCACCTGGATAAAAACTCCTTCTTCTTTGGTGGTTCGAATGCAACTTAGCACTCTATTTGGTTAACATTCTTCGAAAAATACGCACGCTTGAGGATAATATTTAAGTTTATTATATTTTAAGAAGAGATGGGACGATGAAATTAAGTATTTTAGAATTCGTTTATTTTTTTTTAAATAGCAAGTTTATTATGTCTTTTATCCAAAAATGTAAGAACATTTGGGGGTCACCGAACGATTTACAGAGTTATCGGCATTAATAATAATACACCCGTCGGCAAATTACGTCCTTTTTGACTGATTTGGTGTATTTAAACTAAGCGCTCGTAATCCGAATCCTTTCAGATACATTTCAATCACATACGGGGATGTAAAGCAAATCTATTTTTTGAAAATTAATGACGCTGGAAAGAGAAACAAAATTAAATTAATCACTTTTTAATTAAAAACGGCATTTTTATCATCGTGTTTCGCATGTTCAACAGGATTTGTCACTAACACACATATTTTAGATATAGCTAAAACTTTAATATGATTAGCGCAGTTAACTATACAAACGAATTCAGAAATAATAATAGGGGATCACCCTCCGTTTTTCATCATTTTAACGTCATTTTTTAAATTACCTAAATAAATGTAAAAACCTGACGTCACGGCAGTTTTGATTATTTCAAGTGTAACTTTGACGGCCTACCGTGTAATCATTATTGAACATATTATCAATCTAAGAGTCACGGTAAAAGAAGAACGGTCAGTTGATTATACCAGGCTATTTAAATTCGTCACTAACTTGAGATACGCATGTTATTCGATTATACACACGTAGTAACATATTTACCGCGAATATAGGTGACGGTAGCGTTATGTGGCATGTCGTAAAATGACCGTTATGGTAAATTTAAGCGCTCCCCGTTAGTGTACAGATAAGTCTATGCCCAAAACAATGTAATCCATATATTTTGAGACTTATTCGCAATAATGAATTGTTGTCTCAAAATGTTGACGTAAGCGAGTTCGATTTCTGGGTCCCATCTCTCCTTAAATGGTGAAATACAGCATTTATCAGTTAAAATATAATCCGTATTTTCAATGTGCGAAATACGTAACATGTTATTCTACTCAGTGAAATAACGCTTTCAATCATAGCACGTCATCGAAACAATAGGATGACGTCATAAAATGATCGCGATAAAGCAAGGCGACCATGGTTGATCCATTCCATTCGTCATTTACAAACTATGCATAATTTCTTATATTTAAAATTTCTCCTCGAATACCATGTATATCTCATTGAGTGAAGTAGAAATGTATATTTTCACGAGTGGCGCAGTATATTTGGTGAAAGCACATGTTTCGGATTGGTATTCGGATTCGCGGTCAATAGAGGTCAAATACCACAGCGGAAAACTTGAGCAGACAAGGAACAAAGAAGCTTATTACAATCAATCAGATCTTACCTATCAATCGCCTTAAGATCGGACCACTGATCGACAGGCGTCGTGTCGGGTGACCTTTCCACTGCAGCCAATCAGCGACGGGGCTAGGAAATCATCGGGAATGAATGCGGGCCTGTGATTGGACCATTGACTGAAGTCATTGAAGGTGAAGGTCAAACCTCTATGACCTCATGACCTCTACCAAGCAATGCTCAGATGTTAGCATGACTAGGTATGAGTGTTAAATCTGGTTTTATTAGATCATGGATATTGCCCCTGAAACTATAAAACATAAGATCAGCAAACTGGCATGACAAATAACTTAAGGGAACATGTTTTTTTTAAAATGCAATTTCAAAAGGTCGTGTTTTTATGACAATTTCGATTTCGGTCATACAAAATTACACGTTTTATATCTATACGATTTCGCTATAAAATAAAAGTCACAACCTTAGGACAATAAAAACTACGAGAGCCGAGCGCTGGGAGAGCAACGAAGAGTACCCGAAGTGTTCCGAATGAACTCTACGACAAATGGATCTTCTCTGAATGACATCAATTTATTCTAAGGTGAATCAGTTGAAAGATACATCGAGGATATTATATAAAATCGTGAAATTATAATGTTCCAAAAAATGAAATTATAGGCCTACAATGTAAAAGTTCAGAATGAGATGTCATAACATGGTCATAAGCCAAACATGTCAAGTTCGAAAGAAGGATTGTACAAAAGAACACCTATGAACAAGATGAACATGTTATCTTTGTAATTTTCTTGGCATTTCGTGAAATTAAAACACGCTATATTTAACCCAAATTTAAATGTTTGTAATAATAAAACATATACACTGATAGAATGTTCACATAATAACATATAACGTACTATAAAACTAATACACAATATGGTATTAGGCTGGAGCAAAATTTTCCCCACTCGCATCGCCGATGAATGGCTTCAGTTCTCATTGTTTTTATTTTTCAACAAATGTCCGCCTGTCTTAATCAAGTTGTGAAATGTAAAGTCATCAAAGTATAAACTTCAATAATATCCTTCAATGTGACTGTGTTTTAAGCATGTTTCAACATCATATATGTGTAAACGGGATATCCTCTTGAATTTCGTTTCCACAAAAATACCTCGATAGAACCCTCCCAGGACTTGAGTTGAATGTTCGACATTCAGGAGCACTTACCAGATTTGACAATCACTCTTGAAATAGTTTATATTTAAAATGGAGAGTGGGATCCTCGCTTCTATCAGATAAAATAAAACCTCTAGAAAGCTTCAGTCACTGGGACATAGTTATGACGTCACAGTAGCAAAGAAGACAAGACGTACATTTACCGGTGAAATATGTCAAACAACCTGAAAACAAACATGATGATATGAAAAATAGAAAAGCTGTCTTCCATTGACAAATATCATTTTACCTCATTGATGAGGAAGAAAGTGGCATATAGCTATATTCGTGAACTATTTACTTACTGGATGATATAAATAATATATGGTATTTATCAACAAAGCAAAATATAATTACATTCTGGTAACATATAACTGATAAATTCAAATAAGATTCGGATTGAGTTACTATTTTAGATTTCCCATCTTTAGATGGGTACGTTTTGAATCTAACAAAATAAACTCTCCAGATGTATGAACAATTGTGAAAAATGTAAATATATACTTTTGTCATCCTCAGCTGGTTCCCATAGGACATATCACCCATGCGATATCTGCAAGTACTATCTACAACTGACCTTATTTCACTGAAAACGTTGCTGACAATGCTAAGACGTCCCAAACTTGATGGTGTAACAATGCCATGATGTCATATAATGCCGAGTATGTCACAATGCAATGACCTGAATAAGAGCAATGCAGAGGGAGGGAGCGTATATGGCAGTTTCGTGTTCAGACTTTGTACGAGTAACTGTTGAATAATGAATAAATACTGATACCAAAGATACAAACCTTCGTTGATAAAAGAAAAAGTTCCCCGGCAAGTCTAGGATATTGTATATGTTATTACCTCGTGTCTGATACAATACAAAACAAAAGCAACGTTGTTTTATTTTTATCATGTCATTATTAAAACAAAAACCACAGATGTGAAGAGCCTTGTGTATAGAGCTAATGAGTGCGACTCCCTTGGTAGGTGACTCGTTTAATGGCTGATAGAAGCGAGAGTCTGACGGGGCCGAGGATGCCTGCCCTACACAAAGAAAAGCGTTGAGAGAATCTCCTACATGGTAACTTCCCTCCGCGCCACGCAGTCTCCATCATTGGCTAACTTGAGTTTTGCTGCATTTTCTTCACTTTTCCGTGCTAATATAGTTGAGCTCTGCACCTGAAATGCACAGTGGGCTCTGATTCGCTAGCACAGACATATACAGGAAATGCGTAAGGCTTAAACTGGCCAGTGTTGGAGACTGGTGCGAGTTATGTACTGCGTAGGGAAGCTGCCTGGTTGAAGTCTGTCATTGAGGTAACCTTCCAGCGCCATATATGGCAGCTGGGCTTAGGCCAGGGTAATAATATAAGTAATCTAAAGTCTTGAACACTGGCTTGAGTTTGGAAATTCTACCATATATGCAACAACGTAAGACAAATAAGGACAGAACAACGCATTAACTGCGGCGCTGCACTGTGGCTGCAGGATGCAGAATGCACAAATCGTATTTCCAATGTACATTGTATTGCGGACAATAAAGTGTTATTACAAAATATATAAACTATAAATCTGCAGGTTGAAATGATTCAGACCGATGTTAGATCCAACAAGGATCAAATAAAAAACATTCCGCCTGTAGATGTTGCAAGAATATGTTTATAAATAAAAAGTTTAAAGAACATATCAAAATATTTTGGAATAGTTATTTTTAATTGCTTTCACGACAGGGTAGTAAACCATAATAAATGTTCAGGTCCATAAATGATATGTTAGTGTATAATGATAGTTGCACGGCATTCTGTAATGTCCTTACTTGTACGACTACCAAGCGCCAAACTCTAAGATTTATTCATTTTCTTGACAAGAAAGAAAGACTTGAAAGATTTTCCCAAAATGCCCTGCTTGATGAGATTCAAATCAAAACTAACCAAAATTTTCAAAATGATGTTACAATATAGCTAGATATGAATCTTAATTTACTAAATAAAATAGTGAATAAATAGTGAAATAGTGAAAACTTTTAAAACGCATTATTTGCACTAGTGTTCCGGAAAGATACCACTCTGCACTTAGCACGTGCTGTTTCCCGGACTGAAATGAGCTCACTCAGCTCGGTCTAATCTTGTCCAGTAACTATCACCTGACTCAGCAATCTATTTTTAAATCTACATTATATTTGAAGTCTGTTCTCCTCTTAGACTGACCTCTCTGAAACCGCCATCATGGTAAGCATATCTGCACCATTCAAACTGACTCATTTAGTAGTTAGGAACATGAATGTGTGTTCGATTTTGTTCAAAGGGTGCTTAGTAAATAAATGTTTCATTAGATAAATGTTCAATCCCATTACTGCTACACGTGAGTTGCTTTAAATTGATGAGAAACTCTCCGCGTTTATAGGGAAGTCTTACATGCTGTAATAAAGAGATTCTTGCGATCTGACCAGTCCAAGAGAGACGTGTCGGGACATGTTCGGGAGTACACTGAAATTGGAAAGTGTGCATAATTCTGTACAAGTATATTATTTGTCTATATCTATTGTCGAAGTAAAAGACAATGTTGTTTTGCGAAGACAGAGGTGACCTTTCCAAGAAGGTGATATATAAAGAACTGTATAACATTACAGCTAGTTCTAAAACAATACGGCAAATCCCTAATCAGAACTAGACCATCTTAATGTACATGTAATATACTTTTGAAAAGGAACATAAAATACACTGTCATTTTAAAAATGTGAACGTCACTACTGGACAACGAAGAGTGAAACAATCCATAAACCTGCTCTCGAAGGCGCTTCCGGCGACACATATCCCTAATTAAGTTGTAATGATAATGATGTTGACTACGACGAGGATGTGGGCAACGATGCTCATGGGGATGACGAATATGACAATGTCGGTGGTGATGATGACAATGATGGTGAAGGTGCACGTTGGGTATAATGATATCATATGATAACGATGTTGACGGCAGTATTGATGACGACGAGGAAAAAGATGACTTACTTTTGATAAAAGTTGTAATGATTATGAAAATGATGACTTAGTTAGGATAACTATGTTGATGACGAAAGTGGTAATGTTTTTCAAAATTATGGTGGAAGTGATGAAGACGATAATAGCGGTGATAACAATGGAGTTGATGATGACAACGATGACAATATAGACGTTGTTACTTTAGATTACCACGGTGTCGCTCACAGACGCTGTTGCAGGTGAAGACGCAAATGATGCTGTTGTGGGTGTATGATGATGATGATGATGTTGACGGTGACGGTGACGGTGACGTTGTTCATACTGTTGTTGATGAAAACCCTGTGTTTCCTGTTGGTTGGTGATAAAGATTATGATAATGTTGTTGATTCTGTTGACAATGATGATAATGACGATGATGACGACGACGATGATGATGGTGATGCTGATGACGATGATGACAATGATGACAATGATGACAATGATGATGATGATGATGGTGAAGATGATGCAGACTGTTTTTCCTGTTTTGTGATGCTGCTGGTGATTAAGATAATGTTGATGATGATGATGTTGTTGTTGTAGATGAAGACCCTGGTATTCCTGCTCTGTATTGCTGTTGTTATGGTAGAGATGCAGAGTGATGCCTACCTGAAACTGTGTACGTATACTACAAGCTTGAAACTTTATTGTAAATCCATCGTTCACTTCGGCAAATTTCAATACCTGGATCAATATACTTTCAAATACTGACAAATAATAATAATACTTCATATGTGCAATAATCATTATCAAACTTAAAGGCGCTGTTGGACGCCATTCTTACTGAAATAAATAAGCTCTCACAGAAAGGTAAATAAGTATATAAGTATATAATACTCCTCAATTAATAGAGAGAGAGAGAGAGAGAGAGAGAGAGAGAGAGAGAGAGAGAGAGAGAGAGAGAGAGAGAGTTCTAAAACGAATGTACATGGATCAGTTAATCAATTAGAGTCCATCTCCGAACGAGTGGCCAGTTTATGGTGTTCATGTTAAAATGGCCGTCTGAAGGTAGTTCAAGTTATTTGTAACGATACCTAAACACTCAGAGTAGAGTTTTCAATATGGCACAATGATGGAATGGTCAACTATTTTGTTGTCTGAACTCAAACTCGGGTGCGACCTACAAATATACTTGTCAAACTGATGATTCCTACAACATGGTCGCCTTATAGTATAGCCCTTTACCGTTTTCTACCAGTACACATAATCGTTTTCTATTGATACGGATGCAGCTGTAATATTCCCTGTCGATCTGCCTGGGTATCGTTTCACGAAGCACTCTTAGCAAAAGTTAACCTCAGTGTCAGTCTTTAACATTACATTCAGTCATCTGTATCGAGTTAAGGCAAATTTTATAAAGAAGTAAGCTGATCTTAAGTCACTAAGGTAACCTTATAATAGTGCACTTTTAAAGCTCGGAAGTTAAGGTTAATCATAGTGAAGGTTGTTTGTGAAATTAGCTCTTGGCGTTGATGTTCGAACATACAGCTCCCATACAACTAACTTGAAAGGTTCGACAGCTAGGCCGTGATCTATTTGATGCTATTACAACTCAATTTTGATTCTTAAATGTTGACTTCAATCATGCCATATTTTGTCAGATTTAATAGTTACAAAGGTAATGTTGCGATCGTTTTTCCTGCACTAATACTAATGGTCCTTGAAAAACTATGATCACCCCCAAATCACATGAACACCTGACAAAATATGACGTTATAAGTCTGTTACGTGTGTTGGAAATAACCTTTTTTTTTCTTTATGGCGTTATTATACCTGGCCCCATAATCAAGTATGACGTCATAACTCATGACCTTTTGTCCTGGACTAGCGATGCAGTATGGCTTTAAAACCTTTTGTTCTACTATGACATTATAGCACATGCATGATCCAATGGTCCAGTATGACGTTCAAACACATGGCATAACAACCAAACCAAACTATGGCATAACATACGTCCTTAAATTTCAATATATATAGTTACAAAATCTTCATCTCCGTTCGAACAACACCTCTCTTGTACCAATTAGGTGCTCTACTGTATCTATTACAATGTACTTGCAAAAATGACGCCATAAAAAAGTCCTTATCTTCGAGTATGAATCTATAACACATGCCCATATTTCAATGTGATATTTGTTATAACTTTACATAGCCACACTTTTCCATGTCAAGTTATGAAACACATAAATACTAGTAGTTAACCCCGTGTTGTCCACAGTTGACAACCTGGCCCAGGAGCTTGGCAAGCGTCTCAAGCAGAAGTTCCACCAGAACTACGTAGTGACCCAGGCCGAGTGCCTCAACCAGTGCGGGCTGGAGTTGAGTCTTGGGGCGGAGATGTGCAAGGATATTTGTATAGAGTGAGTGTGTCATGCTAGTTTGGTTGCCAAAATGATATTGTATTCATTGAGAAAAGAACAAAGAACTCGTTCGTTTAGCATATTGTCAGTTGATTTAACAGTTGTCCTTTAGGAATCCTTTAGACATGTCATTTAGGTATGTACTTTATACATGTGCTTTAGGGATGTGTTTTACGTATATGCATTACGTATGTACTTTAGGCATGTGCTTTATGTATGTGTTTTACGTATATGCATTACGTATGTACTTTAGGCATGTGCTTTAGGTGTGTAGTTTATGCATATGATTAGGCTTGTGCTCCATGCATGTGCTTTAGGTGTGTAGTTTATGCATATGATTAGGCTTGTGCTTCATGCATGTGCTTTAGGTGTGTAGTTTATGCATATGATTAGGCTTGTGCTTCATGCATGTGCTTTAGATATGTACTGTATGCATGTACATTGTACTGTGTTTGTGCGTTATTTATGTGCTTTATGCATGTACTTCATGCACATGCTTAAGTATGTACTTTAGGCGTGTGCTTTAAGCATGTGCTTTCGGTATGTAGTTTATGTAATTTATGCATGTAGTTTATACATGAGCGATAATTATGTGCTCTGCATGTGCTTTACGCATGCTTATGGCATGCACTTGAGGCATGTGTTGTAGCAGGGACCTTATATGTATATAAGGTTCCTGGTTGTAGGCATGTGTTGTAGGCATGTGGTGTAGGCATGTGCATCGACATAATCAACAATATGACATCACAAAAGATAAACATCATAATATCCATGATTATCAGTACTACAAGATATATGTTTGATGTTGTCACAATCGTTATATTAAATTGTACTGAAGGTATAACATACATTGGGTGTTCAAAGATGTACAAATACTTTGTTCTGAAATACAGTGTTCTTTTTCCCTCATATACCGAGCTGTTAACATGAGTCCGTTTTCAGTTATACGGGTAGATTACTTTTAAATTTGGTAAGTTATTTTGATTAAATGATGCAAATGTTTTGCACTCGCATTTTCTAAATATAAAATTTCATGTTTTATTTCAGAGCCGGGAAGTTGTTTACACACGTCGATGAAGCATGAACATAGTGACTTAACAGCTGAATAAAGAATGAGCTTTCAGTTTGTGTTGTGTTTTCTTCTTGTTGTCGTATTAACGTTATGTGAAGTAGGGGGTATATGGAATATGTGGGGACCTTAGGTTGAATGGAGTAAAATGTATATGAGCATGAGACGCCAAGACGGGAAGACTGACATCTTCAACATCAACACCAACCATCACATAGCATTTACCTTTGAAAACTTTGAGACTTAATTTTTGGCACTCGATTGTTTTCAGGTAATGTCACCTGATTTTACATCATAGTAATAATATATAAATCATCAAAACAAACATGGTGTAATTAAGGGAATCAGACATTACAATTTACACACTATTAACATTTTAAAAAATTACAGTTCACAAAATGTCAGTTAACGTTATGTATCAGACATTTTAAAGCAAAACGTGAGACATGTATGATAAGAGACACTCCTACAAACAGGTGCGCGTTTCCTATACATACATTAACTCTGATAAGATCAATTGCGTGATATTGTCTCAACCAGTCATCTTGCTTCATAACACAAGGTACGTTACCAAACATTGCAATTTTTAATTAAGCTTTAAAGAAGATAATTGGTGGGATAAGTAAAGTTTGTAACCGTATGTCATTTACCTTAACTAATGAGTTATATATTCTATACATCACTGGATTAAAAATATCATATTCATAATGATTCTTAGATGTCAATGAAAGTTGCGGGTTGTACACCTGGGTGCCGTTGTACCGACCGATCTTAGTTCAGATGCATTGATGCTTTTCACACCCGCGGCATACAGTTGTTCAGGAGCTCACCATTTGTGGTATCAATGATTTAGATAGATATTTGGTGGTGTACATTTAAACAGACCATAAATAATAAATAATGTAACAAATGAAAAAATGGCCTTCCGTGTTATTCTGGTAATACAATATAATATGTTCTTTGAATGATAAAGATACGTCCATGCTTTCAACTCGCATAACTCCCACTTTCACAGGACACGTGTGTTAACTCCCACTTTTAATCCTAAAATACATCAATAGGGATTTTACTGGTGTTTCAAAACCAAGTTTTCAAAACTGCGTCCCCCTGGTGCAGGTACTTCTCCCCACGTTCAGATTTTGGGGAACAGCAGAAGCTGTCGAATATGTCAAAGTGAACGGACGCCGTACGATGGTCAATGCCCTGAGGCATGACCTATCAAACTAGCTTTAAAACACGTGTTAATTTATCTTATCAACACCATCGGTATAGGTCGATAGGGTATATGGAGAAGCAAAAAAAACTTGTTTTTCATTAAATCATTTTATTGTGACGGTGTAAAGTGGTTCAGTTGTGCATATTATGAGTTAGTAAACAATACGAACATGGACATATGTCAGGTAAAAATACGTGTGGGGCTCAGAGTACAACTTCAAATCGAACACAACCAAAGGGTGCTGAAGAAAATAGACCGCCTTGCTGTATTCGAGGATATACGGTACATTTAGCCCGGCATGCTAGGCGTCTTCCTACGTCGTGTGCGCAGTCATCGCACATAAACCGACGTTTAGGTTATCTGAACTACGGTACAATGAAACTCGGTTTAATTTAATATTACCAATACGTATGTTGAAAGAATTAACTCCCTCTATGCCGACGGTTGCAGATGAAGCTGTGTTTCGTCCTGTTGTGTGTTGTGGTTGTTGCACGGGCGGACAGCACGGACCACCTGTGTGAGTAAACTAATTGTCCTGTTGTGCGACTTCGTAGGGGATATTCGTACACGGCATTTTACGTACGCTTCAACAAGGAATTACATAAATATGTAAATGATATTTTATGCATGCTTCAACGGGATTTGTTAAACTTTGTGTGCATAATTTGTAAACATAGAATACTGTTGTAAAAATGTTTCACGGTTGAATATGTTTTATGTGTCAACATTCAACCTGGCTCCTACAATACACATGACAGTGCTAGCTATCGCTTCATTTGACGTTTTTCATAACTTAAAAGTGGTATTTACAGAGCAGAAACACATTTTTTTTGGACTCAATAAAACCCCCATTCACTGCTTAGAAACCAGATCATTAACTCGTTTGATAAACTATAACACGGTAGATTAAGTATTTTATTTTAAAAATTCGTTAAACTGTATATGTATAAGATATTTTACTTACGCTTCAGTTGATGGGTTGGTGCAATCTCTGGGAGGATATTTCCGCAACACGTACAACAGTCATTACATAGTGACACAGGAAGTGTGTCGGGCCGACTGTGAACTTCATCTCCAACTCAGTACTGAAATGTGCACCGCCATTGTTTGTGTAAAGTAAGTCAAAGGGAGATAATAATAAAGAGGGAAAAGAGCCTGGGCCTGTAGCTCATTAGGATTTGTATGATATATAATCTCTCTAAGATTGACAATGTCGTCCATTGCCCATTATCATTTGTCACCAAAGTTACTATGTAATCCATATTGGTCGTATGTTTCACAAAATTTCACAATTCTAAACTTCATGTTCTATAGAATTAGCGACAAACAGGTTTTCAGGGTCTTTTTTTCATCGATGTCTGCCACATTGTCCTGTACTTGCAGTTAGCAGTGAGGCACAGCAACAATGTGACTAGCTGAATGGGTGACCTGCTTAATTGTATGATAATCTTAGCATTTAAAAGGCAATTCCCTAACCCACACTGAGACACCAGTTGAAAGACTTGTGCTGTCACTGTGGGAAAGTGATATTATCAATAAGCCAGCTGTACCATTGGGTGAGACCAGGGTAATAATGGAGCGTCTGGAGAATGCATTTGATGTGATGTGTGTTTAAAATTATTAATCATTACATATATTCTTGATTGGCACCTTGATAACAAAATTCCTTCATTGTGCAAAATTTAAAAAAATTATTTCATAAAAGTGACTGCATAATTTGTTTATTTGAAATGAGAGAGGGATGGTATGACATTAGAAGGTATCCATTTGATCAGTATGCTTATAGGTTTCAGTCCAGAGGTAAAATCATTATGGGTCAGAAATTCACAGGTTTTCTTTCTTTCAAGGGCTGGAGAGAAGTTCCACAACGTGGAGCCTGCAGTCCAACCTGATGTGCTGATTGGTTGAATAAATGCGCTGTTCACTTGATCTTTTCTCTTACACTGAGGGTATTATATGAGTATCCATAGGATGTTATGTTTACGACACAAGTGCCTGAATATTGGTATCTCCAGAGAAAAAGCGAGGAATAAACTGACATTGAGGCATGAGTGTTATAAACTTAGTATGTATGGACACAAATATAACGTTCTTTTAATACCAAAGTTGTGAAATTGGAAGAAATACATATAAACAAAGGCAAATAACCAAAGATTATGTCGCATATTTTAATTATCAAAGTTCAATTTGCAAAACATTGCAAATTGTCTGTGTAAGAAGTGATACATAATTCAGTGGCTTTCAGTTGTCATGGAAACAAGAAAAGCAGGAATAAATTCAAAATTATCAACAATCTCTCAATTTCTTCATCTACTCTTGCAACAATGATCAACATATGTGTACAAAGTCATTATAAGCACAGACAAGCATTAATGGTCACTGAATAACCCACAATATTGTTATCTTCAGAACAGAAGTAAAGATCATGGGTTAAAGGGGCAGTAGCATGTTTTTTCGCTCAAATTTGTCGATGTTTCGCCTAAGCCATGGGAATCGTTTTTGTAATTCCAAATAATAAAATGTGTTCACATTAAAATGGCTGCCATGCAATTTTTGCTTTATACGCAACACCATTATAAGCACTACAGATAATTGGTTTGTTTAATAAGATTTTTTACCCTTTAAAATAAATTTAAATGACATAAACTATCCTTATAAAATGGAAATTTGAAAAAAATAATTTTGGCAAAAACGTGCTACAGCCCCTTAAAAGGTTAAGATAACAACAACATTAGTCACACCCTCATCTTTGCAAAAACGACTCCTAGAAAAGAAGAAAGAACACACTATCAGCTTAATGACAGATAAAAAGAATGGCTTCGTCTTACTATGTTTACGACCAGAGTGCCTAAATATGGGTATTTCCAGACCGAGGAATGTACCAATATTTAGGTAAGAATGTCGTCAACTGTGTATGATATGGACAATCATATAATGTTCCACTTATCATTAAACTTAAATTTAGCAAAATACACCAAATCTACTTTCATGAATCAACCACCTGCTGTCCCCACCCATTTAGAAATCAACATCATAGATGAAAAGTGATGCTATCGCATTGTTCATGACAAAGTCATATTTTGGCCTGGGCATCCCGTCCACTATGATAGCCCTTGTAGGTAATAAATTAAATTAAGATGAATTTTTTTATGGGAAGAGATCTTTTTAGTTTCTATGGTTAACATGTATCACATGAGATCTATGTTTATAACATGGGGGATATAGGATGATAGTCTGAGATACATCATGTGTAATATAAGTTGTACTGATCGACCTTCAGCCATGCAGAAATGAAATGTTATGGTATTGGTTCATTCCGGCATTAAGAATGGAATATGTGAATTCATATGAAAAATACTATTGCTCTATGAGTGAAATGAATATAATTCTCATATTAAATATAACTTAGAAATGAGATGCTTCATGGGAGTCCACAAAACTACTTTCTGGTCTAGATTCTAGTAACATTGGGATGGACTCTCCGGTAGTCCGGGAATCTGGGTCGGGTACAGCTGCAATAACAGTACTAAGCTTTCACTATTTCTTGGTCTAGTTTCTAGGAAGAAATAGGATGGGCTCTCCGGTAGTCCTGAAGTCCGCCTCGGGAACAGCTGCATTTACTGTACTAAGGTCTAACTATTTCTTGGTCGAGTTTCTGGTATAAATGGGATGGACTCTCCAGTATAGCTGTACAATCATATATTATGAAATGAGAAGCCCACATGATTTATCAGTCACACCTCCACTACTATTCTTTGGTACTTTACATACTGGAAAACAATCACCCATTTTCTTGAAAAGAGGGATATATGCTCAAAATGGTTCAATCTTTTACCATTTTCATTTTATCTGATAATTGAATTATGAGATAAATATACTGAACAAAAATAAGTAGGGATATTTTGAAATTTTGAAAATATAAATAAATATTTATCATGAAACATTTAATATCTTATTTTGTCCAGTATAACAGTGTTTGTAAATCTCTGGGGATCCTCGTTGATCAATTTAGTTTTAAAACGTTAAAAGCATTAGTTATCTCTGTAGTTATTAAATCAGCTATCACATAAATCAACCAGAATAAAAGACACAGATGCTATTTACACCAAATCCTTTCTGTTTACTGAAGCTCTGTGATTATGCCTTATAATTTGTGAAATCGTCATAAACGTTTATTTCTGAAATATTCCTTACTTATATTCTCTACGGGGTCTTTAAGACATGACTTAAGTGATACTCTGAAATGATAAAAGCTGCATCATTTAATAACAAGTAAAAAAAAGAAATTTGTGAAAACTGCCTCAAAACCAACTCAAAGATTAGTGATTTGAAATATATATCAATAGCTCACTCACAGCATGGAAATGATCTTGAAAAACAAATACTACTTTCAAACTAATCAGAATTTACATTAATGGATTATATTCCTCTTGTTTATGTATGATTTGCCTTTACAAGGTTCAACTAATATTCACATAGTTGTTCAAAATTATCAGCATAAACATTCTATATCATTTCTTACCATAACATTGATGTTTTTATATTATTTGCCTTCATTGTGGTTCAACAGATATTCACATAGTTGTTCAAAATTAATTGTTGATACTTGATGATTTACTAGCAGTACACAAATTCTATATCATAAAATCAGAACATAAAATCATCAAAGAAACCAGAATCTTACATGAGACAATGCACATGATTGAACACTTTTACAGAACAAATTCTACCCATATTTCTACCGCCACCAGCACATGATCTGAGTATTAACATCACTTCTAAGTAGGGACCGTCCTCCAGGCAAACAAAACTGCACTGAAGTTCAACTAGAGTGTACAAATAAACTTGGAAAGGAAACAGCTTGAAAGTGAGATTTTGTCCATATAAACAGAGACCATAAAATAAAGGGACTAGACTCGGCAATAGATTATCATCAACTTTGTGTGCCTCGGCCAAATGTGTAATTGACCCGACTTAATGAAGCCTGCTGTGATTGCAAAAAGTCAACACTGGAAATATCATGTAATATTTACAATACACTGTGACCATATGATACTTTGTCATATCAATTTCATACATCCTGGTAACCAAGGAAATATTTTAATATTAAATGAGTTAAAAGAGAAACAAAATCGCCACTTTTGAATTTTTCCCGGATAACATCTTGTTCTAGAGAGGCACACAAATATTCCTGCCTGCAGCTGAGTCCAGTCCCTTTATTTTATGGTCTCTGATATAAATGGCAAAATTGGACAAACGTACAATAAAATGTTGCCAGTCAGGGTCAACTGTTAACAGTGCTGTGGTTTAATTTAATTCAGGCGTTTCTTGCTATCCAGAGTGTGTAGCACTTGCAAAACCATATTACCTCCCTTGCTAAACCATAACAATAGTAACTTCCCTTCACATGAACTTTATAGTGAGTGATGTGACCCTACCACAGAAAAGTTGAGAAAATGCAGCAGGACTTAAATTACACAGACTGACACAAGTAATGACTTGCCGGGGAAGTTGCTGATGTCACAATTCTAGATATTATCACAAAATATGTGAGTGTCCTCTTGATTCAACTCAAGTCTAGATAGTATTAAGGGTGATTGATTTACAAATCCGAAGTAATTTATAGATATGTATTTTAGAATCTAGAGTATACAAATTATATTAACAAAACTGAAACCATGTCATCTGGATGTAACAATCAATTTCTCATTGGAACATGTACCAACAATAAGCATCAAGGGAGACAACTCTCAGACTGCCCAGCAAAGGACTGAATTGAAGGGGCTAACTATTACCGTTTTGTGTTCATGGCATTTGTTCTCAAACGGATTGACATTCCCAATCAGTTATTGCACTAAATGCAATATTATTTCTGAACCAACACTTGTTCACATAAATTATAATCCTCCAATAGAACACACAGTTCTCAAGTTGTCGCCTCTGACATGAGATCAGGTTTGTGGTCCTCGTCCGTTGTTGTCATGGTAACATCTTCCATCTTGTCCGAGACGACAGCTTCCTGTTGCTCGGTGGAGATGCTCAGAGGTTTGATGGGAGACGGCAGATTGAGCGTGCCCTGCTCTTCACTCTCCGCATCAATGTCTATCTTAACCTTCCTTGGTTTCACTTTCAGCGGCGTCCGCACAAGAACGTCCTCAATCTCCTTCATAAAGTTCTCCTTGAATTCCATCATGTCTTGCTGAAGCTGAAGAGCCTCCGCTGCCACTTTCTCCTGCCGTTGCCGCAGTTCCCCGAGACTACGAAGATTCTCCTTGCTCATACGGAGCCCCTCGCACATGTACTCACTGCAGGTAGAGGGCGGCACTGCCTCACCCGACATGTACCGGTCAAACTCTGACTCGGATATACTCAGCGAATCTGCCTTTAGACTCTCTATGAATGCAACAGCACAACACTGGAACGCAAAGGAATTCAAGTCAACATTTAGAAAGCAAAATAAACATTCTTGTGTCTCTGTTTAACACTTCAGCTGCTGAGGTAGCAGTGCCAAAAACTCTTAATAAGAGTGGCTAGTTTAAGGGAATTATGAATAACTCATTTACGAAGGCATTAATCCTGTATTGGCTTGTCAATCAAAGCATTTTTGATAGCGAGGGAAATCATGTTAACCTTGCCATGACATTCTCCTAGAAATAAGCACCGATTTGGTATCTTTCAGTTTGAATAGATTTTCAGAATACATAGCTTCATGGTCTATAGAAAAGAAAACCTTTACCAGAATGAACTTAAAACTAATTTGACAATTCATGATCCAAGGTTGACTCACCAGATTGGTAAAGTAGTATCCCGCTTCGCCGCTCATGAGACGACTTGGGTTAGCGAAGCGGGTGATGTACTGAATGTTGGACTGCAATCGTGGCGGGTTTGCTTTCAACACAATGTAGATGAGTGCTGGGAGGAACTCGTCGGCGCTGGCCGGGCCCTGCTTCGACTCCCGAAGCAGCTCAAATATATTCTTGCTGCAGTTCACAACACACGCTAGCTTGTCCTGGGTGGCTCGCTTTGAATCCATCTCTATGGCGACTGAAGATAAGAGGAGAACATTATAGGGACATGATCTCTTTATTCTCTTATTGCATCATTTAGCCATTGGTTCTCTTTAAACAATACACGATGTAAGGTTCAAAATGTAAATTTTCCGTAAAGTATTTGCCTGAGGGTTAGCAAATTTCAAATACTTTTCATACTGTATGAAGATGAACGAAAATGGTTCCTTTGCTCGTGGCCTGAGGCTTTTATTTGGGGCCATAGAATATCAAATCTACAAATTATAATTCCAAGTGGTTGAGGAGTCTATATGCAACATTCTTTCTTGGGCTTTTCGTACTGAAGAAGATGAAAATAGGTTTTTAGGGCATGACCCTGTGACTCGTATTTGGAACCACAGGGTCCCAAATCTACACTTTATAATCCCCAATGGCAAAGATTTGTACACAACATTTCAGCTTTCTAGGGCTAATTGGTTTCCACCGTACTACACTTACATGTGATGGCCTGGTCCATGAGGGACCTGATCTGAGGGTCGTGGTCGTTGATGAGGGTGTCCAGCTGCTGGGCGGTGATCCAGTGCAAGCTGCGGATCCTGTTCTGGATGAAGAGATCCTTCTCCTCGTCGGGCGTGGTCGGCGGACAGAAGAGGATGCGGTAGAGACGGACCAGCACGTACCGCTCTGTGAAGTCCATCACCTTCTCTATCACGTCCTGCCCCATACCTGTAACACGAGGTGGCCGATGTTATAAACAATAGAAGTAAACAGGATAGATGATCATTGGGATAGGATCTACTGTTCATCTCTTTCTCTTTTCATCCTCATTCATATAATAATAGAATCATCAGAAATTTCAGGAATACTAAGATACTCTACAATCAAATCTGATTATAAACATTTGTTTTAACAACATTTTCTACATTGAAGAGAGGTGATTCTCCACAGCTTATGAGTCTGAATTTGATACATCAAATTGTGAATTTATACATTGAAGGACTAAGTCAGAGGCAAATTCAAAAAGGCACAGAGCCAAAATATACGTCGATGACCATGACAACCCAACAACCTCAAAAATCAAACCTGCCCCCAACCCCTAATGGAAAATCGTGGATCTGCCTATAACAGAACCGAGGCACAATACCTTTGAAGACAGGGTGTGAGTTGAGCCTGTCGTTGAGGTTCTGGTAGAAGTCCTGCACCGTCTCAGAGAGGTCGTCAATCGGCAGGTCTCCGCTCACCTGGATCCGCTCGATGAAGCTACGCACCTGAGAAAACAAGGGGAATTACTCTAGCTATCCATGTTTTTCTCTTTATAAATTTGATGAAGTTTCCTTTCTGACCCAACTAAAAGAAACCTTTATGTATCGTCAATAGTTATATTTACAGTTAAATGTTCATGAAAATACACATAAAAAATCTCTGCATATATTTTTAAAAAAATTTTAATCTCCTGAATTAATCAACATGAGTGATGTGCATTAGTTTTATTGAAAAACACCCATAACATTAACAGTCTGTTTTCCCCAATACCATTTCCTCCTCAAGGTTATTGTAGCAACATCATAAAGATGAAGATAAAGATGAACTATATGAAATAAACTTTAGCCTATAGCGGCAGTAGACCTTATCACAATTAGACAAGCCCTCAAGCATGAATACCCCTTGTTTTAATGGAATCCTATGTGACCCAAAAGCTTGCTTGGTATTTTTGCGTCATCCCTACAATTTCTTCAAATACCAAAATGCCAACAGTACTGTAATCAATGTTAATAAGCTCCCACTGCTACAAATTTAAACATTCAAAGCTGCCAAAACACCTCCCGTCAAACCCATGAAATAGTTTAACAACAAAGAAAAGCTGTATATTAACGCAATCATGCCCTCGATGTCAATGAGGATTTTATAAATTATATCTTTTTTTATTACCGCCTTCTACCATGGCCCATATGAAATGAGTTTAGATGAACAAGTACCAAGTTCCAAGAACCGACCTGTTTGGAGATGTCGAGGGTGGCCGGTTTACGTAAAGTTTTGAGGAACTCGGCAAACTCTCCCCCCACCTTCTGGCTCTCGATACTCGACCGCCGCGTCTCCTTCTGTCCTGTACCGCTCTGGTCTGATGAGGAGTCTACAACATCGATTCAGTACATTGAAGCTAGAGACATGGATGTACAAAGGGTATATGACATTTACACATCCCAATGCAGCTTCCCTTTGCGAGTCTCCATCACTGGCTGATTTAAGCCTTGTTGCAATTCCTTTCCGTGCTAGGAGTTAAGAGCCAACTATGCATTTCAGGTGCAGTGCTTCGCTATCTTAGTTTGGAAAAGTGAGGGAAATATTGCAAGGCTTAAATCAGCATAACAAATCAGCCAGTTATGGAGACTGGCAAGATGTATACCTTGCGTAGGGAAGCTGATTGAGTCTTTTTGCTTCTTACAAGAGTAATTCAATTATTATTACGTGATATAACTGTATTCATGCAATTCTGTTGCTCAGTTGAAACTAGTACACCATGGGGTATAACACTTTTCCTTCACCTATGCAATGGGCATATGTCTTTTATAAGACCGAAGCTATGTATAATAGTATCTTGGGGTTGTGAATATCATACAACTGAAGATCAATTAAAATATAGATCAACCTCGGACATGTGACAGTCACAATCTGGATATTTGGAGTGACGTTGCGGAAACGTTAATTTGTCCTAAAACGTGACATATCAGAGAAACAATGACATATCACGAACAAATAGTTAACAAAATGTTGGCAAGACAAACCTTTAACCGGGGTACGTTTGAAGATAGATTTCATAGTGTGACTCCGCTTGTGGACTTGCTGCGTCTTCTTCTCCGCAAACTTGGAGAAAGAAGGGGGCGTGTCCCCAGTCCTAGGAGGAAACAAAAGAAAATTTGAGTGTTACAAATTGTAGCAATATCAACATTTTACCAGAACAAATGTTTTAAATCTGACCAGGTTCAGTTGTACAGAGCATTAAGGAAACCTGAGGCAGGCATCATGCCTTACCCGAGGGTCTCACAATATTCCTGAATGGCCATCTCTTGTTAGGGTTCAATCACGAATAATTCCTTTTGTTAATAAGATGTGATTCCTGTAAATTGGACACTCACAATGGTTTGGCGCTGATTCATTCAATAGTTAAAATAGTATCTCACTGCACAGTGTTTGCCGGGTGCAAAATGCACAACAAATTTTCAAAATACACTGTATCATGGACATTAAAGAGTTCCTATTAGCACAATGTTAAAGGATAAAACTCGGGTGAACTTTAGTGTTGAGATTGTCTTATGTAACAACCACCACAACTACGGGAAAATTAATCAAGGTTTGCATTGACTTTCTACAGTAATAAATAAGCTTCAAAGAAAATAACCCAAGCAATATAAGAACACCTTCACATAGCGGTAATACAACCCCATCTTCATAGTTAAATACTTTAAGTTCAAAACTTCAAAATGATACAAGCCACTTTTGAAAAATAAACAACCAAAAACTGATTATTTAAAAGAATGTATTGTATAAGTAACTTAGAGGATGAGGGGTCATCACCTACCCATAATGGCAACCACCATGTACGAAGGAATGAAATAATAGCCCAGATATTCAAATGCTTGCGAAAAAGGTCTCCTCACGGCCACATACTGATAGCCTACCTACCACACATCATATCACACATCGTACCACCATCACAACCATACCTACCTACAGCTGTCACAGCTCATCAATACACAGATTCATTCAAGTTGATATTAAAATTGATTTTCCCACAATTAAAGTAGTTGGAGTTCTTTTAACAAGGGCTGTTACCTGTCACTTAAAAATATCACCTGTCAAATAACAAATACTAAGAAAAGACAGTATTTCTTGCCCATTGTCCAAAAATACTAACATGAAAAAGCTTTTGCTAAACATGATTACATCACATGCGAAGTATAAACATCTTCAAGCTATCTCTAAAAATCAACTGCACAGAAGCTTTCATTTTACACAAAAGAACGACCCAATTACATTGTAAATCATGCTTGAGAGCTAATAAACAAAGAAAATGACCTTAATAATAATAATAATAATAATAATATAATAATAGTTTATTACCGTGTCATGTGTTACATATTACATACACATATTACATTTAAAACAACACCGGGCCTGTTAAGGCCGAAATGCTAAGCCATGAGAACCCAACACATTCCTGGGACAGCCTCTGATGTTTAAAGGTCAATTAGTGACCTGACAATACAAAATAACTAATTTCAAACAGCACATTTGTATGTACCCATTTTGTAGCGTTGAGGCATGGACATTTCAACTTGTTCCGTTCTTCAAGGAAGACCAGCAACATAATTAGTTACAGAACACTTAGTGTACAGACAAAGCTGGCCTGTGTTTTCCTGAGAACCTTAAACCTTCCTGTTTATGTAAGTCGTTTGTAAACGTAACAGGGTCATTTACCGTCATTGACTTAAAGAAGGACCCATCCAAATAAGCTACACCCTCCTCTCATTCAAATTGAAAACATGTAGAACGCTTCCTCCCAAATAAGCTGGGGGTTTTTATTGCAGGGAGAAAACCCGCAACATTGTGACAATACATTGTGGTGAAACCTGCATGCTTTGGCTGGAACAAGCATCCATGGGTGGTACTACGCTGAAATTCAGTGCAGCATTCGACCCAAACCTTACTGCATGTAGAACACTCCTCTACTGCAGACAAAGTGTCCAAGCCCCTGTTGAAATTTGAACCCTGGACCTCTTGATCCAAAGACTAACACGGTAACCACTGCACTATCCTTTCCCTATACTATACATGTCACCTAGTAGATAAACATGCTCCATAAACATGGATGACAATATTTATCTTTAAGTTGAGTACCGTAGTTTGATCAGACCCGGTTTTAAATATTTATTTTTATAACTAATAATTGTAACTGTAGTAGTGATTCAAAACGTCAATTCTTCCTCAGCGACTTGATAACAGAAATAGAATCACTTTCATGTTTATTTATCTACAAAAAAAGTTTATATAAGTTCATTGTAAAATGCTGATTTAAAATAAGAAGTTGTATGCAATATGAATTAGTTATACAAATTTTGCATGGCAAATTTATAGGAATTACAACTCATTGACGGAGACAATAAGCCACAATTGGCTACTGGCTAAAGATAACTTTTGTCAGAATACTGCACAACCGGCAGGTAGAGTGTTAACATCATATCACAGTAGTGACCCCCATCCGTATGTAGAGCACACAAATCATTACTTTTTTAAGTTTCATTTACTGATAATTACTAAAATTTATTTCAGCAAATTGAAAGCTATAAATCTTGAAATCTGACTCAACTATAGACAATCAAAAATACAATGAACCAACAGCCTCAACATCCACACACTGACTAATCACACAAACAAAATCATAAAACAAACCCATCCTTAGCAGAGTATTGAGACGAGAACCTAGCTAACTTAACAGGGTAAATAATAACAGGCAAACTGCCAGTGACCAGGTGGCCAAATGGCCGCCAGTTTAGTAACTTGGTTATTGATTTCATTGAAAGCACAGAAAAACACGTTATTTGAGAAATAAATGACCATTTAGGCCATTAAGTACATCTAAGCCTCTATCACTGAATTAGACAATTTAAATTTTTACCATATGACATTAATAACAAACTTCAACATACAATTCATTACCAGCCCGATCAGATGGAATCAAGAAACAAACCTTTCCTTTGCTGGGAAGATAATACTTTCACCTTCAATATCAAAGTCAACAACACATAAACAGTACAATTATTAGTTAATTAAACAAATCAAAACTAACGTGCCTACCCATTGTCATCAGGTGGGACAGGAAATGACCTCTCATGTGACCCAAGACACGCTTGAACGGTTATTCTAGGTTAAAGGCTTGAGGAGTTTATGATTTTCAAACTGATTAATGCGTCGATCCACATATTACTGTCAATCATACCCCGCCGGGCTCAGTTGATCGACGAGGGTTTACGACAATAGGATTTAAAGCGTGAAATGATGTTAATAATCGTTTATTTGTCTACTTTTCAACTATTTGTCTTATTATCATTTCTTAGCACACCTTCATCATCACATATTGTATTATCATTATGAGACAAAACAGTTGATTTATACTATTGTTTTTAAAGCAACAATTTAGTGTTCTAATATTTATGATTATAATGTAATATAATTGCAGCTTCAAGAATCTATTTAATCATTAACTATTTGTGTTAGTATGTACGTGTTCTTATAAGAAACAATCGTTACAAATACTTTTTCTTTTACCTGTATTCATTGTAATAATTCAGTAAACTTTCTCAATGTGTCAAGGATTTTTTAGGAGAGTTTTTCACTATTATTCCATTATTTCAAATAAATAAAAAAAACAGGGATTAATCAGCAACTGACAGTTGGCATGTGGTATTTTGAGACACAATCAGTCATTGACTATACTATGTCTCTTTATTATCAATTAAATTCTCTACAATACGATAATAAATTTTTAGGTTCCTGAAACAACTCGTGGTATATATTCATTTAAATAGGTGAAATAAGTGAAACATAAATGACTGTTACGGATGCATTTTTCGTTTATTTTGGTACTACTTTTATGTTACCCAAGGGGGATAACTCCTAATATCTTTTGTAACGAAGCACATGTGTTCGACGTGTAATGGAGAAAGTCATGTTGCTTCAAAAGAGGTTCGCAATTAATTAAAGCCTTGGTGTTCTCAGTGGTTCGGAAAAATGACATAATATTTTGAGTGGCGATGGCTATGAAGCTTCTAACCTTGAATTAGCAAAACATTACATTTTATCATATCCCTGTTAATTAATAATTTGTTAGTCCTACCTTCTGGACGCTTCACGCATGGCGTCATGTTGGGCCTGAGCTTGTTTGGCTGGTTGGTAGACTTCCCGGTAACACTTGGAGCAGAAACCCTGCCATGCCGGGTTGCCATAGAAACCACAGCCATTCTTACACAACAAGTCAGACTCCAGGTGGAGCTTCTTAGCGGTTTTCTTCTCCTTGCTCATCTTGACTTGAATCGACACGGCTCAGCTATACATCTGAAATGAGAATAAAAATAGTTATTGTGCTGCCATTGTCACAGATCGTTTGGAAGAAATGAAATTGTAAATTGCTTTATATCAAGGATACGGAAATGTCCAATCTTTCACGTCAGATTCAAACTGAAAATGATCAAAATAGCTGATCATAAATAATAATAGCATGGACTGTTCACATTGTTATTTCCTTCAGTCCTTTGAAAGCCTTACATTCCTTTCTTATTTTTGTCAAAATCCTTCTTTTCTATATGAAGTTGTTCAAAAATCCCTTTCTAGATTGGTACCTGTTGCATTGAATCATTGAAGTAAAACACACTATCATAGTGCTAATTGCATGTCATTTTCAAAGAGAGAATTTCTCAAAATTTAGCCTACTTGGGAACCCCACTATAGACCTATGCTATCCCTCAGTTTCCATAAGTATTTTCAAAATTTATGTTCTTTCTATCTATCAGCTGACTGCAAATGCCCACTAGTTCCATGGGTAGTTATCATGATGATCAGACTGTTTTCAAACTTCGGACTTTCTTTCAATTTTGATTATATTCCTAACCCTTACGTTGCGATATTAATATTAATCCTTTTAGCCCCCGTAGCAGAATATTTGGACCCTCCAGCTCGCAGCTGTATTTTGGCTTTCCTTTCTTCTTTCAATTTTGATTACGGTATATTCCTTAAATTCCTTTCTTCTTGCCAAACATTTTTTAATGTAAGTAATAAAGTGCTCAAGTTGGATTTACACGAATATGTGATTCTTGAAACTTTTTTTAAACATGTCTGTGGCCTATTTCAAAATTTGAGTCATGGAACTACCACAGTCTTGAATACATCAACCTCTACTGTCTGTACCTCAAACCCAGTCTGATTAAAACCGACGGTATTCCGCGGAAAAAATGTGCAAAATAGTGCATCTACCGGGATACGAACTCATATCGTTCGGAGATTTCCACGCCAAACCGTCTGGAAACAGTCCGTAGACTAGCGTGTTCGAGCGCAATTCAGGTAGCCAATCAAAAGATGCCCAACAAATGCTTTCGATGCGAGAAGTTAGGGGCAGATAACTCCAAACAGCTATCCTTTTGTCTATCCCAAATGCTTTCAAAACAGCGACCGTTTAAAAACTATGATGTGATTGGTCAGCTATTTGACTGGGCTTTTGCTGCGCTAAACTGGTTCGGAACACACGCCTATACGGGATGTTCTCAGACCTTGTGGCGAGGAATCTACATAACCTGTTCGTATCCCGGTAGATATATTATTTTGCAAATTTTATTCCTCGGAATAAGGTCGATTTTAATCAGACTGCCTCAAACCCTACTTTGTATAGATTCATATCATTTAGATAGATCAATGAATAGCTACTGTCAAGCAGATGGTCATATCTGCCACATATTCCGTTTAGTGTGTACACGGGTTAATTACAATTACAGAATGTTAACTGAAGAAGTTGAACATCCATAAACTAAACACTTGTCACTTACACTTCTAGAAGGCTAAGTACACATCACATTGTGCAAAAATGATGATTTTGCTAATAAAAAATTAATTTACGATTATAAAAGCAATTTCTATCTTGGCACAAAGTTAATTATTTAATTCCTTTCACAAAATTTCTTTAGAACACAGTTGAAAGCTGACAACTGCAGCACGTAGATACTGTGTAGTGTAGAAGTTGAATATCCATAAACTAAACACTTACAACTTCTACTTCTAGAATGCTAAAGTGTACTTTAAATTGTGCAATTTTGTGTCAAGAAAAAATAAATTTACCAATATACAAGCAGATAAGTATTAAATGCTATTTCTATCTTCACACAACTTATGTGACTATAGAACAAAGTACAAAGCCTTTGAATATCGCTGCACACGAACACACCTACCTTTGTAGTAGAACCTTTCACTTCTAAATTTCTCACTGTTTGAGAAACAGGAACCCAAACTTATATTTATAAAGAATTGTTGCTAATTTGTGCTGCTGACATAGCGCCAGTCAAGTGACTAAGTGGCTTTCTGTCAGGCAGCGGATGATAAACTGGATCAATACCATGATTCACTGCGGTATCATACGTTTAAATGTGGTTAACATGATATCATGCAGTTACATCGCTTAGGATAATAATAAACATTACAGCATCTTTTTAAGCTGTATAAATAAACTGGTATATTATCTCATTTTGGATTTACACTCATCTCTTTAAAATTACCTAAAAATAGTCACATTTATATTTACCTTATTCATGTAACAACATCGTGCAAATGTTTTTAGGTTGCACAGCACCAGTTTCAATGAAGTATAGATATTGAAGATTCTAGATATACATATATACTTACAGCATGAATATGTTTGGCACAAACAATGGCTTTTCAGTGCCACAAGATCTTATCTTTGGGCAGATATCAAAGTAAAGGTATTATCATAAAAACTTCATTAATGCACTGCACACTATCACTATTCCTTGATTTTTGTTTGTCATTTCTTTAGTCTGACGAAATAAAAAAATGCAAGGAACAGTCCTAAAATATTCAGAGATACAGTAACAATAACGTTATTACCAATAAATGTATCCAATAAACAATAAAGTTGTTGTACAAGATATTTGTCATACACTTGAGTACAGACTAATAAAGAGTCTCATTAATCTTGATTAAACTATGAAGCAGTCAAAAGGTACAGACCTAATTCTCTTTCCACATAAATAGCATTGTGAGCAACCAAAACAATCAATAATTCTTCTTTATCAAAGGATTCTCTACAAACTAAGATTAAAAAATAACCCTTCACACAAATAACATGACAGGGAAAAATAATTGAATTAACTATAAGTTTCGAAATTTGACAAAATTGAAAGAATTTTGACAAACCTATCCCAGCCTTCCTTTGAAATTCACATAGGTAACGTTACGAGCAACACCGAACATCAACTCGTCTCCACTTCATCATATTCTCTAATTACGAATGATTTGATAGTGGCTACTATTTACAGTTTTCATTAGAAATGTGTCACATCAATAAATCCCATACAGAGAGCCAATAGCCACCAGGTGATTGTATGAACATTCTCCTATACACTGAGCAAACAATGTGTGACAGATGGTTATAACGTTCATGTTAACCCAGTTACTAAACCTTCTGTCAAAGCATGCTTTTTATTAATTTTTCACAGATGTTAAATATACGTTATGTTCATGAAATTCAGATAGTTAGGAAAGACTTAATTTGAACTGTATGTGTCCTGAAACTGGCGGTTTATATCTCAAACTAACTTCCTCTAACTAAACACTAGGGCTGGATATTAATTTATTTATTTTTTTATTGTCATATATTGCAAGTTCCTTTATTGCATTATTATCGCAATATATTGAATGAACTATATTTTTAACATTTTATACTTTTATATGCACCTATCCCAGCCCATTGACTAATACATATATACCAGTAATATTGCACAGCCCAACAGAACTAAATATTAGTATTGGGGTAATGCTTTTTTTCAGGGCATTATCATTTGCAGAAGCCCAAGTTCTTAAATTAGCTGCACGATGTAGAAGAAAGAAAGCCATAAGAGTTGTAATATAATGTTATTAATTAAGTATATCCGTATTGGCCCAGTTATAGGTCCGAGGCCCGTTGTATTGGCCCGAGACGAAGTCGAGGGCCAATACAACGGACCGAGGACCTGTAACTCGGCCAATCCGGAAATACTTAACCCTTACGTTGCGTATATATATTTAACCATTTTTAGCCCCTGTGGCGGAATTTACAGGCTCGCAGCTCGCAGCAGTAGTTTGGGCTTTGGCACTAACTAGCTCTGCTGGCGGAATTTCGAGGCGGCGATTCCGGTACCGTTTTTACAAAATATACCGCATCTACATGGCGAATAAGGACTATATACGGGCGTTCAATACAAATTCAAGTAGCGACACCCGTACACAAATGGCTAATTCACACCCGAAACTTTGAATGAATTTTCTATGTTTTTTCGTTTTTATTCTATTACTTTCGAAAGATTGTCTTTAATTCGGGCCTCGTAACATCATAAATACGAAACGAAAAAAATTCCATTTATATACGGAATTGAAGACAAGATGTCTAGCTTCACAATGATATAAAAATAGAGCCATGGGCTCTGTAGCTCATCAGGATTTCATTGATTTACTATCTAAAGTTGAATATTTAAGTTATTTAAGTTATTGTTTACAAGCAAAAGATAGGTTCTTAGATCATGACCACTGTGACCCCATTTGGGGTCACGGGGTCACATAATCTACAATTTAGAATCCCCATTGGCCAAGGAGTCTGCACACAACTTTTCAGCTCTCTAGACCTTTTTGAACTGGAGAAGAAGATGAAAATAGGTTTTTAAGGATGTGACCCCTGTGACCCCATTTGGGGTCGCGGGGTCACGAATCTACAATTTAGAATCCCCATTGGCCAAGGAGTCTGCACACAACTTTTCAGCTCTCTAGACCTTTTGGAACTGGAGAAGAAGATGAAAATAAGTTTTGAAGGATGTGACCCCTGTGACCCCATTTGGGGTCGCAGGGTCACGAAATCTACAATTTAGAATCCCCATTGGCCAAGGAGTCTGCACACAACTTTTCAGCTCTCTAGACCTTTTGGAACTGGAGAAGAAGATGAAAATAAGTTTTTAAGGATGTGACCCCGGTGACCCCATTTGGGGTCATGGGGTCACGAAATCTACAATTTAGAATCCCCATTGGCCAAGGAATCTGCACACAACTTTTCAGCTCTCTAGACCTTTTGGAACTGGAGAAGAAGATGAAAATAAGTTTTGAAGGATGTGACCCAAGTGACCCCATTTGGGGTCGCGGGGTCACGAAATCTACAATTTAGAATCCCCATTGGCCAAGGAGTCTGCACACAACTTTTCAGCTCTCTAGACCTTTTGGAACTGGAGAAGAAGATGAAAATAGGTTTTTAAGGATGTGACCCCTGTGACCCCATTTGGGGTCGCGGGGTCACGAAATCTACAATTTAGAATCCCCATTGGCCAAGGAGTCTGCACACAACTTTTCAGCTCTCTAGACCTTTTGGAACTGGAGAAGAAGATGAAAATAAGTTTTGAAGGATGTGACCCCTGTGACCCCATTTGGGGTCGCGGGGTCACGAAATCTACAATTTAGAATCCCCATTGGCCAAGGAGTCTGCACACAACTTTTCAGCTCTCTAGACCTTTTGGAACTGGAGAAGAAGATGAAAATAAGTTTTTAAGGATGTGACCCCGGTGACCCCATTTGGGGTCATGGGGTCACGAAATCTACAATTTAGAATCCCCATTGGCCAAGGAGTCTGCACACAACTTTTCAGCTCTCTAGACCTTTTGGAACTGGAGAAGAAGATGAAAATAAGTTTTTAAGGATGTGACCCCAGTGACCCCATTTGGGGTCACGGGGTCACGAAATCTACAATTTAGAATCCCCATTGGCCAAGGAGTCTGCACACAACTTTTCAGCTCTCTAGACCTTTTGGAACTGGAGAAGAAGATGAAAATATGTTTTTAAGGATGTGACCCCGGTGACCCCATTTGGGGTCACAGTGTCACGAAATCTACAATTTAGAATCCCCATTGGCCAAGGAGTCTGCACACAACTTTTCAGCTCTCTAGACCTTTTGGAACTTGAGAAGAAGATGAAAATAGGTTTTCAAGGATGTGACCCCAGTGACCCCATTTGGGGTCATGGGGTCACGGAATCTACAATTTAGAATCCCCATTGGCCAAGGAGTCTGCACACAACTTTTCAGCTCTCTAGACCTTTTGAAACTTGAGAAGAAGATGAAAATAGGTTTTTAAGGATGTGACCCCTGTGACCCCATTTGGGGTCACGGGGTCACGAAATCTACAATTTAGAATCCCCATTGGCCAAGGAGTCTGCACATAAAATTTCAGCTCTGTGGAATCATTGGTTCTGGAGAAGAAGTCAAAAAAGCGAAAAGTTTACGGATGGACGGATGGACGGATGGACGGATGGACGGATGGACGGATGGACGGACGCCGGACACCATGCCATGCCATAAGCCCATCGGGCCTTTCAGGCCTGATGAGCTAAAAATTATTAGAATGCGACCTTTGGTTATAATTCTATAGCTATGTAAAGTTTGTCTTTATTTCCACCAATAGAATCGTAAATACATACAACATGTATGCGGCATTGCGAATGGTCGTTCATCGCACTTTTCCAAGAAATCATAATCTCGAACCAGTTGACAAATAAGCACATGTCAACCCTAATATGGTTATGTTGTTTTACCTTTCAAATAAAAGCTAACCTCGAACCATAACTGATGAAAATATGTTGATTAGTTTGTGTGCCGTTTGGTTTCACATGCCTCTCAGAAAGGTAAAATTGTATCTTTATTTCTGTGAAATAATTATGCGCATTTTATATAGAATAAAAGATTATTCTTTTTGGTTTATTGTGATATAAAAATCATGAAAATGCATTCAGCATTTTAGCCGTGATAAATGTGTAACAAGTTGTGAAAATCGCCGATTGTTAAAGGGATTGTCGGTGTAAACGTGCCCTTTTCCACGGCGCTTGCTGTGTCTTTATTATTATTTTGACATTTGCTAATTTTATATGGGAATGTAGTCCATTGTTTCCCCTTTATTTTGCCGTATTTTTTTTTTGTAAGGCGAGTTAGCGATTTTTTCCCCCGTCTCGCGAGATGCGAGGCAGATAGCAGTCTCGGGCGAGGCAAACCCGACGCAATACAAACACGTGGGTGAAAATAGCCTCAAGCGAATTAATGCTTCGGGGGCTAAGCCCGACATAATTAGCCTTTTGTAAAGCTAATTATCGATGCGTTACGGGTCAACAATGCACACGCAAATTGGTGTGAATTTTGCTGGACGTTCTGACCAGACACTGAACAAAGCTTTATTCTCATTGCGGGCTGCGAGGCATAAATACAGCCATTCTCATGCAGCGAGTCACGGAAACAATTGACTCGGGACCCGGTATGGGGGATAGAAAAATACTTGGACAGCCGTGAATTCTTCTAAGTAAGCGATCCGGGATCCGTATACAGACACCTCGGAATCGCTTATAGCCCGCCTGATAATTCCGGGATTCGCAAGTTAAGGGTTAATAAACGACAATTTTATTAATTGACCTCTTTTCATTCTATTAGCACAACACTAAACATCTTATTTATATTGAAATAACAATTATAAACAATATTGGTGAACAGATACCATGGGTCTAAGTGGTGAAGCGACAGCTTCGGGCTTTCACGAAATGTGCGAATACGCATGCTCAGACTCATATTGCCCCAGTTTATCCCGTATTGGCCCAGTTTGTCTCGTATTGGCCCAGTTTGTCCGTATTGGCCCAATTGTCGAATCATATGGTCTAGGCCGTAAATACCGTATACATGCCATAACATTGATAGTTAATTAATGAAATATTTAAAAATCTCTGAGTCAACAATTCACTAATTTTGTCGCCATTCTCGTTAAAATTTCAAGATTCCAAAATGATGTCACTTGGGTGGGTGGTTTGATGGAATTATTTTTTTTTAGCCATAATTATAGTTATTTGTTGTTTATATTTTAAAATCTTCTATTGGGGTAATTATTTATCACTATATTAAAATCCTAACCGACTTATCAAAATTTACACTAAACATTTAACTGTAGTCCCAGAATATTCAATGATTGAGAATCTTTAGTCAAGTCTTTGAAGAGCAGTAAAAAGTAGAATAAACTGAAGACAGGCCAACGTTTCAAGGAATGTGTTAATTACTTCATCAGATGGTTGTGCTTAATCCTTCGTCTACCTTAGGAATATATACGTACTACATTGGCCCAACGTTGTATTAAGAGTGCAACGTCAAGTTCAGGTGCAGCGAGTCTCTACGATGGCACAGAAAAGTTAAGGAAATGCAGCAAGGTTAACATTAGCAAGTGATGGTAACTGGTGCAAGTTATGACCTGCGAGGGAAGTTGTAGTGTATTTATACACAACAGAGAAGTTTTTATCCTGATATTTTGTCTTTCTATTGTATTCCTATGACAGTTGGGATTCAAATACTAGAATCAGTGTTCTGGTAGATAGTGAAATTTAATTTGTTTGAAAGACGTGTTTAAACAGGAAAGTTACATTATTTCATAGCCCTGATTTTATGTGGACATGAAAATAAAGTATTTTATGTTAATTAATTTAATAAATTTGACATACTTTTACATAGATACGTTCACCATAAGTAGTTTTGTTACCTGATATTTAAAGGGACACTGCGTCGATCAGATTTATCTACTTGTGCTGATTAAGAGTGTCTGCTAAGGAGTCACACACACCTAATTCGGTACTCCCAATTCAGACACAGTTATGTAATTGGTAATAAAATCAACTCCATGAAAACAGTGAAGCGAAGCGTGACTCCCTAGCAGACACATTAATCAGTAAGGTAGATAAATCTGATCTCACCTTTATCCTCGACGCGGTGTCCCTTTAAATTTGACATGCAAACATGAGGGCAACCCTATTTTAAGCAACTTCATTGCTAATGACTTTAAAAAATTTCTTACTGAGGGCTGAGCAAATGAAGAAATATACTTTGAGCCCTGTCAATTTAATTTCTTGACAATCAATGTAGGTATGGACGGTACAAAGTATCATATGGGAATAATTTCCTCGAGGCTAATTTACAAATCTTCCTGATGTCATAACGTTATATCAACAACAGTAATAAAGTTGACTTATTCAGAGGAGGAAGTTTTATAGTATACAGTAAATATATATGACCTGTGAATATATATGTAAATTGGCGGACAAAGAGACGTTTCTCTTTGGTCATCACAATGTAACAGTAACTGATAGTGATACACAATACATTATTTTCAAATTACTTTTCTCCAATATTTAGACATCAAGTTGTTTCTGCAGTTCACAAATGTTGAAGATATTGATGAATTAGGTGTCAGGATGTCAGAGTGTAAGGCTTTTTCAGAAATGAGCACACAATCTCATTTCTAATGACACCAGTTAACTTCTTAAATTTCAGGGTTTAATATTTTTGCTAACTAAAATTCTTTTCGCAAATTGCTTTGCCCAGTTAGGAATAAACTTTCAGCAAGGGTCTTTGATCCCTATGCTTGAATGGGGATGAAACACCTGACGAAGAATCTTAAATTTCATAAGGACAGGAAGATTTTCTGGATAACAACTTCTTTAATGTGAAAATACACATTTGGAGCACATACTCACTCCTTCATCATTCCATTCCATGTCCATTCCACCCGATGAAGGAGTGGTTATGTACTACGAAACGTTGTGTATTTTCACACTAAAGAAGTTGTTATCCAGAAAATCTTCCTGTTCTTATGTATACTACTTTTAAATGCCCTTCAAAGACCTTAAAAAATTTCATACTCAGAGATATCAGATACTAGGGCTGGGACGGGTAACCCGGATACCCGGGACGGGTGGGTATTGAGTAAGACCCGGGTACCCATCACACTACCCGGACCCGTTTTTATCATGTGACTAATCATAAAACAGTTTTATTTACTATTCTTTCATTTCAAGATTACAATGTATTTGAAGATTCTAACATAATATTAAAATGATCAAGTTGTCATTCATAATAAATTTGATTGAAATAGCCATTGTTCTCTATGCTTTAGGTTTCTAGCCCCATGTTTCAGCCAACCAGTTGAATAAAGTAGTACAAAATCTTACAATTAGATGTTGGAGATCAACAAAACGGGAATCCGGGTTGGGTAGGGTAACAGATGGTCGGGTACCCGGGTAGGAAATATCTACCCGTCCAAGCCCTATCAGATACATTACTTCTAGTTCCACTAATAGCACAGAAATCAAATGTCTTGAAATGTTGCGATCATACTTTTGACATTGACTGTTACCAAGTGATGACTGGATCAAAAAGGGTAGGCCTATAACACTGCGCATTCAACACTCAAAACACATAGGAGTCACACTGCAAATCTGCACTGCGACACAGAAGAGGTGGTCAATAGATCATAATCTTGTTATTTTATGTAATTTTCAGCTATTATTAAAAATCTTCCTATTTTTAAAGCGCTATTTGTCATAGCTATAGATATATATATAATATAAACTGATTACAATTAATATTATAATATAAATTCTGATAAGTGCAATGTTGCACAATAAACACTTTCATGTTTATCATATTCTAGTCTCTGTAAACTGTGTTAATATGTATTGTTCTAAATGTTTATGTTTTGTATGCTGGAGAAATGTAATGATACACAACAAATTTCTCTTTTGGGACAATAAATATTATAAATATTATCTTAATTATATTCCTGAGTGTTTAAAATATCACGATGAGCAACATCCGTGACGTCATTTCAATTATTGTCATGAATCGCGAGAACATGCCCTACCACAGACATACTCAACGCGTGCGCTGTCACAGGGCTTGACTAAAAGTGAATAATGATGCTACTGCTGAGAGAACTTATCCTAAAATTACTATCTGATAAGATTATTTCCCCGTTGTGATTACTCACATCTAAAGACATTATATACTTCCTTTTTGAGTATTTATATTGGAATGTATTTGAATTTAAAGTTCTATTACCTTTAAAAGAATTATCTACAAAATCAATCAACAAATGTATTACTTATTTGTTAAATGATAGTTCTTTACTAAAGTGATTCCAGTTCACATAAAGCCATTGTTTTGAGTGACATTCATGACACTTCGCCTTTGGACATTATGATTATAATTTTCTGTCCAAGTCAATAAATGACATCGCAAATTGAAAATATCTAATCATGACATTATTATAGAGTTCAAAATGACAACCAAGAGCAAAATACTTACTAAATCAAAGTGCACAAAATGCGTTGTTTTTGAAATTGTTCAACGTAGATACATTTTTGGGATGTCTTGTGATCGAAATATACAGGTCATGACCCATATGTAAAGCTAACTGAGTTTTAAGTCAGGTGATTGTTCATAAAATATGTAAATAATATATTACAAAATATAAACAAAAGTTAATAATAATTAATCATAATTCAAATTTCAATATATTATATTTTATCTTGATTATTATTACTAAAATACGAAACTCACGCTTGTCGGTAGCTCTACGTGACTTAGGTCGAGCTGTCTGCTATCGAAAAGGGGCGTGGCAAAGACACATTGTTATTCTCCGTTTTATCAAAGGACAGTCAACGATGCGCTGTGTCACATACATATATCAAGACGGGGACGGGCGTCACTGTGTGAAGGTGAGTTAAAAATTAGCAAAACCTTTTGAAGTATTTCAAATATCACTATTGAACAATTCTAAACAACGTATCATGACTGTCACAATTTACATTTAAGTTCACTTTGTTCTACATTAAAAACGTTTCTTTATAATATCTCAAAAGTAACATCAGATAAATTTTAATATTTATTTCAGAGTTTGTCCTGATGAAACAAAACAATTTGACAATACACGTATTTGAAATCCAGCCATTGTTTTTCTAAAATTAATAATTCTGATTGCTTAGAAAGTATTTCCTCAATGCAGGGACACTCAAAATGGTCATTATTCCAAGAAATATCAGTAATTCCATATTTTTCAGGATCTCATGTGACCATGGTGAAGTTAACCCTGTGCAGTGTGATCCAGGCGCCAATACAATGTCTTCTCAGACCTGCCATGTGGATACCGGGTCTGAAGGAACTGCACGTGCATCGAGAAACGTGGGTCTAGTTACCGTATTTTCTCAAATGAACGCATCAACGGGGATTATTCATAGAATTATAGTATTTGCAAACATTTTTCTCATTAATATTTCAACATTGTCTTGGTTTATATTCAATGCTTTTGCAATTGTGTTTAGACAAATGGACTTTTTATGAGGGTAACACTACTACAGTACTATGTATACACCGATGTGATGAAGACTATTGGAGTACCCTTGAACACTTATCGGAGTCAATTTAGATATATTGATGCATAATGCCGACTTTAGATTCTCTTTGAAGTGACAATACACCAGGATGATTAGATAGACCATATTCCAAGAGATAACATTCGCAAAATCGACCGAGACATGAACTCATATCACTCCGGGGTTTCCTCAAGTAACTTGATATCATATTTAAAAAATGTTGGTAAAATGTAGGTTAAAACACCCTATTTATGAAATAGTATGTAATTTTATATTACCTACGTTTTACATATGCATTTTGAGTCGATATCGAGATCCTGTTTGGTGTCGTCTACAAACGGAGAACAATCTATCGAAACAGTTTTAGTTTTCATATGTTGTTTCCCTGATTTCCCGTTCGATTTTAATCAGACTGCCAATACACTAATTGGTTGTTTCGGTTTCCCCTGTAATGTTATCGGCACATGATTATAATCACATATACACAAAAAGGTTAGACAACTGCCGAATTATCTTTTTTTATTATAGCTTATGGGCGTACTTGAAGCACGAAATAATAAAGGTCAGAGGTCAGACAACTTGTACAGATACATCACACTTATTTCTGAGATGGTTACGTTCTACATCAAATATAATACATTGCCAGAAACACACGACGTGAAATAATTGCAATTTAATCAAATTGTTAATCGTTATGTTTTCAGGGAAACTGAACTATTGCAAATATTAAAGAACAACAAGAACTTTTGCAAATATTTCTGTTTTACAAAACGTTACGTTCTGCTATATTCCAAATTCCCGTAAAATTGAAAATAATTTAATTTGATTAATACTATGTCCCTTATTATTTTGGGAATTTACTTTCGATGGCATGTTTAAATACTTTCTTTTCTATATCCATTTATGATTTTTGTTAGGATATGAATTTTTTGTTTTGTTTCATATACCAGCTGGCAGATTGGTGAATCGACAAAACCTTTTATTGGACGAGTTTTGGAGGGTCTCAGAGTCATGAAGGATCACGACAACAAGGGAACCTTCTATGATATACACAAGGTTATAAATTATTTTTCGACTCCGTGGTCAATATCACAAGGACAGTAAATGAATAATTGTTGCTAAATTTATTTCTCTAAAACAATAGGGTTTAGAACCGGCGATTGTTCCAAGTAGATTATAGAACACAGGCGATATTCAAGTATTTACGGTATCTGTAGATTTATATAAATTAATTAAATAATTCATTTATTTATGTCTACTATTACAGGTGGAGGAAAACTTTATTAGAATATTTGCATTTACCTGGGCCGAGTGGCTCGACATTGTTGAAATCAGAATCAAAGGCAATACTGCTGAGGTAAGCTTTTTATAATCCTTTGTAGCATCTTGTTTAACGTTCTCCTCGCATAAATACTAATACTTTTACAAACATGCATTCGACAACGAGTTTAAATATTTAGAATCGTTCCATATATCTGTAATTACTGAATATTTTTTAGAAATTCGATTTTAGATAAGAAACACTCGTAATATCATTATGCCGCCTCTTAGCAAGTTTGTCAAAGCTCTCATAAAATCACCTCTACAGTTTCTAATGAAATAACATATAACGAGTAACCCTCAATATTAAAACTGCTAAAACAATACGTTTAAAAATTAAGTGCAGTGGTGTTATTCCGAATATTCGATGTGCGAGTCACAATTGGTAAAATTCACAGACTTCACAACAAATTCAGTATTTGGCATAAATTGTGTTGAATTGCTTTAAAGAGGCCTATGTTGAAACCGAAGGTGTACAGTTTAGCCTACAATGGTAAATGGTCCCTGAAATTAAGGATTCAAAGTAACAACTTCAAACCCATACAAGGATATGAAACGTTCGTAAAATCATCGTAAGTTAGAATGTGAATCAAGTATATAACATTTATTTCCATGTTATTGTTGTGCAGCTAAAGCAGGGATAATGTTTCAAGAGTACATGTGTAAGTATCGTGTCGTTACCCGTTCGATATAAAGGATGTATATAGCGTTAACCTATGATGCCTAATTTTGTTTTGTTTTGTGGTAATTTTTTATATAAACTTATATTTTACGTATTCTTCAGGCGATCTCATTCTCGAGTGGACTTCTGCCTCTGAGTATCCCATTTACGTGCGTGTTAAATGTTGTAAGTGTAAACCGAGTATCCAATTTACAATTGTGTTTAATGTCGTAATTGTAAACTGAATATCCCATTCACATGTGTGTTGAATGTCGTAAGTGCAAACTGAGTGTCCCATGTGTATGTGTGTTGAATATCGTAAGTGTAAACCGACTATCCCATTTACATGTGTGTTGAATATCGTAAGTGCAAACCGACTATCCTATTTACGTGTGTGTTGAATACCGTAAGTGTAAACCGACTATCCTATTTACGTGTGTGATGAATATCGTAAGTATAAACCGAGTATCCCATTTACATGTGTGTTGAATATCGTAAGTGTAAACTGAGTATCCCATTTACATGTGTTTTGAATATCGTAAGTGTAAACCGACTATCCCATTTATATGTGTGTTGAATATCGTAAGTGTAAACCGACTATCCCATGTATATGTGTGTTGAATATCGTAAGTGTAAACCGACTATCCCATTTATAAGTGTGTTGAATATCGTAAGTGTAAACCGACTATCCAATGTACGTGTGTGTTGAATATCATAAGTGTAAACCGACTATCCTATTTACGTGTGTGTTGAATATCATAAGTGTAAACCGACTATCCCATTTACATGTGTGTTGAATATCGTAAGTGTAAACCGACTATCCCATTTACATGTGTGTTGAATATCGTAAGTGTAAACCGACTATCCCATTTACGTGTGTGTTGAATATCGTAAGTATAAACCGACTATCCCATGTACATGTGTGTTGAATATCGTAAGTGTAAACCGACTATCCCATTTAGGCTACATGTGTGTTGAATATCGTAAGTGTAAACCGACTATCCCATTTACATTTGTGTTGAATATCGTAAGTGTAAACCGACTATCCTATTTACGTGCGTGTTGAATATCGTAAGTGTAAACCGACTATCCCATTGCATACATGTTGGATGCCGTAAGTGTAAACCGACTATCCTATTCACGTGTGTGTTGAATATCATAAGTGTAAACCTACTATCCCATTTACATGTGTGTTGCATATCGTAAGTGTAAACCGACTATCCCATTTACATGTGTGTTGAATATCGTAAGTGTAAACCGACTATCCCATTTACGTGTGTGTTGAATATCGTAAGTGTAAACCGACTATCCTATTTACGTGCGTGTTGAATATCGTAAGTGTAAACCGACTATCCCATTGCATACATGTTGGATGCCGTAAGTGTAAACCGACTATCCTATTCACGTGTGTGTTGAATATCATAAGTGTAAACCTACTATCCCATTTACATGTGTGTTGCATATCGTAAGTGTAAACCGACTATCCCATTTACATGTGTGTTGAATATCGTAAGTGTAAACCGACTATCCCATTTACGTGTGTGTTGAATATCGTAAGCGTAAACTGACTATCCCATTTGCGTGTGTGTTGAATGTCGTAAGTGTAAAGTGATAATCCCAGTTGAATATGTGTTGGTTGTCATAAGTTAAAACTGTACATCCCATTTACGTGTGCGTTGAATGTTCTAAGTTTTAACTGTTATCCCATTTGCTTGTAAGTTGAATGACGTAAGTGTATACTGACTATCTCATTTACATAAATGTTGAATGTTGTAAGAGTAAGCTGAATATCCCATTTACGTGTGTGTTGAATGTTGTAAGTTTCAATCTCTCATTTTTAACCTTGTTTTCTCAATTCTCGTCATATTGTTGTTGTATTGATTTTTTATAATAACGTTATTGTCATAACTAAAATGCAAATTTGAAATTTGCTGTTTTAAAATTAATTGTAACCGAGTTTATTAAGACGTCTATTTATAATACCAGGTATCTGTTGCCAGGCATTTTGCTGGGTCCCGTTTTATGGTCACAAGTTCAACGTCAGAAGACTGGAGGAACTACGTACGGCGACTGGAGTCACTTTGAGTGGACAGTGAAATATATCATCTTCAAAATAATATAACTTGTAAATAAATTGATTGTGTTTTAAGAAGAATATGAAACTCACAGGAATTACAGTGTCACTGCGACTTACTAGGTCAACATTTGGACACAGAGCAGACATCGACTGATTTGACTTTGAGTGTTCATCTTACAATGTACTATTCATTGTAAATAATGTGAAAATAGAGAACATAACAAATGTGAAATATATCTTAAATCTAATCGGAGTAAATTAAGTTGTCTCAACAAAGATGCTTTCTCAAATCAGTAATCACATTATGAAAAAATACAAATATAAAGAAATGACATCTCCAAAGGATTTCTGATTTATTATATGTATTACATGTCTTGCAGCGTACGACTCGTCCCTTGGTAAGATTATCGAGAGTGTAAACACGGCTATTGAATCCTTGGCATTCAAATAGTTGCCCAAGCTTGCCAGTGATTCGATGATCAGGTTTTCTTGTGATGCATAGCTTAGTAATATACGACTAAGGACTCGGCTTTGTTGAACTTAGTAAAACGAGAATTCTTGTACCAGTCGGGCCCAGAGTGTCTGTTTATACAATAAAATATCGTTTTTTTGTTGTGGATTATTTTGTTCATTATTTTTGTGCCCTTTAAATGATTGCATATATGAAAGGACATATTGGTCAAAACAACACAAGAAAGGCCACTCTGGTTGATATTGTATCGCACATGCATGGACGTGCAAAATGAAGAAATTCGTAAAGGTCTGTTTGCATTTATTGAACTATAGCTATTCTGTCCTACACGTACAGCTGGGGGTGAGTTGCGGACTACATCAGCATGCATGGTCTGGGTGAATAGTGGGTACACTTTATACATCCCATGCTGACAAAAAATACATGAATGACATGAGCTAAAACGTCGCTATAGACATTGACAGTGTGACAGATTCCGAATCAGAACTGCACATTTAACTATCTGACAGAGCGGCAACTGCTACGTGTGCATCACTACATCATGCAAGAGCCGTACACCCGACCAGGTCAATATGAAAGAGAAAAATTTATGTTCATTATTTTTTTTATTGTTGAATATGCAACTATTCACACACGAAAGAAATGAATAATTATATTGCGAAATATAAATAAATACTTTTGGATTGAATCTTATCGTCGTTTTCCAGAATAGTCGATGTCGAAATAAATCCGATTTTACTATACATGGTGTCATATTTTGGAAATTTTGGAACTTTTGCCTGCAATATTTAATGTAAATATGGACACATCGAATGTGATGTATGGAGAATGTGTCAGAGACTCTCTCAACATATCTTCTCAAATCAGAGTAATGACGGTACATATATAGAGATTATTACCCGAGGAAGTGTGTCATATGACTTTTACGAAACGAGTGTGAATTTTTGTATTGCCCGAGCGAGAGCGAGGGTTATACATAAATGTGCACGAGTTTCGTTAAAGTCATATGGCACACTTTCGAGTGTAATAATTTCTTTATTACCCATTTTATTCCATTTGATTCGCGTGAAAATAACCAGGACACGGCCCACTTCTCTTGCAACGGCAAGCTACAGTGACGTCACGAACAATCGTTTTATGACGTCACAGACGACAAAGTACGGGAGGTCGCGGTGAAACAATGGTTGCCAGGCAACATGTGCTCATATCAATAATATTAACTCGGTTATTTTCAACCATATGGGTAATAATGGAAACTATTAACTGGTAACGGGTAGTTTGTCGAAAAATGTGCTACATAAAATAACGTTATGAAAAGGAAGGTCGTAAAAAGTTAACTGAATTTAATCATCTAGGATATGAACAAAAGGTTAATTTTTCGTCAAAGTTGGTTGGTGACAATTTTGACTATTTCCCAACGTAATTACTGCATCTTAAAAACTCACATTTATACTGAACGTTATTTATCATGTGACTATTTTAATTCAAATAAATGTGTAAAATATATTCGTTCATAGATGTACAACAAATGCAAAATCAGTTCCGCTCGAAGCGCTTCTAAAATCTCCAACTAAGTAAGTAGCACGAGGGAATGAATTGCTTGCACTTACTATCGTTTAATTGTCACTTTTCACAACAATTGGATCGCAAGCGCCAATTACCATCGAGCCATTATTAAAGTACTATATCGCAGACACCCTCGATCATTGGTTGCCGTGTTTCTCGGGTTATAGCAAATAGAATAACTGGCTCACATGTTTTATGATAAACAACCAAGGTACGCAATGTAGTACAGTGAGATTTCCCACTCGTACATTTTTAAGTTCTGTCTCAACTTTCCGAGCATGTCATAACTCGAATAGCAGCGCGCTGCCTCGTAAATTCAAATTGCGTGCTGCTACGCTTTAGTTAGTACGTAACAGGTGATAAAATGCAGCAAGTCTTAAATTTGCCAGAGATGGCGGAACTGGCGTGAGTAATGACTTGCGATGGAAGTTCTATGATGAGTAAGGCAAGTATATATATATGAATTATAGTTATAGACACATTAAATAAAGAAGGGTAGATAGCCAATAAGCTATATATTGCATGGTTGAGCTCTCCCGGTCGCGATCATTTCCCTGTTATTTCAGTTTGCTTAAATATCAGTAACTGTATAAAAAAGAAAGCATTTACATTTGTCAATTCATTTACAAAAGCAACTTAATTATGCCACTCTACACATGCGATAGTGATTTTGAAGTTAGCAAAGAAGGGGCTACACATAATATAGACTATATATAAAAATAAAATTAAACATTTCGTTTTAATTTTTGTCATATTCAAAAGTTTACAATATAGAATATACACATGAAAACATTAGAGGACATGTCGCATACAACCCATAAGATAAACACGATTCAAGTTTAAAAGAAATGAAAGAAAATGTTTTACGTTACAAATAGAATAACAAGACCAAAATAACTATTTATATGAAATATAAATTACCGTACCTTTTGTACAGACACCATATACAATATCATTTTTATATATTTATAAATTTGGTATTGTCTTAGTTAAGCGATTTTGTTATTTCAAATTAGGCACAAATGTAGAGGGCGTTAGAATATTTGGAGGCTTTGTCATTTTAAAATGCAAAGATCCTTTTTATATATCTTTCTTTAGATTTTTCAAATGTAAATAAGTCATTTATTAATCATTTATTAATAAGGTAAACAACAAGAAATATTTTAAAATTTAACATTTAAAATGAACCAAACAGAGTTGTTTATAAACTTTGCAATTTATTTAAAAACCAAGGTGGAAAGAAGATATATTGGACAATAACTGTGGGCTTTAGAAAATATTAAATTATTGCCTGCCCGGTTGATATCAACAACCTTCACCTTAGCCACTTCCGCTGCAGGAATTTTTACCTTAATACGCATGCGCACAAGTGGAATTTCCCGGATGTAGACATGCGCAGTGGAAATGTCGGACATTTTGCGCCAACTTTCTGGATTTGTCATCTAGTGCAACTGAGAAAATCGCTTTAATTCCTTATTTCTTGGAAGAATAAGTATGAAACCTCTTGGTATGTATTAACCTGTCCAATATCGACAGTGCTGTGAAAAGAAATTGTATGACCGACCCTCAGTTTTTGTGTAAAACTGATTTGAAGTGGTGGATTTGGACCGAGGCGATGTAGGCGAAACAGAGAATGGGGTTCAACTTATGACAGCAGTCGTTTTCTGGAAAAAGGTTTTGATGAAAGTGTGCATATACTGCTTCATGTCACCATGACTACTGTCGAATATGATTTGGATACTTCTGGAGGGTTGATGGAGGTATGTAAAGTTGTTCTTTTCGATAATTTGAGAGAGAAGATCCCATCGAAAACACGATACCGATCGGTAATAATGTCGGTCGGTTGTCATGAACATGCGCTTTATTTGTTCAATTCCTGACGATGTATTGTCTTGACATTTTGCAGCAAATACAGAAGCTCGTCGCACCTCCTGTCAGTGACGAATACGCCCGACGACTGAGAAGAAGAGATCGAGAACATCGAAGACATGGTCGCTCCATCAACCATGATTGTTGTGACAGCTGCAAAGAAGGCGGCGATTTACTTTGTTGTGACCGCTGCCCGGCTGCCTTTCACCTACAGTGTCAGTAAGTAACCAGACATTTTGAATCAGACACATGATGGGGTGAGATTTTCAGTGCCAGTTATGTCAGATAATGTAAGACAACAACTTTTTTGAAACACAATCTTGAAAATTAATCTCAAGAAATCCAAGATGGCTGACTTTGTTTGTCAGGATACTTGGCAGTATTACCATTGAGAGGGTTTCCTTTCAAGTAGTTGCTTCCCGTAAAAAAGAAAAAGCTTGTTATAGACTGGCATAAGAAGGAAACTGTTAATGCCCTGTTAACAAGCATGCCTTTGTGTCAACTTGCAAATTCCATTTCCATGTGCTTCTAACACTCTCTTAAGTATGGAAAAGTAAATATTATTGATAAATTATAATGTAGGATATTGGTAAGTTTAGTTGATGTTTTTGTGCAAAAAGAGATTTGTCTAAAGTTTTATGTTTAAAAATGCTTAAAATGAAAACTGAACTATTAGGTATTGTTTTCCTAACGTCCAAACATAATATTACAGTGATCCACCTTTAGAAGAAGATGATTTGCCGTCCGGTGAATGGATATGTCATCGCTGCAGAGTGAATCCTACAGAGGTATCTTAACACTTCATTTTTGAAAATAACACTATGTAGTAAGTTAACGGTTATAAAGTTCATAAATGAATTGACACATGCTATTAGAACATTTTAGGAGTCATTAAGGCACAGAAGTTTTAGTTTTCATTCTTGAAGATGTGTACATTCATCTTTGATGGCCATTCTAGAAATTGAAACAGATAATGATGTCGTTGTCTAGCAAGTCCCTTGCTTGACAACAACATTGGTATCTACATTGAAACATTGCCTCTAAAGAAAGTTGAATATCCATAACTTAGTACTTCATTCTTCATGTGTAGTACAGTACATTTCAATATGGATGTGTTTCAGGGAAAGGATAATGCAGTTCCCGGTACATCAACGGGTCAGAGGGGAAGACCTAAACGTCAGCATTCTAGAGAGGAAGAGAAGGACAAGGAAAAGCCAATGGAGATAGATAATAGCGAGCATCCTCTTCAAATGTTAGCCAAGGCAGCTAGATTAATGAATCCGGTTCAGTTTGAAGTTACAAAGGACATTTCATGTACTGTTCCTCTGCCAGGTATGTAGATTCTAAGTTTCAAGCTATTTTACCCATGAAAGAATAACCTCTGTAACGTACAAATTTCACTTCAGGCATAATTTAATAGTATGTTTTATGAGAGGCTCTATTTTGTTCGTTAGTTGTGTAAATTATTTTTCACATTGTGAATTTCTTAAATTTCAAATATGAAGCTTACATAAATGCGATCATCAACAGCCATTGAATTGTAGGTACTTTTGAATTTAAGTATTTGTAGAACAAGAATATTTTATTTATTTTTGCATTATCCTTTGTGTTAAAAATGAATTAAATTGTTCTGAAAAGTAAGCATTTCTTGTTCTTGGGAAGCATTTTATTTTCTCTCTGTTATAAACCAATTATGTTTACTTGACATGTTGTGACATTGTGTTGTAGGTTCAAGTAAGCGGCGAGTAGGAACACGAGGTCCCACACGGAAAGCTCCACATGAGTTGGATAATGGCATGGTGCCTCTTCCTGCAAAAGTTTGCTTCCAGTGCAGCAGGTTTGTTCTCTACGTTTTGCGTTAAAATGGCTAATATCTCATCACCTGTGAATTACAATATTTGGCACTCAAGTCATAGTTTATTAGAACAATAAATGAATAATAACTGTTGCTTCAGTGCAAAATTTTTTAAAATTTAATATAAATTGATATCTAGAAAAAATGGGATGATTTTGGTGAGTTTGCAGGCAAAGATTTTATTCTCCGATGGTATCTAAAGGACCATTTACTAGATTCTCTTATCTTATTCAAAGCTTTTGTCAAATTTTTGTAATAATTGAATTAAATGTTCTATGGCCTACCATCGGAAGCTATTCAAATAGATTTTAGAACTTATGTTGATAATAAAAAGATCAAAACTCTCATACATTAGTATCATTTGTGTGTCAACTTTAGGAGTTGTCGTGTGTCGCCGCTGATCCAGTGCGACTTCTGTCCCCTGTTATTTCACATGGACTGTCTCGACCCTCCACTTACAAGTTTACCCACAGGTCGCTGGATGTGTCCTAACCATGTTGAACAGAGTGTGGTAAGATTTTCAACCTGCTTTAGTGCATAGTTCCTTCATAAGAAATAAACATTATGAAATTGCTGGGTTATAAAACCTGGTTTTGAAGATAGTGGTTTCATATATATTCTAATAGACTAATAAGAATTAGAAACGTGTTCATCAACTTTGCAATAGAGTAATTTATTTTATGATTTCAAATCCTTATTTTTATACAAATAAAACATAATTATGCCCACATTCATAAAATCTGTATTATAAACAAATCTGTAATTTCTTCAATTGACAAAAAAGAGGTCAAAGGGTTTTAAGAATACAAAAAATGTAACTAAAAGAAAAACCTAAACGAACAATGTGACAACTATTAAAGAATGTTTTTTAACAGGATGAACATCTGGTGAAATCTCTGAGTTTGTCCGAACGGGTCAAGTTGTGGGATCAATCTGTCAACCATGTGGATCAGCATGCTGTCAAAATAAAATTCCTACGACAAGTTCATCGCACCAATCCACTCTTCAGGATCAAAAGGAGGCTTCCAGCAAGGAAAACAATCTCAGTAAGTTAATGAAGCTGTGTACTGCCTTTTCTCCATTTTTTCTGATTGAATATCTATTTTTTTGTGCACTAATTGTCACTGGGAATATTTTAAAAATCCAATTTATTTGGTATTTACAAAATAGTAATTTGGTTTGAAATTTGAGTGATATTTTTTTGTCGAGGAGGTAAAATCTGGTAGCTTAACCCTTAACTTGCGAATCCCGGAATTATCCGGGCAGGCTATAAGCGATTCCGAGGTACCTCAATACGGATCCCGGATCGCTTACTTAGAAGAATTCACGGCTGTCTAAGTACTTTTCTATCCACCATACCGGGTCCCGAGTCGATTGTTTCCGCGACTCGCTGCATGAGAATGGCTGTATTTATGCCTCGCAGCCCGCAATGAGAATAAAGCTTTGTTCAGTGTCTGGTCAGAACGTCCAGCAAAATTCACACCAATTTGCGTGTGCATTGTTGACCCGTAACGCATCGATAATTAGCTTTACAAAAGGCCAATTATGTCGGGCTTAGCCCCCGAAGCATTAATTCGCTTGAGGCTATTTTCACCCACGTGTTTGTATTGCGTCAGGTTTGCCTCGCCCGAGACTGCTATCTGCCTCGCATCTCGCGAGACGGGGAAAAAAATTGTTAACTCGCCTTACTCCCGCACTACATATCATGTGAGCGAATTGTTTGTTTTCAAAAAAAAATACGGCAAAATAAAGGGGAAACAATGGACTACATTCCAATATAAAATTAGCAAATGTCAAAAAAATAATAAAGACACAGCAAGCGCCGTGGAAAAGGGCACGTTTACACCGACAATCCCTTTAACAATCAGCGATTTTCACAACTTGTTACACATTTATCACGGCTAAAATACTGAATGCATTTTCATGATTTTTATATCACAATAAACCAAAAAGAATAATCTTTTATTCTATATAAAATGCGCATAATTATTTCTCAGAAATAAAGATACAATTTTACCTTTCTGAGAGGCATGTGAAACCAAACGGCACACAAACTAATCAACATATTTTCATCAGTTATGGTTCGAGGTTAGCTTATATTTGAAAGGTAAAACAACATAACCATATTAGGGTTGACATGTGCTTATTTGTCAACTGGTTCGAGATTATGATTTCTTGGAAAAGTGCGATGAACGACCGTTCGCAATGCCGCATACATGTTGTAAGTATTTACGATTTTATTGGTGGAAATAAAGACAAACTTTACATAGCTATAGAATTATAACCAAAGGTTGCATTCTAATAATTTTTATATCATTGTGAAGCTAGACATCTTGTCTTCAATTCCGTATATAAATGGAATTTTTTTCGTTTCGTATTTATTATGTTACTAGCCCCGAATTAAAGACAATCTTTCGAAAGTAATAGAATAAAAACGAAAAAACATAGAAAATTCATTCAAAGTTTCGGGTGTGAATTAGCCATTTGTGTACGGGTGTCGCTACTTGAATTGTATTGAACGCCCGTATATAGTCCTTATTCGCCATGTAGATGCGGTATATTTTGTAAAAACGGTACCGGAATCGCCGCCTGGAAATTCCGCCAGCAGAGCTAGTTAGTGCCAAAGCCCAAACTACTGCTGCGAGTTACGAGCCTGTAAATTCCGCCACAGGGGCTAAAAATGGTAAAATATATATACGCAACGTAAGGGTTAATGATCTCGTTCTTACAATTATTTTAACCGCTGGGTTACACCTAATATCTCTTGCAGGAGCTTGGCATATTGCAATGGCATTCTCAAGGATCTTCAAGTCTATTTTGAGTAGAAATTTAATTAAATCTTTATCAGATTTGAAATGCATAACAAATTCCAAAGTCATAATTATGAAAGGATGAATGTATTAAGATGCTCATGTCCAGAATATTATTAACTTCATATTTCTAGGTCCCCCAAGCAATAAAGGACCACTACACGAGTCCTCCCACCCTTCTGCCCCAGGCAGCTCTGACGTCCCTCTCTCCACACTGTGAATCTCCCACTCAGCAGTCGACTCCACTCGTTGAGACCACGCTGGAGGAGCAGGAGGAGGTTTGTCTCCAGTTTAACCCTTCACTTGCAGATCCCGGTCGGAAATTATATATTCATTCGCATATCCTTGTAGGCCAATCACGGAGAGGTCATGATGACGAGATGGTGATCAGTGACTCCTCAGTTAGATAGTACTGGACAGATTTGCTATCATTGGGCTGATAACATTTATGATCACTGGCAACCCTGCTTTGCTTTAAAGGGGGATTTCTATCCGAGTATCCATTTTGTTTTTGTGCATTACTTGATATCAAAAGAAACTATGTGTTTTTACTGAATTTACAAATTTGTGAATCTACATAAAGTAACAAATAACTTACGACAAAATTGTTCAACATTGTCGTGTTATGCTTTCCATGCTTGTAGCGTGAATGAATGGCTTCATTACTCCCATGTTTTTTTATTTTGAATGAATACACGCTTTGGTCAAATTGTCCACTGTTACCGTATGTTTCAATTTAATTATGTTATAATCATGTCTTTGTGAGAAATGTATAAATAGAGATGACCCCTAAAAAAAAATTCTCGCCAAAAAAATACCCCGATAGGACACACCCTTTTAACTTCACATGTGTGATTTTATGATTTTATTTGTAGAAAAGCTTTATAAGAACATACATACTTTACTGTTTATGATAATATCTCGTCCACCACTCGATCTACTCTGTTACATCGATTTTCTAACAAGTTAGTTCTACTTTCAGTGGCTGTCAGCAGTGGTGTCGCTACAAACAAGCATTGCAAAATACCTCGCTCAAAAGCAGTTACAGAAATCATCTGATAGTGCTAAAACAGACTCTTGTAAAGTGGAGCACAGCAAACCCACTGCCTCTGTGGCGCCAGTGATGCAGCGTGACTCAGACAGCTCCCAGTGTAGTGTATCTGTGGGAGACATCCAAACCGTGTTCAATGACTCCCCCGACTGTGATCGAACTAGTAATTATAATGGAGCTGGGGTGTCCAGCCCACAAGACTCTTTACCTAACGGCCCCTTCGAGGTGAGCAAGGGGACAGCAATATCATTATTACATGGCAACCCCAGCAGCAGTAGTAGTAGTGCTTTAAATGGAGAAGTAGAGTATATGGACGTGCAGCGCTCCAAACCTGATGCAGTTGTGATACGGACTAGAAGTAATAGTGCAGATTCTGCCTCTCCTAATGTAGTCAAAGTGACGTGGCCCGGCGGAGAGAAAGCCGGTTCAGTTGGAGGAACAAACACACAGGGGAAAAATATCTTAATTAGTGCTGTAAACAAAGTGACAAAAGTGCTACCTAATTCCAGCCAATCAGGTAAACTGGTGCTCCCAGCCAATATGGCAGCTAAGAATGTGAGTGCCAGCAACCCTACCTCAATCCTCTCACCGCGTGTCAACATGCAGCCTGCCGTCAAGATCGCGACCTCAGGCTGCAAGTCAACCTCATCTCTCCCACCAGGCACAGCGCAGACGCCCAAAGTAATCACCGTCTCTGCCTCTCCTGGTCAGTATCTCTAGCGTATTATATCAGTGTTTTTCTTTCTCCTGTGTTCCTTGGTGAGTTTGCTTGTTCTAGAATGGGCCTTAAAATAATGCCAACTCCCACTTAATTGGGTCCGCTGAAAGAAATTTGTTCTGATGAACTTCAGAAAATGAATTAAATTTTAAGACCAGCCATTCTAATGTTAATTCAATATGATTGCATCTTACTATAAGGTACCGTATTTACAAAATTTGATTTCAAATGTAGTTTATTAATTCATGGATTCAACTTCTTTCAGGAACAAAATCTGGCAGCAATGTATCCGTTTCCCAGGGCAAGGGAGGTAACTCTGGCAATCTGAGTTCCCTGCCCACCATCATCAATGTCAACAACACACTACAGCAGCTAATTGAAGGAAATCAAGGTATTAAACGGCTCTACATGTTTTATCTGATTACCTCTTTTATGTTCATTGTAAACTTATGTTTAATTTTTACAAAGGTCAAACTTATTTCTTCATGAGCTCATATCTTGTAAAAATAGATTGTCAACCAAATTTTCTTTCTGAATACTTTACTGTCTAATGACAACATTTTTAGTTGATTAAAATTATTCATAATGCGTATTTTATGCGTATGCACATTAATTTACTTAACTTGTATTAAGAAAATTATTTGGAAGTGCTAGAATGTGTGTTGAATTGTATTACAAATGATCTTTTTAAAGATCTGAAAGTCATTTTATCAAATGTGTCATCTTTAAACTGCAAAAAGAAGAATTAAAGAGAAGTATAAAAGTTGAGTGTAGAGTTCATTTTGCATGTTGCAATATCATTGGCACTAGGTAAACTTGTTTCTGGAGAAATATCTTATTGTCAGAGGATCTTGCAATATATTGTGGTACGTATTGCAATACATTACAGTTCAGCAATACATATCGCAATACAAAAAATGAGGCAATACACATCCCTACTAGCTACCTTGATATATCTCTGTGCGAGAGTTCTGTGCCCTACTTCAGTTGAAAGGGATATCCCAGAAGCCAGTAGCAACACTTTCATCTCACCCTGCCACAATAACAAAGTGCATACTCCTAGATTGGACCCTGGCAAAGATAGGCAATCATGTAATATTCCGGTGTCTGCAGGTGAAGGTTTAATCTGTGCACCTCTACAAGAACTGTTCTATACTATATATTTGAACTTACAGAGATGGAGCTGAGTAAAGTGGACGAGAAGCTGATCCACATCCTGGCCTGGCAGCGTCTCAACCAGCTCGTGTCTTCCAACAAGTCCCAGTCCCCTCCCAACAAGAAGAGTCTGCTTAATGGGCTGCTCTCTCAACAAGGTATGTAGTAGTGTACGAAAGAAGTTTTAGAAGTAGCAAGCCCAAAACTGTTATTTTGTCAATTAAAATAGTTGAATTAACAACAATTATCAAAAAGTTGACTGTTGGAACCTGAAGTAATCAGGTTACAGGCTTTCGGACGGGCCTTAATTCATACACTGTGTGTGTGGTTCATATACTTTCTTACATCTACCTTTTGGATCAAACACTTTTTTAAGTAGTAAAAATTTCTTTGAAATTGTCAGTTTATATTGCAAAATGAAATACAAATCTTACTGTTCCCAGAGCAAAAGTTTCTGATTATAAGTTGTGATGGACCTTATTTCATTCAAATTACTTTATAAATCTTTTTACACCTTAATGTTCGGTTGATTTTGTTTAGCATTAGACCTTTGGTTCAGGGATTTATAACAGGTTTTGAGCAGCAGCAGTTTCTCAATTATAGTCAGAATTATTTCTTTATTGTCCCAGTTTCATATAGTCTTGACAAATAGATACAATACCATTGATAGTTAACTGACACTGCTAGGAAGTTATACAAAAGAGTTCAGTGTGTTCCTTTGTCATAGATGAAAAGCTTGACTGATAATGTTTATATATGCGCAGGTGCAAGTGATGTTAGAGCGCGAGCAGTCCTATGTCCACTGACAGGGAAAGGCCAGGCCATCCCGATGCCATACCGCACCCTCAGTATAGGGACTGGAGCTGATATGGATGTGTCGCTCAACCAGTTCGGGGCATGTAACTTTGTGTCGGCCAAACATGCCTGCATCTTCTATGATGAGGTGAGGAACTTGTTATTCTTCAGTAGGAAATAGTCGCATGTTACTGTAACTTTTATACTAATATTTGGGAAAATTCTTCCTTCTGTTAGATTTAGCAACTTTGACCAAAAATAGTAACAACTAGTCTTCCTCAAAGTAAATATGTGTATTTATTGTATTTGTTTTGTCTTTAGTCACAAGATGCTCTATTTCTTTTCCAAGTCATTCTTTAACGCAACTTATAATCAGTATAATAATGCACAAAATGTTCTCAATTCATTATTCTCCTCGCAATGACAGATGACACGACACTACGAACTGCTGAACTACAGTGAACACGGAACAACAGTGGACAACGTGCTGTATTCCTGCGACTTCTCGGACAAACCGGCCACCACGCCCCAACCTTCACCCATAGTGGCAGCAGTACGAGAGATCAACAGTAGAGCCAAACACCGAGAAGATTCAACAGAGAAGCAGGAGAAACTCACTATGACAGCTAAAGCAAATGATGTGTGTACACTAGAATAGATGGACAAGTGTTTGTTGGGAAATTGTATTTAGATCAGTAATGATGATATGTGTCGATATATTAATGTTGAGTTCACTCTGTATGTTCAGGTATGAAAGTAATGAATTGCAATTAAGGCCTCTGTTTCACTATCTAAGTTTTATTTTTATCCTTGAGGTGTTGACTTTTCACCGTCACAAACAAGATCTTGTTAGTATTTATGAGTTTGGTAATTGTATTCACTCTGAAAAGTTTTGTTTTTGACTATTTATCTATTCATCATATTCATTAAGAATACCATAGTTTATTATACTCGTCTTGATGTAGCTTAGGCTAAAGACGATACAGAGATAAACTATATTGTTTGAAAATAGACATGTCTCTATTCCAGGCGCCGCGCCCGTGCAACTGCAAGGTGAGCAGTTCGAGTCTAATCGGAGGGAGTGGTGCAGGCTGGGAAGGGACAGCACTGTTGCATCATGGGAGCTACATCAAGGTTGGATGTCTCCAGTTTGTGTTCAGCATCGTGGACCAGGCCGCCTCCGAGCCCCTCATTGAGAAGCGGGCCGAGTCCATGTCCTTATTAAAAACACACCTCAAAGCGGCTGCAGCCCAGTAGATCGAACACTTTATTGCTATTTAGTATTTCTGTGGTGAGGAGACAGTTAATTAAGTGTCATCAATTAACAACTAATTGGATGCAAATTTACTGGAATTCTAAGTTTATAAACGTTAAGCAGTAACAACACTAAACAGTAACTATATATTCACAATGTTTAATTTACTCAATTTATGATAAAAATTGGTTTTACATTTGTTTCATTAATATCTTTGACAACAATAAAACAAAAACATTGCTGAGTATATTGGTATTGCTATGACTTATGAAGTCTTATGGTTATCAGGAAAATCTTATTTTAATTGATTTGAATAAACTTGTTATTCAGGTATGAAATCATGATTGAAATATTTTAACCAGTTGAATTGTTGTGTTAAGTTAAATTGTATTGTTGATGAATGTAACGTGTTGGACAAAAAGTATCCAATTTGTTAAGAATAATTATCAAAACCAGGAATAAGTGGTTGAAAACTGAATGAAAGTGCCCTTGCACAGAAACATGTGATTAGACGTCCCTGTTGATGTTCCTGCATGTGTTTGTGTTTATTAATCATGATCTAAATCTAAAAAAACTCCCTCAAGATTGCGTGCCATTCATTATTTGTGTTTAAATTGTTGTTCAGCTAATGAATTTTCTTTGAAACTAGATAAAAATCATCTAAATATGCTCAAGTAGCTTTGGTAATGAGAATTGCATTTAGTTAGAGAAGGAATTGCTACCTTACAGTATAGCAATATTGTGATACATGCTCTTAAGTTATAATGACAAGTTGTATTTAATACAGTAATATAGTGTGCATGCTAGGATTTTCAATAACGAAGTGGTTTGTGTTAACTATTGATCTCAAAGTTCATCTCATCAGGCCTATAAGGCCAAATGGGCTTGTTGCATTGGCCGGTGTGCGTACGGCATCCTGCGTCCTTTCACCTTTGACATTTAATGACACCTCGAGATAATGTTGCGCCCCAAAAACTGACATGTTATTAAGATTATATAAATTCTGCATCACAAACCTAAACCAACAAATGATATTTTGCCTTCGCATGAGCATTGCCCGAAAACCTAATGTTTCAAATGTAAATCTTTAACCTCTCATAATCAATCATGTAAAGCCTGATGACCTACAGAGCCAATAGCCCTATTTTGTTGTTGTTTGTTATTTCGATAAAATAGGGCATCATAAATAGATTTAGCCTTTGCTAGTGTTCAAGTCATTAGAGAATGTCAGAAATTGGAATGTTCTGTCTTTGCTCTGCAATAATGGTATTGTTAGTTCATTATATATAATACAATAACAGTCTTCAATTGTATAGATCATACTGCTACCGGTAATCCTATTTCATGTTAAGAATCAAAATCTAATTATTGTTTTGTGTTTTGAATATTTAGATTCATAGATTATATTTCTTACTCATTAAATGTTGAAAAATGTTTTACACAGTAACTAGCAAGTGTTCAGATGTTGGTGATATTTTTAGTGTTCAAATGTTTCTAATTCTTTCATATTTGCTGTCTCTTTTACGGACGGAACTTGAGCCCGGTCACATCTCTACACATTGTTGAACATTTTAGAATGTTTTCAATTAGTTGTTTATTTTCTTGTCAAGTTGCACGATTCTTGCATCCACGGAGTACCATTTCTTATCTGTTATAATCAGTGTATGAAATAAGCTTCATCCTTGGCGCTACATTTAGTAAGAGAAAACTAACCAGGATGATCATTTAAATTGTAGCTATCGGAGCATTAGCTCTACAGTCTGTATACCCTTTGATAGTACCCAGAGCCTTGTTTTTCGAAGCTCTCTTAGTGCTAAGATTGTCGTAAGAACCATCATTAACATTGGCTAACGGCAATTAAGCGCTAAGATACTTTCGGAAATCTAGGCCAGGTTGCTTGCTTTAGATTGAACATGATAATGGACACGTAATTGCTGGGTTATGAAGGCAAGACTGGTTTTATTTCAGATTTCAAGTATAATGAACATAAAATGAAAAGGACATTATGCTGTAATATATCTTTTCTTATCTTCTTAAGGACTACTATTAATAAATGCTTATGTAAAAAATAAAATCTTGTAGTTGGTTTAAAAGCTATCATCATCATTATAAATTTATTAATATCGAAATAGTTATAGTCACGATTTTAGATTTCCACAAGATTGACATATCAGACCTGTGAATTCTTCCTCATGTGCCAAATCTTTGTTCTTGAAACGTGTTTGAGGTGAGGAAATCTGTTGACCCCATAACCATACAGTAGTCCGAAAACTGCTACTGCTAAAGGCTGCCTACTTGCAAATTGTACAACTCTACCGTGACAATATGTTCATTTTATACATTTCTGTTTGGTGAAATGGAGTACTGAACTGATACAGAGTTAAATTATTACGAAGTTCCAGAGTCTCTTCTCCCCCTCCACACTTGGTCATACAATAATTATACCCCCGCTACGAAGTCCGTCCTTCCGTCCGGTCAATTTTCTCAAAAAAACGTCAAAGGTACATCAACCAAACTTTGTACAGTTGTTAACCATGTTCTTCCAATCGCGCACAGACAATTTTCAATTTTCTGAGATTTAAATTTGTTGTCGTTTCCATGGAAACGTCACTTTTTGGACTTAGTTTTATTGTGTTCAATGGGGATAAGTTTTCTCGGATACTGTTCAATCTAGGTGAATGAAATTTTGGTTGTAAGTACTCATGACCATACTCTTTATCGAGTTCGAAAACCAGTTCCGAAATATTATTTTTTACGGAATCCGAAATTTTAACTTAGTACCGTATACCAAAAGAACTGTGATGCTCCAATGGGGACAAGTTTTCTAGGAAACTATTACATCTAGGTGAATGAAATTTAACATGGAGGTAGTCCAGATGATACTCTTCATAGAGTTCGAAAACCAGTTCCGAAATATTATTAGTTACAAAGTTATGGCCCTTGAATCTGAAATCTAACTTGGTACCAAAAGAGCTGTGATGCTCCAATGGGGACAAGTTTTTTCGGCAACTATTACATCTAGGTGAATGAAATTTTACATGTAGGTAGTCCAGATGATACTCATCGAGTTCACTGTCCAGTTCCGAAATATTATTTTTTACGGAGATATGAAGCCCTTGAATCTGTAATTGAACTTGGTACAAATTACCGGTGTGATGCTCTAATGGGATAAATTAAGTTACCTGAAAAATATTACATCTGGGTAAATGAAATTTTGTTATAACAAAGCCAGTTCTTAAAATTATTTTGGAAAATATTATGATGCTTGAAGCTGTTTTTTAAACATAGTAATCTTCACATCTATAATTCTCAATGGACGGATAGCGGATGGCGGGGGTATGTGAGCCATGCTCACTTTTTTCTTGTTATTGTTGTCAAAGCAAAGCATATTATTGAACAGATAGTATCATACTAGCTTCATAATTTGTGTACACCTAAAAATTACAATTACGGTACTCCAAAACGAAAATATGTCTACACATAAGCAGAAAGAAGGGTAGGCAGTTCTGAACAATTCCAGAAAGTCTGCACTGATTATTACAGCAGGTAGAGGGTTAACTAGCTCATGTTCTCTTAAAACTTTGTATGTATGTCGTTAGTCTGAATGACGTTTTCTCTTGAATGTTTGTCTCAATCTAAATTTTAGTATCTAAAAATCATAATTCACCCAAGAATTTGAAAAGTGCTATGTTTTCAAATGATATGCTCACAATAATGTAACTCGTTTTGCAGTTTCATGTATTCAGAAGTGAATAATCAGTCGTTTTTTAAATTTGTTTCCCTTCAATTTTTCGACATCATGAACTTCGGTTGTACACATTTTCTTAAAATACTTTGATGTTTCTATTTTCACTTGTATGGTAAAATGATGCATATTGTTGAAATTATTACAATTTCTTTGACTTAACTAGAAGTACTTAACTATTACAATTTTGTTTCTTTGATCAGTAGAAACAACTGTTAGCAAGGTTAAACTGTTGATCTTGCCTATTTTCAAAGCTTTCTCAGTGTTAGTTTTGTCATAAGTCAACTTAAATGTCCCGGGCACAGATTTTCAAAGCTGTCTTAGCGCTAAGCACTCCATTCATTCATTCATTCATTCATTCATTCATTCATTCATTCATTCATTCATTCATTCATTCATTCACTCACAACTGCTAAGAGAGATTTGAAAACCTAGGCCCAGGTCCGTCTGACTAATGTTAATTTTACTCAAGAGGCTTTAACAATTTGGGCCCTTATATAGTAATTGTGTTCTTAATGAGAATTGTACAGTGACTACGTACGTATGTAATCGTGTATATATGTAAGTATGTAAGTGTTTGTGTACATATGTAAGTAGGTGTACAGCTAGACTAGCCACTTCCATGTCACTAGGTTCGCAAGTTTCATCTCCAGCTATCCATCTCGGCTTGTGACAAATATATCTCATTTGTATCATTAAATACTGACTGAAATATTCACATGTCTCCTGTTGTTTATATATGGAGGTAAACAAACCCACTCCGATCCTGTTTACAAACCAAACTTCACTTTCTTGAACTGCTCTGGGAAGAAATTTTTACTGTCAACAGTGGAAAGTGGGTTTGGTCCAAAGCATGTGTATGGCTTGACTACCGAAAAGCAAGGCTTTCTTTTTAGCTAATCAGGCCTGATAGGCACTTCGACTTCTTCTACAGGACCGCTGGCTCTAGGCAGTTGGTATTTATGCTAATGGCGACGCTGTGAAAAACCTATTTTCATCTTCTCCAGAACAAAAAGACCTAGTTGTGTGCAGACTCTTTAGCCAATGGAGATTCTAAATTGTAGATTTGGTGACCCTATGGCCCCAAATAAGGGCCTCACAGGCCATGACCTAAAATCCTATTTCATCTTCTTCTCCAGAACGAAAAGACCTAGAAGGCTGTCATGTTGTGTAAAGAGTCTTTAGCCAATGGAGATTCTAAATTGTAGATTTGGTGACCCTGTGGCCCCAAATATGGACCTCACAGGCCATTACCTAAAATCCTGTTTTCATCTTTTTCTCCGGAACAAAAAGACCTAGAAGGCTGTAATATTGTGTGAAAACTCTTCAGCCAATGGGGATTCTAACTTGGTGACCCTGTGACCCCAAATATGGGCCAAGGCCTAAAAAAAACTTTGAAATTGAATTTTGAACTGATATTTTATGGCACTTCAATCACTATTTAGTTTATCCCTAATAAAATACCTGAGGTATCTTTTAGATATGTGAGTCCTAACTTGGGTTTGAGAAATGCAGAATTGAGAAAAAAAGCAACTTTGCAATTCAGGAATGTGAAATATATGTCGAAGATCTAGTCTCCATTATGGTCATGTTTGTTAAATTGATTGATGTAATCAATGTGAAATGAGAACTATTGAATAGCTTTTGAACTGAATATTGTGGATATTATCAAAAAAAGGCTCTCACAGGTCAAAACATAAAAATCTATTTTCATCTTCTCCAGAACAAACTAGAAGGAAGATTGTGTTCAGAATGTTTAGATGTTTGGATGAAAAGGCTTAGAACTGTTAAAATTGTGCAGAGATTATTTAGCCAAGGGGATTCTAAATTGTACTTTGTACCATGAGATTTATCACATTGCCTGTTCTCTCTAAGACTTATACAGTTAGATCAGTGCTGCCAGTGTTTAGTGCAAGGAAGAGGCTATTACATAATTTGGCTGTAAAAGCACAGCTGGCTTGTAACCAGAGCCAAGGGGTCAGCATATTGCATAATCTCCTGTGTGTTTACCTTGCTGAGTGCTCTCTCTCAATTTCAAGACTAAGATTTGTCAGGGCTAGGGATTGTGCATCATATTGAGACAATATATTTCTGTCTTCATCATCAAACAATATACTCCCTATCAGATGAGCTACAGAGCCCATGGTTCTATTTTATTTTTAATAAAGGCATTGTTTTGTTTTGTACCAAACCGAGGGTCCTCCTGTTACGCAAAACCGAAGCTCAAGTGACCATTTCACCCCTAGTTTGTCTGTCCATCCATCCTTCTGTAAACTTTTTGTTTTTTGACTTCTCCAGAAACACTGGCTCGAGTATAAAGGAAGCTGAAATTTAATGTACATATTCCTTGACCAATTGGGATTATAAATGGTAAATTTGGTGACCGTGTTACCCCAAATTTGGGTCATGACCTAAAAACCTATTTTCATTCTTTTCCAGTAGAGAAAGCTCTATAAAGCTGAAATGATGTGAACAGACTCCTTGGCCAATGCAGATTCTAAACTGTAGATTTGGTGACCCTGTGGGTCCAGGGGTCATGACCTAAAAACATATTTCCATCATCTTCTCAAGTACCAAAAAGTCCAGAAAGCTGAAATGTTGTCTGCAGACTCAATGGCCAATGAGAGATTCTAAGTTGTAGATTTGCTGACCCTGTGACCCCAAATATGAAGTGGCGGATCCAGGAATTTTGAAAGGGAAATATGTGTCACAGAGGTCACGACCTAAAATACCTGTTTTATGTATTCTTCACAAGTACTGGCTCTATATTTTTTATTAGGGGTCACAGACTCATCAAGTCTACAATTGATAAGTCCCATTGATGAACGACACTTTAAGATTTCAGCTGTTTACAGCTGTGGTATGAAAAAGTAAAACATTTATGGACAGCTGCAAGGCTCCATACCATGCAAGCCCATCGGGTCTTAGAATTAGAATTATCAATAGAATTAAAATTAAGCCTTGGAAAATAATTCTGAGATCAGACTTAACAATTTTCTAGACTTTAAAAGACTCCAGTTTATCTTTTTGCACAGACTTAAATATTATATTTTCTGTACAAAATTCTCAATACTATTTCTTATTTACTATTTCTACCCGGCCTGCTCAATCATATTTTGTCTCCAGTTTGTCATCATCCTACCAGAATGACATTGTTAAAGTTCAGATGGCAAGTATCCGTGCCTGTAGCATTAAGATTGATGTACCTAACTCTTGTTCCTTTTATCATCAGTTTGACATTTGAACAGATGAGGTTCCACGAAGCTAAACACTCTGACCTTTCTGTGTCTAATAAACAAGTTCATATGCAGAGAAAACATTACTGTAGGATGCCTGAGGGAATAATGAAATCTGGCATCGAAATCGGATTTCCATCAAACTGGAATCAAAGTGGAATTTGTCTCATCAATTACATGTCTTTGTGCATTTTGAAAATTGATTTTTCTTTGCAAGACTTTTGAAGTCGGACATTACATTCAGATTTCTTAACAGACACCCGGGAACATGTTTCTTTTTGGAATAAATTTTCTTTCCGCTGAGTTTATTTTTTTCACAGTTATCTCTTCCTTTTAAAACAATGTTCTTGTATACCTATACATTTTCCAAAGATAAAATAAAACCGTTAAGAGCTTTCTGTGCAGAGCAAATAACACTTCATGACAAGGTGGTGGCACGTGGTCCTGTGCATAGCTCAGTTGACCGCTATCAGTGAAGTTCAGCAACAATGGGCGCGGCTCGCTACATTGCTGGATAAACTGAGAGTTTGAAGGGTCATTCCCTGCCCCACACTGAGACATGAGTTGAGAGACTTGTGGTGTCACCATGGGTAAGTGACTTAGTTCGAAGTGTGCCTCTGTCCACCCAGCAGTAAAATGGGTACCTGGTATGATACGATGGTAGTCTGAATTTGAACCTTGAGCGCCTGACAGGCGACCGGTTGTAATCTCCTTCGGGAGTGATCTGTACTCATGGACCAGGGGTAATGTGTCGGTCGCGCCATGAGCAGGTATTAGTACCTGGAGGTAGCGCATTATAAATATCCACATTATTATTATTATTTAAGGTACTTCCCTGTCTTGCCGCAAAATACTTTTCTTGGCTCAATTGCAATGTCACTACCAGCATATGGGAGTCGTTAACTTTCACCATGTATATGCAAGACGTAACTCTTGCCAGTCTCCATTACTGGTCGATTTAAGCATTGCCGTATTTCCTTCAGGTTTACATGCCATGAAATCAGAACTTACTATGCTTTTCAACTGCATCTATCTTAGCACAGAATAGCAAGGGAAATACTGGAATGGCTTAAATCAGCCAGAAAAGGAGACTGGCAAGAGTTATGTCTTGTATTGATATTTTATATTATAAGAATTGTTTTATATTATTTATTTATATATTTCATATTACTCTAACTCCATCAGTATGTATTATCAATTTTGTATTTAACTGGGTATGTGAATTTTGTAACAAGATCTATAATTGAACTGGCATCCTTGTGCAGTATGCTGTTAACGGAGTTGGGGGAACAGAAAGCATGCAACCTTCAGCAATGTTCAGACTCAAAGCTTGGGCTTTGACAGACACTCAAATGCTCAAATGCAGCTTGAGCCAAACAAGATTTGAGTACCACCAAATACAAGACATGTGTTTATCTCATTATTCATTATTAAATGCAGAAGACCAAAGACTAGTGTTTTCTCAAAACTATAACCCATCAAATATTTTCCTTTCATATTTGTTTATTCCCAAATCCTGTATAATAAAGATTATGTCTCCCTACTAGTGTTACATTGAAGCAGAGAAAATAGAGTTATTCAAATCAATATCTTGGTAGACCGATGGGGTAAAGAGCAAAGGGTTTTAGAATTTGAACCCAGCCACCTCAACTTGGAAAATTTCGTTCTAACTTCAGTTATTACTTTCAAAAGACCTCATTTGGGGCATTCTCTACCCACAGAGGTTACTCCACTCAGTTCTTCCATCTTAGCCTCTGTTGCATGTGGGACATATTTCATGATTCTTGCAAAATCCCTTAGTGGTCAAAGTTTTAAATCTGGCAAGGTCCTTATTTTTATCCAAAGAAACATTGTTTTATATCTGCTACCGACTTTGCATCACACAGATGAAGCAATTCATTTTGACAGTTTTTTGGAACAGACGTTGAAACAACTTTGTTGATTGTACGCCTTACTTTTTGTGCAACAAATCAGGACTCTATTTCTAGCGCGGAAATTGCTCCATATCCAACAAAGGTTATGGTGAAAGAACCGAGTGGAACAGACTGCACAGAGGACTTTTCTCTGAAGAAACACCTCATAATCAAAGAAAAGAAGTGACCTACGATACATACAGGCTAAATCTGGTCTTCGTATACAACAGTTTGAAAAGAACAATTTGCCCCTACTGTAAAACCATTGAATAGGTGTCATAGTGTCTGCTAAAATAACTTTACCCTTGGCGCAAAATACTTAAAACTAATTGCTTTCTTTTTCTGCCACAGAAAGCGGTGACATGGGTGATCTTGTGAACTAGATTCCTTTGGCCAATGGAGATTCTGAGCTATGATGTGGCCCCTCAACCTGCAAACCTGTTTTTGTCGTCTTCTACAGAACCAAAAGCTGAAATGTTATATGCAGTCAGCCAATGAGATCATGAGTTGTAGATTTGGTAACTTTATGGTCCCTAAATAAGGGACACGCATTAAAACCCTCTTTTTGTTATAAAAACCCTAGAAAGTTAAAATCTTGTGTAGACAATCCTTTGCCCATGTGGAATATAGAGAGTCGACTCGAGAATGTTAAATTTTGTGTAGACATACCTTGACAGATTATAAATTTCACATTTGATGACTGTTCAAACTGTAATGCTATACTATGCTAAAAAATCATACTATTTGTTATGCAAGTATCCATTAAAGAGAATATATTACACAAAGTCTGATGAGGAAGGGAGCACATCCAAACCCTTCTCTTATCTTGAGAAGAGAGCCACTAGTGCAAGTACTAGAACTAGTACAACTGGGCAGTTTATGTGGAAACAAGATTTGTGGGGGGGATACTGATTATCCAAATAGTTTCAAGGAATATGTTTCAAAGGGAATGATTTATATCATGCTTAAATGGATAAATGGGAATATAATATACCATTTTGTTTCCACATAATATACTCCGATTGGACGGACCCTGACTACAGTACAAAGATATCTCCCAGCACTCATGTGTCCACTGTCTTCAGCGGCGGAATTAGTATTTTTGAGAGGGGTGGTTGGGTTTACAGCGGTTTTGGCAATGTTTTTTTGGGCTGTTGTCGTTTTGGGGTGTATTTAGGTCCTTAGAAGCCTATTTGGGATTTTGACCTCTTGGATCCACCACAGATCTACAATATTGTTCATTTTCAGGAGTGAGTAACACAAAAGATCATCAGTTTATTGTCGAGGTTTGACCTATTCTTCCTCTGTATGCATGCTTGTTTGTTCAGTGAGACAAAAGAAAAGAAAAGACACATGGTTGAAACAGAAGCTGTTTATTTATACTTATCTCGCTTAACAATTGGTAGAGACCCTGGAGATGCAACGAGCAGTTGTCCCCCATGTCACACAATCATGCCAACTTGACACAGGAGCTGATAAAACTTGACCATAAATAACAAGAGTAAGAAGACCTCAGAAGATGTTAGTTAAAATAATTGACCAAATATAATTTATTAAGAAAAATTTCAAACCAAGTTTCTGAATAAGATCTCAATTTTGATACCCTGAGATCAGCAGGCCCACTGTTGAAGACCGTCGACACTTCATTCAAACAAAACAATAAAAGTGATATATATCAAGCAATGCTTAGCTGATAGTAAGTGACATGACCTGTGAGATGAGAATACAACGGTTACGCCCGTTGCACTCGGGACATAGTATCTCTCTCTTTGTCTCACGCAACTCCACAGTTGATGTTGACCACATTTTAAATGAACCCCATTGCGCATCGTTCGTGCGCTTTGTTTGCAACAAGTACACCACAATTTAACCATAGACACGGGCAAACCATGTATCGTGATGTATCATGGCTGAGCCACAAATATTTTCTTTGCAGTCATAGAAAACTCAAGTCCATTGGTAGGAAAACAGACAATGACCTGACTGCTGAACTTCAAACAGCTTCAGCGTGAAGCTAGTCAGGACATGGCCCGAAACAGCAGCATTGCTTATATGGATGTTCTCAAAGCATTTCAAACAAACATTACTGGAAATCACCATGACGACAAGTGATGCACAGAGTAATTCTTAGATATAGATAACGTACCACGCAATCTGAAAATAACTTGCTATGGAACAGTTACCACTCTCTCACACTTCTAGTCAGTCAACACAGTTTCTAGGAGATGATGCACATGGCAACACACGGAATGATTCTTCATTTTTGGATTTGTCTCTTAAACAAGAGTCAGTTACTGTCTATACGGGTGCTGTATGCAACTCTGGTTATGATACAAATGTACAGGGTACCAAGGAAAGAGGCTTCATCATCCTCTGTGTTCAGGAGGATCAGGTAGAGATGTCTGAGGCAGACGTCAACTCCGCCTCCTGGTGAAGGACGACACACGTTAGTTCCTCCGACTCGTAATGAAACACTTGTAGACAGGAGATTGTGTTGCCAGTCGATCGATCGTCTACACTAAGTCTAGATCCTCATCAGGCCAGCAGGTCCATGTCAAGGAACTGTCCTCGAGGTGGAGTCTTCTGACCTCGAGCTTGAGGGGATGGATCACAGATGTAGTTCACTAAACATTGACAACAAAAATAGGGCAACAACATAGCTTGCCTCTCATCACAGACCAGAATACTTGACACAATCTGCTTGTGTTCTTCTCCACAAGTCAGACGGACAGACAGACAGATGATATTTGTTCTGTCATTGAATCTCAGACAGACAGACAGACACTTTCGGCGCTTTCCTTAGGTCAATCAGACGGATAAGCAGTTATTGTATGAAGTCAAGGAACGATGCAATGTTTTACTTAGCACAAACCTGCTTCTGTCCTGTCATCTTCTCCAACAGAAGGTCTTTAACATTATCACTGCACAGGTAGGTTGTAGAAAACACTAGCAATCAATCATCACACAAGTAAGTCACGTTTGTTTGAACAGTTTGTCCGTCCAATAAGAGTTGATCTACAGTATCACAGTCAAGGGCTAGCGGTCCATGTTAGCACCGAAGATGGAAAGCGCAGTCCCGGAGAGAACGAGGCTAGTGCGACCCGACTCTCCAGATTCACTGACATATCTACCATGGACCTCACATGACATTCGAGATGGCGGACATGGCGCACTACGGCTACAACTGCTACAGTAGCAGCAGCAGCAGCAATAAAGGACAGGTAATGGAACAAAAGGCACACAGATGAGGAACATGATGGACTGATGACGTCGACTTGTCTCCGTCTTGTAGGCAGAGAGACAGACAGACATGTGCGGCATCGAGTAGATAGACGGATAGGACAGATACATATACCCTGCTTCATTTCTATAATTAATCTGCAACTTTACTGAGAAATATACACAAGTATGAAATAGTTTCTTCTTTCCGTGTTAGGTTGCTCCGAGAGAAACAAAATATATCGCATTTCCCCCATGTTAACTGCAGCTTCAGAATACAAATATTTTGAGTGTCCATGATTTAGTACAGTGTCCTCTTCAAAGGTAAGATATTTATGAACTTTCTCATGTAGATCTTTTATGTTACATATGAGATATTTCTGCTCAGGTTGGAACAACAAAGGTATGGAGTTGTCCACTTGCTCCAACGGCAGCAGGGAGGGAGTTAAACATTTCACAAAACAGCGGTACAATGAGAGTGTGATGGAGCTTGATGACTGGCTTACACAAACGCTGATGATTCTACGCACTGTCACACGCTGACTACACACTCTAGCACATTTATCCTGAGGTGAGGCTTCCAGATTCCTCTTTCGTTCACACATGCCACCTAGACGAGGAAGAAGTTGGTTCGTATCAGAAGTTACCCACATGATTCTTGTTGAATTGGTAGAGTTAAATGCCCTTTGTTAGCAACATAGGTCGGTCACATGTCCAGAAGAACTCTTTGTGTTGTTTGACATAAATAAATGTTTTGAGGTGTTCGACTGAAGCATGGTAACTGGGTTTTGAATAAATATAACAACGGGTCAAACTGTCCTAACGTCCAACTTTGAGAGACGCCAGACAGCAAAACAAAAATAGTACAACAAATAATCATGGGAAAGCTTTCATGTAAATGCTGAAGTTAAAAAAATAAAAAGAACATAAACAAAAAAATCTTTGCTGCCAAATTCTCCACACAACAAATTTTACAGCAAATGAAAATAGTCAGATGTGCAACTTTCTTTTTTTCCAATAAGGTTGTCATCTTTACTCTTCAGCAAATATCCCAAGTAAAACCTTACAGAGCCGACACACTTCCAACATATGGTACTCAACACAGGCTACTCTCTCAGAAAGTTCTGTCAACACAGTCACATGATTTCCTCACCGGTCACATGACCTATCTTCACTGATCACATGATATCCTCGATGGTCACATGATATCTTCACTTACAATGATCGACTTGATAATCACATGATCTCTCTTCACTGGTCACATGACATATCTTCACTGGTCACATGATCACTGCAATATGATTGACTTGTTGATCACATGACCTCTCTTCACTGGTCACATGACCAGCTTGTTGATCACATGATCTACTGACCATTGTAGAAGACAACTGCTTTGGGGTCTGAAACATAATGCAAATCATGAATACTGACATTAGCAAAGTAACTGAGTTTTCTATGATAATCTTTAATGGTCCCAATATACAACTGTAATATCTAATTTCAAAGATATATTTTCATGTCTTGATCAAAATGCAACATAAACATTTAATAATGTTCAGCAGTTCCAAATCCTTTTGTTTCAAGTTTTGCTGTTACATCGAGATATTAAAAAAAACACAAAAAAGGACACTAAAACTAAAAACACTCCTTTCAGAGTACTTACTTTTCTCCTGTTGTTCCAAAACCCGTTCCCACTCTGAAAAGAAACAAATACAAACTTGATTAGCGGATTCTCTAGAAACTTGATTGTAAACATTAAACTAACTGAACATGTTCCTTTCTTGTCAATCCACTCATTCATCATGTAACTTAATGAAGTCTCATTGTGACCTTGAAATAAAGGTCAAGGTCAAGTCAAGGTCATAAAATAAAAAGAATCCAGTGAACAGTTCTCAAGTAGTTCCATTTCGAAGTAAGGACAAGTGGATGAATAAATGTTGTTCATCTTGCCTGTCCCCTAGGAACACTGTTAAAATAGATATACGTCTTCATTGATGGTGTGAATTTTATATGGACTTAAGTGATTGTGTAAGTAGGTATGATAATGGCCTGTGAGGTTCTGTTGCGTATGGTTTCAATCATACACTGCAAGACATCATTAAACAATTAGTGTGTACCGGTATATTGTATATATAGAGACTGGGAGCATGTGCAGCGTCAAAAGCTAATTAAAGTTTCCTAATGCAATTTCTATATTTAATTAAATTTAAACCTTAACATTTACATCACAGTAAGATTGTACTCTGTAACTGAAGGTCTTAACCTGTAAATCAGTTTTAAAAGACAAACTTTATGCCGGGTCACAGGTGCAGTGAGCTGTACACGCTGCTTTCAGGAGTATTTCACGTATAACATGCCATCTTATATTAAATGCCTGGTTAAAGTCCACAACAAATTATTATGGCTTTATACTGCGGTCAGACTACTGAACATTTGCTAGAAATTTTGTACCATGGGTGGTACTGCGCTGAATTTCAATAACTTATGTTGAAAATTATAAATATATAGATTAATATGCATCAAATTGAGAAAGTTCACTTCACTTCACTTAATAGGAACATGGTTTCAAAGTATGTGTTAAGTTTGTCTCAACTGTTTAAAGTGTTTATAAGTAATTCCTTTTTTTTAAATGTGGCCATTTCAATTTCATTGTTCAATCACATTTTGAGCTGCCCTAGAATTCGCCCATTTTATACACTTTAAATAATTTACATGATCTAACAGACAAACATGACAAAGATTATATAAAGAAAATTTGAAATTTATTAAAACAAACTTATTTCTTAAATCATACACTAAAGCAGTAATATATCCATTAATTTGGAACTGAGAAAACAATGTTGCCTGACACAGAGTTAACTTTAGATATAGTTTCATGTATTCAACTGACAAAACACGTAAATCTTTCATTGTTGATTAACTGAGTGTGGCTCACTAATATCCCCAACCCTTCATACATTCTACTTATCCTATTCTATGGATTATCTCAAAATAAGTTTGATATGATTTCATAAATCTTCATCAGATTAATACACTTGTGTAATATAAGTATAATGTAAAATTTCATTAAAACAAATTTAAATTAAAAAAATAGCTTGTAATTTTGCACTGCACCTTTCCTGGTGGTGTAGAAGATTTGTGCAATTAAAAAGAATCAGACGAATAGTTTTTCTATAATCGGTCGGACAAAAAATGTCTTCAGACGGACAGAATCATTGGTATTACTATACACCGCAGACCGTTGGTCAGGGGGTTCTTCCTAACTTAACCACTTGTAAATTGTAAATGAAAGTCATTGCAATGAGAATATCGCACTAGCTGTTAAAATGTTTAAATATATTTATGGTTATTTATATATTTATCTGATTGCCTAGATTGAGATATCTATAAGTTGACACCAATGAGTCACCGCCCAGCTATCTATCAGGTGAAAGATAAAGGTGGGAAACTGTACAGCAGATAGCCAGATCTAGGTGCCAACATAACTTGCCGTCCGTCCGTCAGGGTGCAACTAACTTACAATCTTATCCAATTTGAATTCATACACTTATCAGGTCTAGGAGGAGTGTTTAACGGTTAAGTCACTGGTGCAGTGTTTGGAACTCTGTTAAACTGTGCTGGTACTTTTACAAACACTTACAGTATGGCCGGCATTGGTTAGGTGACGGCTGGTGGTCAGTTGGATTAAATAGTTTCTTGAGATTAAAAGTTAGCAGTACAATATCATTAACGTTTTTTCTGATTATTAGATCTTAATATTGTGTAGCTGCTTGTGTTGCGAAATGACCGCCAAAGGATTATCGATTATTGAGGACAATCACCAACCGATCGTAGATTAATAAGACAAATTTATCAACTTTGGTAAGACCTCTTCTTTACAAAACAGCATTTTTCAAATTAATTATGTACATATCAAGAATAAATTTGTGATGCATTAGGAATAATTTTAAAAAAATTATTTTTTATAATCGATTATTGATTGACAATCTAGAAACGACAGATAAATTGATTATTTGATCGATTGGTCGACTACTGCTTGTCGGATAAGATTATAATGTGTGGGATGCTCTCGGTTGATTGTGCAGCTGTGTGCAGTAACTGATGACGCACCGACACTGATATACGTACATACATGCATGAATGCTGCACCTGTTAGAAGTTTAGTGCATGACCCACTCAATCTTGCTGCGATGAAAACAGACACTGACAATCAACCAGCAAAAATTGTTCCTGGAATGTAGTAAACTGCTAAAGCAATTCATTGTTGCCAACTGTTATGGATAATTTTCAGCACTTAAATTACATGAAAAAAATATTCCTCACTGGTGACATTCGAGTTGTTTTTAAGTTTTTAAGTTAGATTGCATCCACAAAATTATTTAAATTTTGACATTGACAGTGAAATAAACCATTGTAAATAATGGGAGCCTGTGGCGGTAATTACATTAATAAGGTATATTTCAGTATTGACATCTTCACTGCTTTCAATGTTGTCCAATGTTAGGGTTTACGTTAACGTAATTCTAGCTGCAGTAAGAGAATAGATGACGAGTAAGATATTGAGATAGATAGATAGAAGGTAGATAAAATATAGATAAAGGAGAGAGTACTGTGGTTTACACATTAATACAAACAATGAAGTAATATGGGAGTATACCAGTAATTATAATAAATCACTCTAAAAATATCAACTCTTATGGATTGTTATTAACCACTGGAGATTAGGACGCAGATATTTTCTTTCCTTCACAGCCTACTATATCCTAAATCCTTTCCATTTCATATTAATTGTATTTTTCCGAAATACATTCTACATTTTATGAGAAAACAAAATTCCGGGATACATGTTGTATACTGATATTTTTAAACCAAGCAGTTAGTGTTCAATACTTCTGCAATGTAATCTGGCAACATATGCAACATCAAACCATACAACAGCTTGAAAAAAGATCAAACAAATTGGCGTAATGAAACAGAATCTAGATGAGAGTAAGCCACTCAAAGCCAGTGTTAACGAATGGTACGAACAGCCATCTTAGCACTGAGACAGAGGTAAGCCAGTGTTAACGATTGGTACCCACATCCATCTTAGCACTGAGACAGAGGTAAGCCAGTGTTAACGATTGGTACCCACATCCATCTTAGCACTGAGACAGAGGTAAGCCAGTGTTAACGATTGGTACCCACATCCATCTTAGCACTGAGACAGAGGTAAGCCAGTGTTAACGATTGGTACCCACATCCATCTTAGCACTGAGACAGAGGTAAGCTAGTGATAACGATTGGTACCCACAGCCATCTTAACACTGAGACAGAGGTAAGCTAGTGATAACGATTGGTACCCACAGCCATCTTAGCACTGAGACAGAGGTAAGCCAGTGTTAATGATTGGTACCCACATCCATCTTAGCACTGAGACAGCAGTAAGCCAGTGTTAACGATTGGTACCCACTGCCATCTTAGCACTGAGACAGAGGTAAGCCAGTGTTAATGATTGGTACCCACATCCATCTTAGCACTGAGACAGCAGTAAGCCAGTGTTAACGATTGGTACCCACAGCCATCTTAGCACTGAGACAGAGGTAAGCCAGTGTTAATGATTGGTACCCACATCCATCTTAGCACTGAGACAGCAGTAAGCCAGTGTTAACGATTGGTACCCACATCCATCTTAGCACTGAGACAGAGGTAAGCCAGTGTTAACGATTGGTACCCACATCCATCTTAGCACTGAGACAGAGGTAAGCCAGTGTTAACGATTGGTACCCACATCCATCTTAGCACTGAGACAGAGGTAAGCCAGTGTTAACGATTGGTACCCACATCCATCTTAGCACTGAGACAGAGGTAAGCTAGTGATAACGATTGGTACCCACAGCCATCTTAACACTGAGACAAATGTAAGCCAGTGTTAACGATTGGTACCAACAGTCATCTTAACACTGAGACAGAGGTAAGCCAGTGTTATCGATTGGTACCAACAGCCATCTTAGCACTGAGACAGAGGTAAGCCAGTGTTATCGATTGGTACCCACAGCCATCTTAGCACTGAGACAGAGGTAAGCCAGTGTTAATGATTGGTACCCACATCCATCTTAGCACTGAGACAGCAGTAAGCCAGTGTTAACGATTGGTACCCACATCCATCTTAGCACTGAGACAGAGGTAAGCCAGTGTTAACGATTGGTACCCACTGCCATCTTAGCACTGAGACAGAGGTAAGCCAGTGTTAATGATTGGTACCCACATCCATCTTAGCACTGAGACAGCAGTAAGCCAGTGTTAACGATTGGTACCCACAGCCATCTTAGCACTGAGACAGAGGTAAGCCAGTGTTAATGATTGGTACCCACATCCATCTTAGCACTGAGACAGCAGTAAGCCAGTGTTAACGATTGGTACCCACATCCATCTTAGCACTGAGACAGAGGTAAGCCAGTGTTATCGATTGGTACCCACAGCCATCTTAGCACTGAGACAGAGGTAAGCCAGTGTTAATGATTGGTACCCACATCCATCTTAGCACTGAGACAGAGGTAAGCCAGTGTTAACGATTGGTACCCACAGCCATCTTAGCACTGAGACAGAGGTAAGCCAGTGTTAACGATTGGTACCCACAGCCATCTTAACACTGAGAAAGAGGTAAGCCAGTGTTAACGATTGGTACGGTATACCCACAGCCATCTTAGCACTGAGACAGAGGTAAGCCAGTGTTAACGATTGGTACCCACAGCCATCTTAGCACTGAGACAGAGGTAAGCCAGTGTTAACGATTGGTAACCACAGCCATCTTAGCACTGAGACAGAGGTAAGCCAGTGTTAACGATTGGTACCCACAGCCATCTTAGCACTGAGACAGAGGTAAGCCAGTGTTAACGATTGGTACCCACAGCCATCTTAGCACTGAGACAGAGGTAAGCCAGTGTTAACGAATGGTACCCACAGCCAGCTTAGCACTAAGGCAGCAGTAATCCAGTGTTAACGAATGGTACCCACATCCATCTTAGCACTGAGACAGAGGTAAGCCAGTGTTATTGATTGGTACCTACAGCCTTCTTAACACTGAGACAGAGGTAAGCCAGTGTTAACGATTGGTACGGTATACCCACAGCCATCTTAGCACTGAGACAGAGGTAAGCCAGTGTTAACGATTGATACCCACAGCCATCTTAGCACTGAGACAGAGGTAAGCCAGTGTTAACGAATGGTACCCACAGCCAGCTTAGCACTAAGGCAGCAGTAATCCAGTGTTAACGAATGGTACCCACATCCATCTTAGCACTGAGACAGAGGTAAGCCAGTGTTAACGAATGGTACCCACAGCCAACTTAGCACTAAGGCAGCAGTAATCCAGTGTTAACGAATGGTTCCCACATCCATCTTAGCACTGAGACAGAGGTAAGCCAGTGTTAACGATTGGTACCCACAGCCATCTTAGCACTGAGACAGAGGTAAGCTAGTGTTAACGATTGGTACCCACAGACATTTAAGCACTTAGACAGAGGTAAGCTAGTGTTAATAATTGGTACCAACAGCCATTTTAGCACTGAGACAGCAGTAAGCCAGTGTTAATGATTGGTACCCACATCCATCTTAGCACTGAGACAGAGGTAAGCTAGTGTTAACGATTGGTACCCACATCCATCTTAGCACTAAGGCAGCAGTAATCCAGTGTTAACGAATGGTATCCACATCCATCTTAGCACTAAGGCAGAGGTAAGCCAGTGTTAACGAATGGTGAGTGAGTGAGTGAGTGAGTGAGTGAGTGAGTGAGTGAGTGAGTGAGTGAGTGAGTGAGTGAGTGAGTGAGTGAGTGAGTGAGTGAGTGAGTGAGTGAGTGAGTGAGTTATTGTTTAACGCCGCTTCGGCAGTATTGCAGCCATTAGCGGCAATTAACGAATGGTACCCACAGCCATCTTAGCACTGAGACAGAGGTAAGCCAGTGTTAACGAATGGTACCCACAGCCATCTTAGCACTGAGACAGCAGTAAGCCAGTGTTAACGAATGGTACCCACAGCCATCTTAGCACTGAGACAGCAGTAAGCCAGTGTTAATGATTGGTACCCACATCCATCTTAGCACTGAGACAGAGGTAAGCCAGTGTTAACGATTGGTACCCACAGCCATCTTAACACTGAGACAGAGGTAAGCCAGTGTTAACGATTGGTACCCACAGCCATCTTAGCACTGAGAAAGAGGTAAGCCAGTGTTAACGATTGGTACCCACATCCATCTTAGCACTGAGACAGAGGTAAGCCAGTGTTAACGATTGGTACCCACAGCCATCTTAGCACTGAGACAGAGGTAAGCTAGTGATAACGATTGGTACGAACAGCCATCTTAGCACTGAGACAGAGGTAAACCAGTGTTAATGATTGGTACCCACAGCCATCTTAGCACTGAGAAAGAGGTAAGCCAGTGTTAACGATTGGTACCCACTGCCATCTTAGCACTGAGACAGAGGTTAGCCAGTGTTAACGATTGGTACCCACATCCATCTTAGCACTGAGACAGAGGTAAGCCAGTGTTAACGATTGGTACCCACAGCCATCTTAGCACTGAGACAGAGGTAAGCCAGTGTTAACGATTGGTACCCACAGCCATCTTAGCACTGAGACAGAAGTAAGCCAGTGTTAATGATTGGTACCCACATCCATCTTAGCACTGAGACAGAGGTAAGCCAGTGTTAACGATTGGTACCCACAGCCATCTTAACACTGAGACAGAGGTAAGCCAGTGTTAACGATTGGTACCCACAGCCATCTTAGCACTGAGAAAGAGGTAAGCCAGTTTTAACGATTGGTACCCACATCCATCTTAGCAATGAGACAGAGGTAAGCCAGTGTTAACGATTGGTACCCACAACCATCTTAACACTGAGACAGAGGTAAGCCAGTGTTAACGATTGGTACCCACAGCCATCTTAGCACTGAGAAAGAGGTAAGCCAGTTTTAATGATTGGTACCCACATCCATCTTAGCAATGAGACAGAGGTAAGCCAGTGTTAACGATTGGTACCCACATCCATCTTAGCAAAGAGACAGAGGTAAGCCAGTGTTAACGAATGGTACCCACAGCCATCTTAGCACTGAGACAGAGGTAAGCCAGTGTTAACGATTGGTACCCACAGCCATATTAGCACTGAGACAGAGGTAAGCCAGTGTTAATGATTGGTACCTACAGCCACCTAGCAATGAAGTAGTAGTACCTCAATGTTAACAAATAGTGCCCACAGTTTACTTGGCACTACGAGAGATTTGAAAATCACGTCATGTTAGAGAGATGATAAACCTGTCGACATTAACTGACTGCAATCATCAGATGGAAAACGAGTATAGAAAACTAATCCTAAGAAAGATGCATCCCTGTCTTCTCCTCCCCCCCCTACATATAACGTCCCGCAGCTACTGCACGTGGAATGCTGCTGCCTGTACAAGAAGAGTCACTGAAATAGACATTGTTAGGGTGCCTACCACTAGCGGTATGCGCTCTAGTTAATGTCATCTCGTACTACTTCGCTATCTTTCTCGCCCCTGTATGCCTCAACAATACTTTCTGTGTAAATTCCTGCCAATTCCAGCAAAAGCTATTTTCTGCTTAACGACGAAGGACAGTTTACAAAATATCATTGTGCTAAAAAAGAAAATATTATTGATTTTCCTACCATAGACATGACAAAATATGCTGAGAAATGGCTAACCAGACATATGTTGCTATACTTTGTTTTCAAGAATAGTTTCTCAGTAAACTGAAGCCCAGAATGTTTCTGTGTTAGGATAGTGCAAATGGTTGACATACCAACAATTTATTAAAAAAAAAAGAAGTAAAACGTTTGTGTTCTACATTATGCTATCAAGTTATCAAGATGGTAGGACAACTGAGAATTACGACCTTATGTTGCATAAATGATCTGCAATAGTGTATTGCAGAAGGTACATAATAATTAAGGAACCTTTCAACTGACGTAATGTGACGAAAGAATGATTTGTAACCTAACATATCATGATCAAATTTTATACAAAGAAGCATTATTTCCAATTTCTTTAACATCATAACACCCACTCTTCATGAACGTATTGCAATGTGTGATTTATCAGTGCTATCCTACACATAAGTTAAATTGTGCTTTCAGCTTCAAGTCTGTAAAAGTCCTTTCATATTTTTGGTTTCTTGTGCATAAATATTTGTATGTACATTGAATTCAGATTGAAAGACGAAAGTGCGCTCACCTTGTTTGAGGAATCTAGCAGCCTCGTTGACATTGAATTTGCCTTTGTGGTTGGCATCTTGAGAGAATGCAAGTTGACGCTTATGTTGACTAGAAGATGGAGGGTCTGTATCTCGGGAGTCGATCGTCACATCCGTGTTTCCAACCTTAGCTTTAATACCGTCACCATAGAAAATAAGCACAGTCTTATTATTATCTTTCTTATTGGAAGCAGAAGCAGCAACAGAAGCAGATGAAGCTGCTGCTGTTGCTCCTTTGGACTCGCTACTAGACACGGCTACACGTTCGGTCCTTAGTGCCTCAGAAGCAGGTCTGTTTCTATAGCCCTGAGATTTAGGCACCACAACACCATTGAGTCCCGCAACACGAGTCTTGGATGATGGCTTGTTTGAGGTGGAGGTTGTGGCAGGTGGTGGTGGCATAGAGCCTGGAAGAGCCACAGTTGATGCACCACCCCGTACCACCACCCCAGCGCTTGATGTTGCTGGTGAGCCACCTGATCCTGTTCCTGTTCCAGTTCCTGAAGCTGTTGAAGATGCTGGTGCTGGTGCTGCAACAGGGGACAGTTCAGCTTTGGGCAAGCTCTCCGGTGGTAATGTCACTGGCACAGACTGAGCTTCCATTTGATTATGAATATTAGTTTCTTTCCTATTGCAAGAGGCAACCTCTTGCGGAATTTCATTCACATTAGTGTTAACTGGTTCAAATTTGCACATGCTGTTGTCATTTTCAAAATTGGAATCGAAACCAAAAGTAATGCCTAGGTTTTCTGGTTCATCACCAAAACGTTTATCAAGGAAGATGACAGATTTGTTATTTTTTCTACTATTGTTTGCAACTTTACCAGTAGACACTGTCTTGCCTCTACTTGGATCTTTGGAACTAGATGATGAGCTTGCAGGAGGCTGAGAACGAGGAACGGCTGATGTTGAGTTCAATTCAGGACTCTTTGCCCCCTGTGGCCCTCCAACTTTGGGACCATTTTGGTTATTATTTTTTACAACACTTGACAATTTGTTGGAATCCTGTGTGACAGTTATTGTTGGAATAGGTTGAGAGTCAATGGATGGAGAGAACTGTGTCTCAGGGCTGAGTTCTTTAGAGCCCGGAATTGGTGTGAGTCCAACGTCCTCAGACTCAGTGAGTTCACTAGAACAACTACTGGAGACAATATTCACTTCATGTACACTCACAGAACTGGACTGCATTTCAACACTATCAGGCACAGATACATCCACATCAGACACTACACACTCTACATTGAGGAGAAACTCCTGACTACCACTTTTCTGTCGTGATCTCTGAGTGAACTTTGGACTGTTCTCTTGTTTTGTGTCTTCAGGACTTGAGCCTATAGAGTGCCTGCGCTCGGTGGGAGACCCTTTCCAAACGGTGGGTTTCCTTGAGCTGGCTGAGTCAGATTGGCCACCACTCACCTCCTCCTCCTTTTCCTCCTCATACTCCTCCTCCTCCTCCTCTTCTGTCTTAGGGCTGGTTGGTGAATTGGGTGGCTTGGGCGCAGCAGCCATCTTTGCATAAGACACAGGGAATCTAGAGGACACTACATCTCCCAAGCTGCCTCCTTTAGCAGCTGGGAGAGATTTAACCGATTCAATGTCACTATCATTCTTAGAACGGAGTTCAGTCAGGGTGTCAATTGGAACATCTCCGAATGAGTTCCTCCTGCCCTCCCTGAAGGTGGGCCTAGCCTTGGAGATGCTGGCCTTCTTGCCGAGAGCGGGGAAGGACGAGGGGCTAAGATCTCGACTCTGTTCCTTCTTGAGGAGGGAAGGTGGCGGAGGAGTTACTGATCTTGGGGCGGGAAGACCCCGGTACTCCCTTGGTCCATTCTTATGACGTGGGATCTCGGCCACAATATCTTTAGCACCTTGACGTTTCTTCTTCTTGCTCACCAGAGTGAACTCTTGTTCTACTGGCGGTAGGTTATCAATGTCTGTGAAAATATAGTCTTGGTGGTTGTCTACAATGCCAAGTTCATCTCTCTCTAGATGTGACACCACTGTAATTGGACCATTACTTTCAATCTTCATTTTCTCTACACTCTTTGTATTATTGATTATGTCATTTTTTGTTTCAACTTTCTTATTGTTTTTCACTTGAAGGTCACTCTTTCCATTCTTTCCCTTCTGTTTCTTACTCTCTGCTGAAACAGCAGCATCAATGGACTTCTCCTTTTCCTTCTCTTTGGCTTTATTTTTATTTTTGTCCTTATGTTCTATCTCTTTCTTGTGTAAAGGTGGACTTTTGGAAGAACTAATTCTCTCCGAAGGAGGGTCACAGTCTTTGTTCAGCACAACTGGGCTCTCTGATTGAAGGCTCTGTTTGTCCTCTGACTCAGGAGTCGACTGTGAGTCCGCTACACTTGTCACTGCTGCAGATTTATCACCAGAGTTGCCCATGTCCTCCTCCAAGCACTCAATGCCGTCTGCTACCAAGGTAGGGGAGACAACTGGCGGAGAGGCTGGCAAAGCGACAGGGGAAGTAACTCCTGCTTCACCTGCACTGGGAGTTGGGGACAGCAGCCTTTCACCACACTCACTCACCGGGACACCAGTGTCGTCTGCAGATCCGAGCTTGACCTTCTTCTCCTTGCGTTTGATGACTTTGTCAACCTTAGCAAGAGGCTCACTACTTGGACTAGTCTTTTGGCTCACTTTCTTCTTCACTTGCTTCTCGCCAGTTTCAATGAATTTGACAAGATCATCTACACTATCTATGTCCCCGACATAGTTGGGAATATCTTGAGCTAGTTTCACAGGTTCTTTATGTGTCTTTTTACGAGGTTTCTTGCGATCTGTATTGGAAGGTCCATCTTCCAAGTCTTTAACTTGTTGTCCGTGAAATTGGAAAGAGTCAAAATTGGTAGTGTCACTGGCAAATGCTCCATGATGGTTGTAGGTTCCATAGTTAGGCTGCTTTCTGGCGCTTCCCTCAGTCTTGTTGGGTATCTCTCTCATTTGCCTGTAGGCACTAAGGTCTATAGGGTTTCCGTTCTCATCATGGTTCATGAAACTCTTCCTGGCCTTGGAGTTGCTCACACGGTCGTCACCATCATCTGAAACAAGAACACAGAACATCAGCACTGGGTGCATTTACATTTATATTTACATGCACTGCAATATGAGAACTAAAATAATTTGATTTAAATGTTCTAACACCACGGTAGACCACCATCATCTGAAATAGAAACAGGCCAATCAAGGGAAGTCATTGGTAACATATACATGCATTAAAATCAGTGATTTTAAATAATAAAATAATTATTGATTATATTATTTGGATGCTGTTTCCCCTAGTAATCCAACTATCTGGGGGAAAAAACTGACCCCGGAAACAATCACTTCTAACATCTTTGTGCTATATTACAAAACTAAAATTTGCTTGATCAGCAATATTTTCATAAGTATGCTAGGTTCTTCAAACCATCCAAAATATTGTCTTCACAGACTACAAAGTCCTGACCAGAATACTAAGGTGTTAAAGCATGGACAGGTTTACATAAGGAAACATTACAAATACACTTGATCCCGCGTACAGCACATGATGGATATGAAAGTATATGACAGTAGGGTACTTCAATTGAACAACAAGGACATAATGGCAGATGTGACATTAGACTGGACTCAGCCCACTATATATAGATAGTTATACAGTAACTTCCAGAAATAGCCAGTCTGTAGCCCATGGCCAATCCTGACATTCCTTTAGTTATGTGTTATTAACCCTGTACTTTGGTCACTCTGAATGGCTTTGCACTGTTTCATTCAGCAGGTGAAGTAACATACATACATTACGTCAGACTTACATGAAAGCAGACAGTTGTGACGAGAATATGAGGGCCGGCATCCCGAGAGGGCACCTATCGAACCTAACAGTGCGTACATATTGATGCAATGGTGTAACCTTCTCTCACTTCACTTGAAACAAGGAACCTTTTCAACCATGTTGATGGTATGTTTCTATTCCTCTATATCCCAATTAGATGTCGTCTTTATGATGACATAATAGAGACCAACAAGTCTGCCGGGTAGAGATTCATTCTTCTTCCAACCTAAGTTTTAGGATTTCATCGGTAAAAACGCACAAGTCCTCCGAAGCTTTGTAGCACTCATCATATTCTAGTCTTAACACTTTTCCTGTTCACAAATGATTGACAATTTTAGTTCAATGAATACTCCAATTTGTCCTGAATCTGTATACACTCATTAAAACCTCCAATCTTGACTTCTCCAGCTACATAATAGATCAACATTTCTGAGTGCTAGTCCAACTCAAGCTTAGGACAGTTTAGTACAGCATTTCCTCCAAGAAGAAGACTTTGCCCTCCAGTTCAGTCTACAGTAACATCTCAATCTACAAGCCCCAGCTAACCAGCCATCCATCCCTCCAGCTCAACACGTCAACCTCCATTATGCATCAGCTGCGTCCTACAGTACTCTATCACACATGTACGGATAAAACAAAACCAGCGTTAATAAATATATTCTGAACATGAAAGCAATGACAACTGCCAGTCAGAGGTCATCATTCATAGTTGGTACTGTATTGAAATTACAGGTCACTATTGCACAGCAGGTGATGACTGATGGCTGCCATGGAGATCCTAGCTGTGCAATGACAGACAGCTTGGGAGACTAATTGAAAATATCAAATTAAGAATCATATGGGGAGATGTAAACCATTTATTAATGAAGACAAGGCATGCAAAATTCCCCTCATGGCAATTTAGTCATCAAACTATTTCATGTAAAATAGTTTTAAACAGTCCTGCCTACAGATAAGAGAGCACTGAAACGATAACCAACTCCTTGTAGATAATTTTGTCTTCATTTACCACCTTATTTGCTTCAGGAAGAGAATTCTTTAAGCATTGCTTAATCTACGGGATCGACGACAACTTCAAGTAAGAGCCAACATCACAACAACCGAATAATATACCGGATAAACCAAGAAGTAGGAACACATTCACTTCGCACTCCCAACACTGCACAGAGCATTCTCAACCATTCAAGATATTCAGATACTCCGGGAGACAATATTAGCAAGACAACACATCACAAGATAAGGGACACCTGTAAATGAGAGTGATAGGCTACCCACTGTGTTCAACAGATATGACATCAGCCAAATCTAGGAGGGAGAGTTTTGTTTCAAGCTGCAATGTTATACAGAGCCTCCTCGATGTCAATTATCCCAGCATGCACTATTTCCGAGACCGAATGAACAGACGTAGGTAGATAATGGTCGCAGGACGACACGTCTACCAGAAGGATCAGGAGACAACAGCAGGAGCAACGAGAGTCAGACAACTTATTGACGTTATTGCAACTGTGACTGACAAACAACAAACCGAAAACAACATCGATGACACTCTCATTCACCACCGCCTAAAGATTTTTACTCTAGTTTATCATCAACACATATACCACATTTTCGTCATGATTTAATAAGTTCAACAAGATTTTTCCAACTCAGCTTTTGATATTTTATATTTCCACTGTACTGAATCATTATGTTTATCCAGTGATAGGGTAAGATGGGTCAACTGTCTCAACTGAAAAATTAAGGAGTGTAAATGCCTGTAGCAATATCAATATTTGATTTCATAGAAGTCTCTTCAGAATACTTCAGAAGTTTCATAATTAACACATTTATGATCCTAACCTAACTAAATTTCTACTAGTTCCAGCAGCACTAACTTGCATAATTGACATGATCATTGAAGTAAGTGGACATTACCTTATTCATAGATTTTATATCAACGCATTGATAACTCTGTACTTATCATAAACAAGAGTTTATCTCTCCAGTATTGACCAGCTTGCAAAATGTATTCTGTATTGGTGTGTTATATTGATGCTATCTTTCCCATACATAGATAAAACAATGACACTAATGTGTAAAACAACAGCTGGTTTAATAATTATGGCAAGTTCGACACAGAAGTCAATTTCTGATGAGGTGACAACTGAATATATGGATCAGCTGGAGATACAAGCTAACAGATTGATGATTTCTGTTAAAAAGGTTTGATCTAGATGGCACTGGCACTAGCATTACTGCATCGACAGTGGGACTTGGGATATCAAAATCAACCAAAATTTCAAAATTGACAGTCCCTGGACTAGTTAGAAAGTTTAAGTTTATTGAATATCACACATTTAGCTAGGCCAGCATGCTAATTACTTTTCCAAGCAGCTATTTAGGGTTGAAACAGTTCACAAATAATTAGCTGAACCCAGAACCACAGCATTTTGCTTTTGATCCAATTCACCATGTGCATTTTCGATATATACCAAATGGGATATTTTAATTAATTGAAACTTTTACATTTCCATTTTTAAATTTTTTTTTTACATTCATGAAATTCGTTTTCAAGTAAATATGGTTTTTGTTGTGATTTTAATTTTTTGCAACATTGGCTCTATAAAGAGTAATTAATCGTTGGTTCTGAACTGCAATATGTACTAAACAGAAGATCTAATGTACCATACCGACTGAAGTGAACTACAACATTGGACTGAAAACAATCTTTGAGTTGAGTTTTCAAGTGTATTTCACTTTCATTGCGGCTGCTAATATTTGGCAGGGCGAAAGCCCACACTCCAGGTGAAACCTGAGAACATTGAGTGGAACTAGCGAACCATGAGTTGAACTACGCTGAAATCCAATGTTTTGCACCCAAACCCAATTTTGTGTATTGCACCCAAAACCTTCCTGCGTGTAGAACAATTCTCTACTGCAGACAAAGTTCCGTGCCCCTTGCAGGAGTGGAACCCCGGACCAAAGCTGAACGCGCTAACCACTGCACTATCCCGCCCCCAAAACAATCTTTGAAGATTTGTTTTAAAACATTCCATGGTACTGGAGTAGTTTACGAACGCTAAGTAAAGCCAAGATAGTGTATGTTCAGTAGCCCAAGCTCATAAAAGCTCCATAACAGGATTACTTCAATAACAGGGACATAAAGACACAGGTAATTGGTGCCTCCTACTGGCTTTATGGACTTGATATCATAATTATATGGACAGCACACAGCCTCATGTAGACACAAGCCAAGGTTATTCGGCAGGCAGTCAGTCGACTTACACACGTCTCAACTGGGTATATCATTCTACATGAACTATTCATTCATCTGGACAGAATTGTCAAATCTTACTGAAATCATATGCAGTTTTGACATTTTCTGATATAACATTCGAAGAAAACAAAATATTTGTGAATGAAAAAACATTGAATCATTGAAAGGCAGGAGAGAGTTAGTGGTTCGTATAATGTGTATATTTTTTCAAAGATAATTTAACATACTAAATGTAAGTATAAGTAATCGAAAATATGAAGACCAAATATCTGGTATAGAAATCCACAGTAACACTCCAGTTGTGCAGACTTTTATAATGTTTTTAGCATATGTCTGGTCTGTTGACCATCAAGATTTTAGAACAACAACTGATAAGAGCCTTCTGAAGTCCAGAAAACTGTGGCAGTCTAGGTACCTCAGTTGTATTGTCAAATTAGGAATCTTTGAGGCCCCTTTTGGTTTTAAAAAATATTAAATCTATTAAAGTGATATTTCAGTTTCAAATGCTTTTTTCGGGGACCAAAATATGTAGTTCTAGCATATACCTAGAAATGAAAACAACATGGAACATTAACAAAACAAGTCGGTGAACAATAACTCCATCATGACAAAAACAGCTGGAGTACATGGCCAGTCTGTTGTTTCTGTATGCACTATGTACGTATGTATGTATCTATGTGTGGTATTCTAAACACTGAGCTGTTTGTAATGAGGCCTGGACGGAAAGGTCATGAGACAGCACAGACTTATGAAAAACTATACATTAAACATAGGATAGACTTTCTCAGTCTCTTATCAATAGTTTCTAGGTTATACAGGCCAGACGAAGTAAAGCTATACATTAAAGAGCCATCAAGGAAGTTAGTGTTTCAAATAAAAAATGTTTTTGGAAAATAAACTTATAACGTCAATCGCCAGAGAAATCTTTTACCTACAACATGACATGTGATAAATACTTTTCATATCGCGACAATGTAATGAAATTTGGTTTCAAAGAGAAGTACCCCTTCAAGAAGCGCGTACTAAGGGTACCTGATGTCATATAAACAGAATCCCATTTTTTGCGTAAAACGTACTACACAACAGCAAACGCTTCCGAAGGTGAAGGCTTGTCTCTAGCGCAAGTCGCCATAACAATGCATGTGCTTCTCTTGCAAGTTACCCTTGTCACACTTTACTGAATGTGACGATTGCTTTATAAACAATGTTTCTAAATGTCCTGAGAATATACAAATTGTGGCCTTTTTAATGTACTTCTTATTGAGATAATACCAGCAAATACAATATTTTTTACTCTCATTAATAAAAAATTCAAGCAAAAATACCTAGTTGGGTAAAACAATTATTCCAATTTCTGTAGCAAATACATAATTAAATGAAATGGTAAATAAATAACCACCAAAAATTATATATTTCAATTTCTTTCATTGCTCATAAACTTTGTTATTCTTTCGTGTCTTTGTATACGGTATGTGAGCTAGACCACAATGCTTTGCGCTTGAAAATAATAGACTTGATTTATATTTAGACTGGAAAACACCTTTACTAATTAGTGCAATTTCTCGGGTTATTTTGGGTGGAACAAATTTGGGGAAAATTAAGTGTATATATTTCCTGGAGATAGATTTTTGGCAATTTTCCTATATGTTCATCAACATCCTTGATGGCTCTTTAATGGGAGGCTGAGATACAGGCAGGCAGACTTGTACAACTCTACATAAAGAAAGAGGAAAGAAACCAGTCTCGTCACCCTTCCCTACATCATCCATAAGAATAATCCTTACACACTCAAATATCACCCAGTAGTGATAGGCAGCATCAACAATATTACCTTGATAATAAGATTAGAGAATATATTCATGACCAAGATTAGATTGTAGATTAGAAGTAACAAGTGTTTGCCACTAACATGGCAATGTCCCCCGCCAGTGACAATGAGTTAGTAAGAAACTTCTTTGGAGCTACTTTATATATTGCATTACTGGTAAAAAGTGCCATGATGATCAGCAAATTTTAAGACTTTGGGTGCTTGGGTTCATGATATATCGTGTTAATAAGAGTTCTAAAAGTGGTCAAAGTGTTGTGGTGACCTTGAAAACAAGGTCAAGGTCGCCAAAATGTACTGGTGTGCGTGTCATCCCCAAATGTAGGCTGACACCAAATTTGAAGACTTTGGATGCAACACCTCATGAGATATCGCGTAATCAAGAGTTCAAAAAGTGGTCAAAGTGTAGAGGTGACCATGAAAATAAGGTCAAGGTCACCAAATCGACTGGTGTCTGCGTCATCCTCCAGTGTAGACTGACACCAAGTTTGAAGACTTTGAGTCCAACCGGTCAAGATATATCGCGTTAACAAGAGTTAGAAAAGTGGTCAAAGTGTTTTGGTGACCTTAAAATAAGGTCAAGGTCACCAAAATCAACTGGTGTCTGCGTCTTCGCCCAATGTAGACTGACACCTATTTTGAAAACTTTGGGTCCAACCGGTCATAATAAATTGTGATAACAAGAGTTCGAAAAGTGGTCAAAGTGTTGTAGTGACTTTGAAAATAAGGTCAAGGTTACCAAAATCCCCTGGTGTCTGCGTCATCCCCCAGTGTAGACTGACACCAAGTTTGAAGACTTTGAGTCCAACCGGTCAAGATATATCGCGTTAACAAGAGTTAGAAAAGTGGTCAAAGTGTTTCGGTGACCTTAAAATAAGGTCAAGGTCACCAAAATCAACTGGTGTCAGTGTCTTCCCACAATGTAGGCAGACATCAAATTTGAAGACTTTGGATGCAACGCTTCATAAGATATCGCGTAAACAAGAAATGTGACGCATGGACGGACGCCGCTGAATTCATAGTCCCCCGTTCCGCGTTGCGGCGGGGGACAAAAAGACATCTTATTTCATAGGGAAAGATAATAATCTCACAGAAAGTGATTACAATAACAATCAACATTAGACCCAGAACGTTAGATAATAAGGAAAAAGAATCATTGTCCACAACTGTTGTATATCAAGCATCCAATCAAATGTTACTGATAACTAGAATGTTCCATGTATTTACTACCCGTAACTACCTACCTCACATGCCTGTATACAGTAACACAGAGGAAAGATGCACTATGTTGGTGTATGTTGGTGTATGTTGGTGTAAGTGACACATTGTTACTGACTCATGCCTCCCACACGGATCCGCAAGCACTTAGTTCTATATTTAACATAATTATCAATCATATCCTGGATCACATCTGATTCATGTACACTCGTATCAACATGGCCACAGGCAATTAACTACCGTAATCAAATAGTGAAATAGAAGAACTTTATTCAACATTTCATCATTCAAATTGTAAAATTCAATCAGTGATACTGCCACAATCATTATCCCATGTATTGAAAATAGTCATTTTATATAAACTTATTCATGAGGTACCATTGAACGAATAGTATCTAATATACATGATATTGATACAATTGCACTTGTGATTGATGAAGCTACACTATGCTAAGTATTATTTTCTTCCACTATAAAGGTGGCTGTGCAAGACAAAGTCTATGTACAGGTGTGTTGTACAACATTCTCAAGTTGCTGGGAGGCTTGTGGAGGTTAACGTCAAGTGGTAACACAAAACTGATGTTGTTACTTGTAACTAAAATGTGATGTAGCAGTTCTGAATGAAGTAAGAAGATCATTGAGCTAATATAAGAAGTTATAAACATGCTTCATACTAAATATTTAAGACATATTTTTCTGACTTCAACGGATGACATGACTCAGAGTATTTGTTTGGCCAACCCATTCAATACACAAATTTGATTTCACAGTAACTGTTACATGCATATAAGACTGAAATTACAAAAACAGTATTTGTAAAAGAAATTATGGATATAACAAAAAGGAAATAATCATCTCTGTGTTGTAATTCATTCAAATGAGAAATGACTATTTCATTAAAAAGAAACCTAAAATAAATGGCAAATGTCTTTTCTGCCCAAATCTAGACTTGTTTTTCATGAATAGATCACTAATCCACTTTAGGTTAAGTAACCGAATGATAAAAGACAGGCTATAACCATGAATAGAACGTTTTATTATGCAAGAAACAGGATGGAGAAGGAGAGGGGTGTATAATTCATCAATCTGCACTTACAACTTATGTTATCAAGATTAAATCCAAGTTGAACAGGAAATGTGAAATATGGAGTAATATACCAAACAGTCAAACCTCTCATAGAGGTAGACCCAACATTATGTAAGCTGAGCAACATGGGTTGCCAAATGTGCAATGACAAGGCAGAGTTGATGTTCTATCAAAGGTATTTATAAACCAAGGTCCACCTGACATAGTTTCTACTCACCCCGTACTAAGGTGAGGTAACGTTTGACAGTGTACCAGGCCAGACACCTCAACAAGACCCCAGCATGAGGGGCTGATCTGCCCTCCAGAGGGTGCGACACAACGCTAAGTATAGACTAGATTTATGGTTTCACGGGCAGTGATTAGCAGAGTAGAGACTGGGTGTGACTGCCTGCTGTCTGCATGTATGTATGCATACATGTATGGTAGAAAGATCGTTCAACGTAGATAAACACAGGACTTAAGTCAATAACAACACTGCACTAATGCCCACTGATTTCTGCCCTGGGTGGTCATCTAACAGAGCTACGAGGAGCTGCAGGCAAAGCAAGAGATTATTTGTTTATACATATCCAAGCACACACAATGTGATACAGGTTAGGTAAACATATGGAGCACAGTGAGGCAGTAGACCTAGCTGTGACCAGACCAAGTAGGATATTTTAGCAGGGTGGATAGCTAGGGGAACGCTTCATGGAGTCCTAACCATTGTAGAGGAATCCTTGTAGTCTGAGCTGGACATAACTGACAGTAAATCAGAGTGTACTTACTTACAGAGGTTAGCTGAGACAGCACTTGAGTGATTGGAACCTGTGATTACACCAGCTAAAGAAAGCTAGCTGCTAAACAGCCAGCCAGCAAGCCACACAATCAATACGAAGGACAGCCAGCCAACGAGAGCGAGTGAGACGAACAGGCAGGCAGTCGATGTGGAGCAAGCAGGCAAGCAGGCCGGGAGGGAGATGTCGGACAACTCTCTCTCCTATGTATATACATAGGTATGTGGACAGTCCTCACAGGTCATGCAGCTACCACCAGATGCACTGCCGCCAGACCACACAGTTCATGGAGCCCGACAATGGAGTCATTCCAAGAGATGTAGAAGCACATTCTCTACTCCCCAGCAGAGAGAGGAGAGAGGAGACATACCGTGCTATATTTGGATTCTGTCTTATTCATGGCTGCAGTCATGTGACCCCATCATGTCACCTTAGTATGTCACATGACTGTTATCTTGTATACAATTTACCTATCAACAGATCAAATGGGGATAGGGAGGGGGAAATTATAAGGTTAAGCAGGGGTTGGGGGCTAGAGAATCGGAAGTGGTAGGAGAAGTTTAAGTGTTTACCAAAAAGTGTCACTATGTATATAGAATCGTATCAATATGTTTGTTTCTCCACCTGTCACCAGCTTTGTCACACATTTCTCTATACACAAATTGCATATACATATTGCATATACATGTATATATAAATTTTGGGGAGGAGAGATAGGAGGGAGGGGGAGAAAGTGACACTCAAAGTGTCCAATGAAGAGTGCCAGCATGTATCAAGCAGCTGGACTATCAGAACCGTCACACATTCCTCGCATTGCATGCACACCTCAGCTCCTCACACGGTCAGTCAGCATCAGCCAGCACGGCCTGATTACAGCCCTTCACACATGCTTTATGATATGTGGAGGTATGTGGAGCAGAGCTCAAGCAAATGCTGCTACTGTACATTGAAATGTATCTATTTCCAGGGTCTACTTTCCAGCAATATATAAACAAATCTTGACTATAAACTACAACTGCCAATGCCCCTTAATTCAGATTGTGATATGCAAAATATGATAGCGTCTTGTAATATACAGTAGATCACGGATAAAGCGAACAAATGTATACGTCCGGTCAAAAGCCCTATATAATATGCTAAACGTGAATAGCGAACAGCGAATATTGCGAACTGAATTCTTTGGTCCCTTTGAGTTCGTTATATCCATGTTCTACTGTACTCCATTCTACTTGATAACTTTACATGGTCTCTCAGGGGTCCAGATAAGATGCGTATTTGCGTAGAATACGCATGAATAATTCAGATATACGCATGAAAAATGAAATCAATGAGTGAAAGATACGCACAAATCTATCAGAATACGAGTCCGATTCTGTTTACATGCGTGACTGTCAAAATAGTGTTATGTTAGCAAGGTCAAAGGACCAATAAATTTCATGGTACTTCTGTCAACTGAAATTGCCTTTCACTTGTCAATAACTTATTTATTTACGTATCAAAATATATATTTAAATGTTAATTGCCAAAACTGCCGATAAACAATAATAGTCCATCAAAATTATCGGAAACGCTAACCAAAAACGCAAGGGAGGCTACTCTTCCTCTAAACTAGGCGCTCTCTGATGAATGTTTATCATACAGCCCAAACGTGCACTTATCTGTAACCATTTATCGGCATTTGTTTAGAAATGACAGGCTCTTCACCCGGTTTTCTCGTGGTCTGTGTTTACTATATTTTGACAACTTTTTAATCTTATTTTAGTGTTGATAACCTGGGAAATCATTATTAAAATATATAAAGATGGGAATTGTCAGTGAATATTTTGACAAAAATCATTGAGTGACATTTGATACAGACCATGTGCTTATTCAGTTATTCTAAGTTATCATAAGTGACAAGTGTTTCTATTTCTATTTAGAACAACAAATTCAGGGCAGAAAAATTGTTATGTCAAATAATCACAATTAAGATCAGTAATAAGTTTTCATGCTCAGAGAAAACTTCTAACATTAAATGTACTTTGAAAAATGTATCAACTAATATTGTGTCAACTATTCAATAATGAAGGTGTCATTTTAATAATGTTTAATTATTTATTGATTAAATTCATAATTTTATGGGGTTTTCTTTATTACATTTTGTAGTGACTGAAACAGAAAGTTGATTCATTCAATTTTAGAAGTATATTCAAAATATTGTACAATTAAAGCACATGATGTGATTTTAGACGGTAGTGTACATAAATATGTTGAAGAACAGTATATTTTGGTACATGTACTGGCCAAATAACAAATGACTGATTGAACACCTACGAGATGAAGACACTGAATGTTAATAAATGTTGAAAGTATGAAGTACTCTTAGCTTTTTTTCATTTAGTAATTTTACTCCTCACTTTTTATTTTGATGAGTGAAATACCCATTGACATTTTTCATTTAGTAATTTTACTCCTCACTTTTTATTTTGATGAGTGAAATACCCATTGACATTTTTCATTTAGTAATTTTACTCCTCATTTTTTATTTTGATGAGTGAAATATTCATTGGTGAAAATAATTATCTGGAGCCCTGGTCTCTAATACTTGACATGGTTATAAAAATATGCTAGGATAAGGGTTGAACTTATAAAAGCAGTAGCCATTCGGACTAGTACATTTCTGGAAGTATTAACTAAACTTATTCCATCTGACCAAAACATTTTACAGTATTGAGTAATCTATTTAATATAATATATCCTAGCCCTTAGGACAACCAGTCATTATGTTGTACTAGCCTTGCATCTTGTGAACACGTTACTCAAAAAATCTTTTTACCCTGTCATTCCAGATACACAAAGCTCCAGCAGACAGGATGTAGAACATTGTTTTGTTCAAGCTCTCATGAAATTGTAAATACATGTCAAGGAGTCATTAGGGGTAGCAGGGGTTTCACTTAGTTTACTCTTGCAAATCCTTCTTAAATGCTTTTATAAAGAATTATAGTTAAGATGTCACAGCTTGATAACGGTAAAAAAATCTACACCAAATCATTGCTTACACAGAAATGAGCTGATCATCCATAACGTTTTGTTTTATTTTTAAAATTATAAGTTTATTACTAACTAATCCTTTGTCTTTTGAAATAAAATTTATTAAAATTATCCGAGCTAATGACATGTTATCTTCTGGAACCTGAAGCTTGCTGATTTTCTTAACACAACTGAAGTGCTCTGTCCACCAAGGAGGTGATTAACCATTGCAAAGCATACACGATGGTAAATGAGAAATAATGGTAATTCAATTGAAAGCAAAATAAATCAGTTTGCGCAACTGTAAAATCAAACCATCACTTATATTTCAAATTCTTCAAGAACATTATAATCAACAATCAATGAAAATCCATTTAAGCACTGACTTTTAAAAACATGAACATAATTGAACCAAATAATCAATTAAATTGGTACCACCTGCTACCATGATTATATATCAATCCAGGTACAAGGAAATTTACACAAATTGAATCATTGAATGAAAAACAATATGCTACTTACAATCAAGTGATCTTGGTGAAAACCAAATTTCCCTATTCTTCAAGTGCTAATCTAACATCATTTCTTATGAGCAACAACAACAATATGACCAATATCTGACATTTTATAAAGAAAGACGGCGATTGCAAAATGTGTCAATGAGTCATGGACTCACGGCACTTACCTAAGTCAAGCCAACCTTGATAGTTGATTGTTTAAACAATTTTTTAAAGTGATTTTGAGTGAGTCAATGGTAAAATTTGGCTTACAAATCAGCAACTCTGAACTTGCAGATACTTTTTTACTTCTGAAAGAGGTTAGAAATAAGACATATTTCTATGAGTAATCATCAAGAGAAAACTTCCAAGCCAGCAACAATTAACTAAATGAGTTTGACACTTCTACTCCACCTAAAGTCTTAGCATCATGGAAGCTAACAGAATGACAGTGTAACTTACAGAGACACAAAGGAAATCTAATTGGAATCCAAAGAAGTAAATCACTGACAATGTGACAGTCCGACCCATAGGTATTTGTCACATAAACTAGGGATTTCTTTGAGGAGCAGTTTCACACTTCAAAGCACTAGGAGTTATCCCCCTTTGTGAATATTGTGCAAGAGGATATGTGATAAGACAGCTGTATCCCTCCTGACCTGGGATATTCTTGTGGAAAACAGTGTTATAAATACCTGTAGCACGCTGCTAGCACAATGTAACACAATGTTGCCAAGTCAAGCTGCCCATGGAACAACAAAACCAGAAGGGCTAAATACCGAACATGTTGGTGAAACAAGAAGCCTGTCGAGATTACACTGTGACCTAGGTATATATAGGTTAGTCACATGGCCAGCAGTAGATGTACATACTCATATACCTACTTACTTATATCCCAGTCTAAGATAGACACTGGCAAACTTTCACTGCTGCCATTTGGAAGAATGAGTAACTCCTGATTCACACATTGATCTGTACGATAGTCAGTTAGTCACACCAGATTATTTTTGGATCTGGGTCAGAGGGAACTAACCAGTCAAAAATTGCATCATAACCATTATTTGAAAAATGTGACAAAAAGAAATACATCTATCATAGCCTAAACTATTTGTGAGAAAAATCTTTCAGCTACAATTATTTTAAAATTAGTACATTTAAAGTCATATTTTAACTTATGAAATTCCTTATGAAATATAAATTGAACCATAAATATTTTTCAAAATGTATATGACCAATTAAAGGAAGAAATCAAACCTGTCGCTAAAGGATAATTCGATTAAGATATTATTCAAAGGCAAAGTCAATGAATGAGAAAGCAGGTATACACAATGATAACCTGAAACATCATAATGATAAATCCAAATTATCTGACCTTGTAAGACAGATATATGAAAACTACCCTGTAGACTGGCCCAAGAACTAGACCAAGGGACAGACGAGGGTACCTGGAGACCACACCCACCTTGCCCCAGGAAGTAGACGGGAGGCTGTAGGTCTGGAGACTTCAGTGAGAATACTCCTGTCCCGGGACCAGCCAGCCCACCTGGCCGCATGCGAAACCACATGATCTCTCTAGATTTCGGTCGAGGATGATCCTAGTCTCACTGCCGATTCAAGGACAGATTACATTTTTTGAGGTAGTGTGGAGACACAGCAACTCCCGATGAGATAAGAAGCTGGGAGGGCCTGAGTTAGTACAAGCTAGATCTCTCACTCTCTGTACAGTGTGAGAGACAGAGGCTTGTGGACAGGTGTGAGTGTCTCGTCATGTCCTGGTGTATTATCTACCAGCTAACTAACTAAGACAGTGTTCAAAGTGTAGTCCTGTAGGAGGCAGGCAGGCAGGCAGGAAGGAGGACAGGTGACTGTGGACAGATTAACCAAGTCTTTCTCAATAGCCTGAGAGTAAGAGTTAACAGGGAGAAAGTCTCTCTCCACATGATTCCCACCTGGATAAATTCATGAACAGGTGTGAACACAACTAATATATTGCTGGTCAGGAGGCTGGTCGAGAATCTTCGTGGTTAGCCTGTGCTTTACTTACTGTAGATATGCACCATCATGTGCAGTCATATAGATGATGAACCCTTTTTATGCCATATCCACGGATTTTAGCTTCAGTGAGTGAGTGTGAGAGTGTGAGTGTGTGAGTTGTTGTTCAACAGCCAGTAGAGGCAAGATTTTAACATGAAAATCCCTTCAAAATAATATACACAGTAGAAGGATTAAAAGAAATAGATGTAGTCCTGTATGAGGCCTGATTTTTACCAATTACCAATGTATCCGAGAGATGAGAGAAACCAGATTAATTGACAATCACGAATAAAACAGGAATGGCTCAATTGGTTAATTCCAACAAATCTCTTAAAATAGCTTCAAAGCTGACGACAAGGCTAATGATAGGCGATCTCTCCAACTTCAGAGAGGACCTGAGAGAAGGAAAGAGGGCAGAGATCGCGGCAGAGAGGAAATCAATATGTACCTCTGGCCTCTTGCAACAGATAGTATTTCCACCATTAATGAATTCTCCTTTTCTTCTTGTCGATATCTCATTCTAACAGTAATTACCATGGCAGTTCTTCAATAAGGACTGTCATCAATAATTTCTGTGCATTGGCTTGTCCGAGATTTAATCACCACCCAGTCTCTGGTTTGGGCCTATCTTGAAACAGGACAAGTAGTTAATCCGAAAGGAAATGTCACGATATCCGCAACCACTACGGGGGAGATTCCCGGAACACATTCTCGGATATTAGCAATATTTGCTGTCATGTCGGCCACTTCGTAAACACTATGCTCAAGTGTCTCTAATCTTCAATCAAAGCTATTCGAAGAAATGTGACGTTAACGTCTCTGAACTACCAAGTTGTAAAGAGAACCAGACTGAAAGATTGTTTGGGATTATGAAACAGAAAGTTTAAGAAGTTGGACAGCCAGAGTTTCATGAAGAGCTCTTGTGCTTCAGAAGTTCAATCTTGTCCAATTTCCATGTACATTAATCTAAGACAATGACGCTTTGTCTGCAGTTCAATGCAAGCATATCACATGCTTCAAGCTAAATCTTGACATCTTGGAATTAAGTTGGAACACAGGCGTTTGAAGTAACACCTGATCTGTGTGTAACCCAAGAACCGCAATACTATTATCTGCATACAGCCATGCAGATAGCACTGATGAGAACCAATCATGTCTACATGGCAGAGTAGCTTCCAAACCTTTCAAATGCTGAAACAAAGGCCGTGGGTACCTCTTGAGACTTGATTGAACACTGACGAATGCAGTACTACAAGATTAGAGAGATCCATCAGCGAAGTTCAATAATGAACACAATACCTTGGACTTGCTCTTCATTTAAATGGTAAAAACATCTAAAAGCACAGACACATGTATACATCACACTTTTAAAAGCATAAAGATTAAAGTAGCACTTGCTGAAAGAGATCATTAAACTTTGGTCTGGCATAATTACAGACTCACAATGCCCACAATCATTGGATTTGTATTCAAAACAGCTGTAGGAGGTTAACACATTTTAATCTTTGCTGTGCTCTGTGCTGATGAAGTCACATGACAAATGTCTGTTATCTTCTGGGCAGGATGTAATTATAGGGAAAGAGAAATATCATTAAACTCTTCTCCTTATTCTACAACTTAAAAACAAACAAAAGCTTACATGATCACAGATGACATATATCCAGCGGAAGAGGTAGGATTCTTGCAAACCATAAGAAAGACATGAAATGACTTCAGATTTCCTAAATAAGTGCCCTCGTTGAAGGGAAACTCCCATGCGCCATGTTGAGCCAGTGCGTGACATGGGACGAAGTGAAATAATCAGGTGTTAAGGCATGAGAAGCAAACCATGATGTAGACAAGCACACACAAGCACTTGTTGACACTGTCACAGATACAAGGCCTCACATGACGCAAATGGAACTCTCCTGTTGCTGGGGTAAATATGACCTTTATGAATTATGAATGCTTTTGTTCAATAATCTGTGTGCGCATATATCACCTGGCTCTTGTGCTCCGTATATATTTTCATGATTAATGATATTCAGTTTTAACATGTTTTGAAATAACGGCAATATTCTAAACTTGTTTTTGGATTTATTTTTTATTTGTTTATGAATTAACGTTTTAAAAATACATTTGTGAACAATATGTAAAAAAGACTCAAAAGTTAAATACAGTTTTGAAATTATTTCCTTTTTTATAAACACCAAATAAAAACTTTGAATTTGACATTTCAGAATACATCAATGATTTTAAAAGGTGAATTTATCATACATCGAGAGTTTATTTCACCATTCATCAAGGGAATAGAAGGAATCAATCTTGAAGTAATTTTATTAGTGTCATGCCAGTGCTGGAAGCTAAAAGTATTTTACAAGCAGTATATAATTGATTTAACATTAACAAATAAACAAAAGCTTCGTCTAAATGATGAAGCAGATCTGTTGACTACAAGCAATAAGATCAATTACACATGAAACACCAGGGCATTGCAAAGGATGAACCATCACTTACACACTCAATTTGGCTGATTTGATAATTCTGTCCATGGATTATTAAAAATCAAACAAACCAGTGCTGCATATCCTTCCTGAGAAGTCATTGCTTATTAAAATGTGAATTCAGGTGAAAAAACACCTTTCACGTGCAAGAAAACAAATAAATCAACCGATTTTTTCACATGCAACAGTTTCACTTCGACAGGCCTCTGGGACCCATAGAGATGCAAGGGAGATAATTCTGGCTATTCATTAGCACTGAGAGTTTTTTGTGGATGAGGGCTCGAGTTGCTGGCGAGGCGAGATGACAAATGGGTCTGCCAAGTCCTGGAGCCAGATATCTTGGATTAGCTAGCTCCTTAGAGGAGAGAGAGAAGATTCTCCGTCAGTACCGGAGCCTGCCAGGGTTTGGGAGAGAGTTATGATGACTTGATGACGCAACAGCTTCCACTCTTGGACATTATTCATCAGATAGCTTTTCTCTTCTACAGGTTCAATAGGGTCAGAACCGCAAATTACAATTTTCTTTATGGAAATGTGGAATTGGAATTCATTTATGGAAACAAAATTCTCATGAAGAGTATGAATTGCGTTGTGATTTTTTAAATCATGGAAATGTTACATTCTTCATATGAGATATAAGGTAGTTGGTGAGCTCATAACAATTATCAATTATTTTTGTAAGTGATACAGACATAGAACCCTCCCTTACCTGTCAATTTTATTTTCATGGAACAACGTTATTTTAAAGGAATGTTAAATTCTTCAACAGGATGAGTAGGGATGGAATTTGTAATGAGTGTTTCTTTGAGCAATGTTATATTAATCAGTTTTTGAATTTAAAATTCTAGTTTTTCTATGGGAAATGTTAACTTACTTCTACAAGATTAAGTGTTTGAATTTTATAATGGAGTTTTAATACAATAACAGCAAAAGTCTTCATTTTTCAAAATATATACCCAGAAGCTTCCAAATAATCCACAAGTAACTGGGTCTGGTGTAATGCAGCTTTTACAAACAAACATTTATATCACAGCTGCTACTATTACTGCAGGGAGAAAGCCTGCAACACAATTTTGGCCTTGTATTGCAATGAAAGTTGTGAGCATCGGCGAGCCATGGGTGGTACTGCGCAGCAATTTCATGTAGCATTGGACCCAGACCTTACTGCATGTAGACTAGTCTTCCACAGGTGACAAAGTTGCCAAGCCCTGGCAGGATTCAAACCCTGAACCTCTTGATCAGAAGCCGAACACGTTGACTCCATGAACATGCTGCCTCTCATCCATAAAGTCGTTTGTCTTCTTATCGGATTGTGGTGAGTGGGAAAACTAAGATTGTGATACGGCAAAACTTTATCAATGTCATGAGAAATGATATTTCATGTAAATAATTTATTAAAATGTGTGTTTACTACTTCCATCACATTTCATTAGATAATAAGTACATGACAAAAAATCAAGGGGAAAAAACTATGATTGTATGGCAATTTGTCAATCAATATAAGAGAGTAAATAACATTGATATGAAATTGAGAAAGAAGCCCTCACAGTGTTGAGGTAATCAATATGGACATGTGTGAGTTGAGTGGAGCTACTCATCACCTGTTGCACCGGTCTTTCAGTATAGTGCACTCCATCAACACAGTATACCAGCCATCTGGCACACTCAGCAAATAACAGAGAGAAAGAGAGACAGCGTCCACTCTAAACATATACATAGGAATAGAAACTTGCAGTGCTCAGGTGGTCTGCCCTCCAAGCTTTTGAAGCGACATATATCAGTCCTAGTGCTAAATATCTCAGCATGGTCCCAAACACGTCATGTTCTTGACAGGATTGTAACCTGCAACGTGCAATGTGTTGCTTAATGCTGGGTCGTGTTCATATACATATGGAAAGACAACTGCAGTGTCTTGGTGTGTAATGGCTTGCTTTTGGATCCCATTTTCAAATATATATTGATAGAAACTCCCTAGTTCCAAAGACAAAAGTTATTTTGCTGAGCAAGGGTAATTGGCCACCGCTTTTGGTGTGAGCATCATTGTTTGGCCACAAAATTCAGAGTATGATTTTGTCAAGTGAAGGAGATCCTGAAGCAACCGAGGTTGCAACAACACTATACAGAAGATGTATATCACATCTGATCTAATGTACATTGCCAATATCAAGCTACGCTGCTCAAAGGTGCACTCTTAACGATACATTCTTTTTCGATTTCAACTGTCTTTGAATGTGCACTTTTGCAGCCCCTAGGTGCACAAGATAAAGCAACATGCTTATACTTCTGAAGTACCCATTCATAGCTTGGTGGCCCAGGACACATAGTCATAGTACTGCATACTGTACTGCACAATGCTGCATCAACAACATATCATAGGTACTTTTGTGAGAACAGAGTTGTGTACTTTACACTAGGGGTTTTGACAACACTGAAAGTCTGCACACAAAGTTGACTCCAAGGTTTTTACACCTGGTCACAAGAAAACTTGGTCCCTCAAACTCACTACTAGCCTGACGCCTTTGTCAACTTGGCTTATATGTTCCAACCTGTTACTTACACATGAAAGTATATATAACATGTATATAAAAGTATGAAAATTAAAGTCAAACAATGAAGGTATAATTCTACATTCAGATGGAAGTAGACTTCACAATATAGAAAGTAAATCGCTTAGAGTACTTAGAGGACAGTATAAAATGTTGTACCGCTGACTGACCTAGCCTCCATATTCCACCAACACCGATGAGTTGTGGACATATCACCTGGCACAACTCCATGACGCTTCTCTCCACTATACGCCCACCCTCCCTCCTCCTGTTCGTCCTCCGTACTCCGTCCAACAATCCTCCAAAATGTTCCACTATCAGACAATCAAACCATCCTCAGTCCCACAAATTCAACAATACCACCACAATGGCTGACAGTGCAAGTAAAAGCGGATTGGCTGGGAAGATCGCTCGACTGAAGCTGAGCATCTGTCGCCAGTCGGAAACTAATCGTCACCTACACATTTCACATTTATGCATACATTCAATTACAATCATAAATCCATCACACTGTGTATTCAGTGTTTACGTTACGGAATTCATAAGATATAGATTATTTTAAAGTCAGTTGACAAAGAGTACCTGATGGGACAACTTGGTATTACTGAAGTGTATTGGAATGAAATCGTTAAACCCCTATCAATGCAGCGAGTACTTAAAACCCTCGTCCTGCTGTCTGCTGTTAGACTGACTCACAGTCTAATCTATGATATCCTCTTCAAAAGCAAGTCTAGAATTCAACTGACAAGATACTGCAAATTATCTTTTTTTCTGAGAATCATTGTCAATATTTAGAAATGAGCAATTCTGGATGAATGAATTACAGAAATAATCATAGCTTTTCAGAGACATGGTCAGTTTAGCATGCAATGTAATCTGCACAAATATACCTCATAATGACTTAGCAGGAGGCAGGTCACACAGAGTGACAAACTATTTTTCTTTAACAAGTGAGAACATTCAGGATTAAATCCTTCCAGAATAATCTCTAAGAAAATCAGAAATATTCCACATGAGGGTTAAAAGCATTAAGTTTACTCCTCAGGTAAGTCCGACTGAAGGATTTTGGCAGGTATTTTTAAGAGGCTCTTCTGCAACATAAGCCACCTCCAGCAAGAAGCATGTTAAAGGGTTTGGATAATGTTTTCATCAGGCTGGATGCATTGTTTATGTTAGCAGAACACATGGTGACACATAGCTTATCGATTCTGTACACTAAGATCAGGTGAGTGGCTCTCATTGATTCCAGCAGACGATAGCAGAGGATGCAGAAAACAACGGGAGCCAGATATTCGTGAAGAAATACTTCACTTTCGAAGGATTTATTTTTCAAAGGAAAAAGGGAAAAAAATATCCAAGAAGACAAACCTTTCACTTGATGATTCAGTCAAGTCTGTGTCATTCCCTTTTGTAGCTTTGATAGATGACCCGAGATTGGACTATATGATTTTCTACCTATATAAATGGGAAAAGCTCTTAAAGACAGCAAGGCAGAAAGCAAGAATTTTGCACTTTGCATTGGTAGAGAGATGCCTGCAGTGTTCAAAATACTTTTTAGTCTTAACTGGCACTTAAAGGCTTGTTTGAAAATCAACCATACTTTCTTCCTATTTGACACGCCCTGCAGCATATAGAGTCTTAGTCTGTCCAAAAGCCCACAAACCAGAGGAGATTGCTAGCTTTTTTTGTCAACTGACCCTATCTGAAATTAACCAGCTGGTGGGCAGGCAGCTATTTTCAAATCAGGTATTCTGTGATTATTCCAAAACATGTGGTGGGCGACTTATTCGCTGTCGCTGTTGAGGTTAAAACACTTCTTTGCATGATACAGTTCCAGATTGCTTCAATCTGAAAAAACTTCACAAACTTTCCTTGCTTGGATGTAACACAGATCTCTTAGTTTTTAACAACGATAATCATCTAATGGCATTGTTATGTTATGTTATGTACAGTTGATAAGGACCAGTGTTGGATAATTGGTTTACATGTCTGTGAGTGCTTGAAGTGAGATTGGCACCAGTGTGAAAGCTGATACTCTTCAAGTCAATGTGATATGGACAGCAGAGCTGCAACGGGCTGGCATGTTCTCAATATCCTCCTCCCTTGTCTTGCTGGTGATACTGCAGATGCAACATTCTGTCAACACTTGTCCTCTTTGACTATAGGTCAGTTAACAGTGCATATGTATCTTATAAGTTCTTTCTACTTTGTTGTAGCAATTGTGATACCGGTGGTGTCATTTCTCATCTGTATTAAACAAGTTTAAAGATTTACAAATTCTTTATTACAAAGGGGCATCTTGTTGCAATAAAGAAGTTGTAAATCCATAAGTGTGTATTTCCGCATCATACCAACTTCTAAATGCCTCTTAAAGAAACTACAAGCATAAAGTTTCACTCCAATTAACCAACGATTGTGAACAAAAAGCTGAACAAGGTTATCACAATAAAACTATAAACTAATAAAACTAGATGAGCATTTGCGGGACACCGCAAAAGCAGAGCAGCTCCGAAACTTTGAGTCTCGCCTTTCCCTGTTCCGCCTTCTCCTCAGCATAAATAAAATGGGATTTTTTTTTTGGCAAGGTCACACAGTCAATGATCACTTTTCATTGTGTATAACAATCATGTAATGATTCAAAGTGTTAATAGTTGAAATAAAACATTTTTGCAAAAGCATGCTTAATTGTGACCTCACTATGACCTTGACCTTTGACGGATGTTAGCGAAAACCTTTTCAAATTTTGGCCTTTATCCATAGTTGATATACACCAAAGAAGAGCCTGACAGCACAATTTTTTTTCAAGTTATCGTGTTTACAAGGATTTTTTTAGCGATTTCAGAACTCATGACCTTGACCTTTGACCTTGAATGTGAACATGTCAAAAAAATTCCCCAGGGGTATAAGTAAGAAGTTATGTATATGAGTTCTCAAAACCTAATAGGAAAAAAGTTATAGCGAATACAAAACGCGGTGGCGGTGGCGGCGGCGATGGAAACTGCACAAAAACTGATAGCAGCTCCGACTTAGTCGGAGCTGCTAACTACAAAGGGAATACCTAATGTTTGGTCAAATTTAATTGCAAAGCCAAATCTCATAATTTTCCTGAAACCAGCAGTGAAACTCCTCCCCTGCTTAGCTTCATACCACAAAACATTCTTGCATTGCCCTTTTACAGCAATCAGACAATGTTAACATTGTGTTTGGTCAATGACTGATATTAGCTTCACCCGGAATTTTGCAACAGCAGGTGAATGTATTAGATATCCAGTTGCACATTTTGAGTTACTTCCAATATACAATTTTATAAGAATTTTTTGTTTGAACAATTCAAGATTCAGACATAAAACTTGACACATGACGTCCATCTTGGTATTGACAACGACCTCACGAAGACCTCCTCCTCATCTCCTACAAGTAGTAGACTCCTGACCATCTGACATTTACAACGAAATATCAACGACACAGTGTCAACTCCAAATCTATAAGAAGCAGACTTTACGTCACACAGAACCATCTCAGGTTGCCAGTTCCTCGGAAACCAGGAACCAAGGAAGGTAAATAATCCTCATAAATAATCAAATCTTTACATCTTGTGAACCGTGAGCTCAGGTAACTGTCTTTATCAGATACTGAAATCACATTTGGTCAACACAATACACTGTGCAATCCTAACACATTTTCTTCACAACCTTTTCTTCTTCTAATATCAGAATTAAAATTTATTTCTAAGACACTTTTAGATAGTAAATGAAGAATATCATACATAACTTTGCAGGTAAATTTTATTAACCAAGATAATTCCTTAAGAATAAATACAAAACCAATAGGATTTCAAAGGTTATTTAGCAAAAAGTGGCAAGTTTGAGGTAATTTCTTAAAGACCAAACTATTTATAATCACACAAGGTTTAAAGGTTTTTTGTTAATAGTGTCTTACTTAGTACTAGAGCTAAATATTCCAGTTATTCCTCCAGGTCTATCCCAGAACAAGGAAATGGATCGTTAAAGTTTTTAAATTCGATCCAGGTAAATTAACCAGTTCTATCCTCATTATTTATATAATTGAATTGTGTTAAATCTTGTATTAATATTATTTATCATCAGGAATGTCAACTAAAAATTTGCTTTAAAAGAGACAAACTCAATGGAACACTCCCTTAAAATCAGATCCAAATCAATCATCCATGTCTATAAAAAGAGGCACTTTATTATGAAACCCCGAACAGTCTTCATTAGAGATGGGTGGTTTTACCGGTATACCGGAAAACCGTGGTTTTTCGATCAAGTGGTACGTACCATGGTACGTTGGAGAAAACCGGGGTTTTTATCATTAGAAAAAATTACCTTTTACAGAATGATATTTGTCAGAAAATTTAATATCTTACAAATAAAAGTTACTATTCTTTAAATGGTTCTTTATGCTGTTGTTATCTGTGAATGTAATACATCTCTAATGAAAGTGTCTGCAATTTGCTAACTGATTGGTTGCATGTTGATATGCTGATATTCCTTAAGAAAAACTTGAAATGATAGTTATGATATCTACTTTTGAATTTTTCATCTTTGGTGTTCTATTATACTGAGTTCTGAATAAAAAGACATCTGGAACAATTCTACCTGTATATTATACATAACCTAATCCTATTCATTTCAAGCACGGTATATCGTGGTAAATACCGTGGTACTTGGGCAAAAAAATAGGTATACCGCGGTACTGAAATGTTCGTGGTACCCAACCCTAGTCTTCATCAAGCAGGTAAGGGTTAAAGAGTCACCAAGTTGAAATGGGTTTTAAAGACAGGAATAAAATCTGGAGGATAATCGACAGAGGACAAAGTTCCTGTCAGCCAGCCAGCAACACGTGGGACGCCCAGAGCTTCAAATCACAAATCAATAGAAAACTCTTGGAACCCGAGGCTCGAAGAAGACCAAGGTATAAATATTTCATCACAGAACACTTCAGGATGCAATCAATAGACTGCAGCTGCTGCTGCTGCTGTTGTTTCAAATACACAACTACAATACCCAAGTCGGGGATATCTCTTAACCCATAGCTTGCTGCTTCGGAAATGTACACATGCTCTTGGGCATAAATATTTCCTCACAGAATACACGACTAGTACACTATCTTGTGTTGTGGGTTTCTCTTTAACTCTTCACTTTCAGATACAGAAAGGTCGCAAAACTTGACTGAAGTCTGCAAAATTCCTCAAATGTGACGTGATTTGGGGTTTTACGTCGGCTTTCAAAAGTATTCCACTAATATCACTGCTGCTGGTATTATTGTAGGGAGAAAGCCTGCAAGCATCGGTTCAAACTGGCGAACCATGGGTGGTTCTGTGCTGAAATTCAGTGTAGCATTGCACCCACACCTTACGGCATGGAGAACAGTTCTCTACAGCAGACAAAGTTGCTGAGCCCTTGGCGAGATTCGAACCGCGGAAGCCGAACGCCACTGGGCTATTCCCCAAATGTAAGTCATCATCAAATTCAAACACATTTGGTACAACAGTTCGTGAGATGTAGCATTAACGGAAATAGAGCCATGGGCTCTGTAGCTCATCAGGGCTTCCTTGATTTATTATCTAAGGTTGAATATCTAAAGTAATATCTCAAGTAATATCGGGACCCTATTTGGGGTTATGGGGTCAAGAAGTCTAAAATTTAGAATATCCATTGGCCAAGGAGTCTGCACACAACTTTTTAGCTCTCTAGATCTTTGGAATTCAAGAAGAAGATAAAAATAGGTTTTCAAGGTCATGATCCCTGTGAACCTATTTGGGGTCATGGGATCACCAAATCTACAATTTAAATTTCCATTGGCCAAGGAGTCTGCACACAACTTTTCAGCTTTCTAGACCTGTTGGAACTGGAGAAGAAGATGAAATTAGTTTTTTAAGGTTGTGACCCCTGTGACCCTATTTAGGGTCACAGGGTCACCAATTTTACAATTTAGAATCCTCATTGGCCAAGGTGTCTGTACACAAAACTTTAGCTCCCTAGACCAAGTGGTTCTGGAGAAGACGAAAATGCAAAAAGTTTACAGACGGACGATGGACGGATGGACGGATGCCGGACACCATGCCATGCCATAAGCCCATCAGGCCAGATGAGCTACAAATTGGAACATACAGACGGATGGACATTGAATGAAAGGTGCAAAATATAAAGACCCTTGTTCCCAGTAGTGGCAGACAAACTAATAAACGGTACACAAATTGCTCCAGGGGATGCTTTCATTGTATGTTTAATTTGTTAACATAAACATAATGCTTTTGGCTAATTAATGTGGAGAATGAATGATGTGACTATGATCTCCCCTAGTACAACAGTGATATCACCATGATCTCTCCTAGTACAACAGTGATATCACCATGATCTCTCCTAGTACAACAGTGATATCACCATGATCTCTCCTAGTACAACAGTGATATCACCATGATCTCTCCTAGTACAACAGTGACATCACCATGATCTCTCCTAGTACAACAGTGATATCACCATGATCTCTCCTAGTACAACAGTGATATCAGTGACCTTTCTGCAGGACCCACTTCTTCCTTTTATTAGAAATTATGTAACTCCATAAAGGATTTAGCCTCAAGTGGCATCAACTTGTTATATCAACATTTTGGTCCTGGAAAACACAATAGTAGTTGTGCCTTGTAGTTCCCAAATGCTAGCTTATTTACCAAGGGGAAACAGCGACAGTTGATCAGCAGGATCAAAGACTTACGCGGGAGTATGCAAATGGATTCCAAAAGCTACTTTTTACATTTTGATGCAATCAAAAATTCAACATTGAAGTTGTGTTGTCAAAAGGTTATAGAGATGAAACAGTTACATCCTTTCATTCCACAAAGGAGCGTTTGAAATCAAATATTCAAAATTGATTATGTAAATTCAGCTATTTATTCTGAGAATAATCAATGATTAGCTTGGATCATATTTCATACCTATGAAAAGGATATTATAATAACTGAAAGAGAAAAACTTAACTTTGAAAAGTTAAAATCAGAATTTATCCAGATTCTGCAATTTAGGAATGTTCCTACCGGTATTTTTTTTCAAAATTCAGCTTGTATGTGAAACATGTAAAATAGACCTCCGATAAAACTTGGACAAGACAATGAATACTCCCAATGAAAAAAACACTGAAGGAAACAATGTTTGCCGATTCAGCAAAACAAGACAAATCAATTTCTCCTGGAAACATGGCTATGCTTGGTTTATGGATGATAAATAGATGAAGCTGATTATTGAGGCTGTCGATATCAGCATGTATGGGTGCACAAACAAGAGATCTATCTATCTCTCTAACTACCATCAAGCAGAACAGCGTGCAATAGTCATAACTAGAAACTAAGTTTCCTCTCAAATATGGCCCACAGCTTCTGGTTCATAAATACTATTGTACCAATTCCTGTGCCCTAGCAGTTTGATCTGGAACCAAAATAAAGGAGAACTTTTTCTAGTCCAGAATTCTACTGGCTACTGCTTTTCATTTCCAAAATGTTAAATTAATTCAGTAATATAAGACAAGGACTAGCATGGTCAATGTTTATGCACTGGTCAACAAGATGATGTAATTGAATGCATTCATAGAAACCAAAGACATCAAATACATTGATGAAATCTGTTTAGGAAATTAGGAGTCATTGTTGATAAATCAGAGAAACCTGGTTGGGAGTCATTGATGATGGACCACAGTAATCTTGTTCTGTTTGGGAGTCATTGATGATAAATCTGAGAAATCTAGTTCTGATTGGGAGTCATTGATGATAAATAAGAGATCTGGTTCTGATTTGGGAGTCATTGATGATAAATCAGAGATCTGGTTCTGATTGGAAGTCATTGATGATAAATCAGAGATCTGCTTCTGATTGGGAGTCATTGATGATAAATCAGAGATCTGGTTCTGATTTAGGAGTCATTGATGATAAATCAGAGAAATCTAGTTCTGATTGGGAGTCATTGATGATAAATCAGAGATCTGGTTCTGATTTGGGAGTCATTGATGATAAATCAGAGATCTGGTTCTGATTTGGGAGTCATTGTTGATAAATCAGAGATCTGGTTCTGATTTGGGAGTCATTGATGATAAATCAGAGATCTGGTTCTGATTGGGAGTCATTGATGATAAATCATAAAACAAATCTAGTCAGGAGTCATTGATGATAAATCAGAGAAGAAATCTGCTTAACTTAAAACTAAAACATGACTGAGTAATATTATGATTCAAGAAAGAGCAATTTTAAAGAAGATCACAGATCTTTTTTATTTTAAAAAATAATATTTCAGATACTAAAAGCTATTTATTAACATTAAACTAAGTGTGACTTGAGTGATGAAATGTGGTGGTATTTGACCTTATGACAAAGGAATCTTATCACACTGGATGAAGAAGAATCAGAAACGTGACAGGCATATTGATGAGTGAACCTTTTTGATCAATAGTCACTGATAATAGTTGTGAATCTACGGAAAATATGACAAAGAATCTTCAGGCAGAATGAGCCTTAATGGTCGAATGTGCTCTACTCACCAATCGTGTTTGCCCTGCGAGTGAATGAGTATTTGATACAATAGTTGCTCACACGCTCTATCTCTAGCTGCATTGAGTCTCGAGATGGCGGCGGGACGATGTGACGGCATCACAGTGTCCGCCCTCGTCACACACTCTCTCTCTCTCGCTATCGTCCGAATCTGTCTGTCTATTTTGTCCCTCTTGCAAGTTTACAGAAGCAACAAGCTGTCAGGACATCACCAGAGCTTTAGAATGATAAAACACATCACCAACGTTGGGAGACAAAAAATCACTTAGCAGTCATCTTCGAACAAAACGAGTGGAAGACTCTGTATCCCAGCACTGTCTAATGATTCAATACTTTAAGACCAAATCCATATTCCTTGGAAGATAATATCCTTGCATTGTCTGGTAATGTACTGACTCAACATAACCAATGACTTTATAAATCCAAGAAAATATAACCTTGTCAACCTTTTATAAACTATTATCCTCACAACTCAATAATTCAAGAATGTATCCTTGGATTGTCCTTGTTACTCAAGATCAAACATTTATCATTTATCATTTACTTTATGTGCTTATGGTATTTCACACATCCAAACACAGAAGAGAAGTCTGATGCTTTGGGCAAGTCTGTCTGTATTGTCATCCGCTGCTGTGTGAACTATTGGCATTCAGAGTCAATATTGAAGAAATGCAATTAATAATCTGCTGGAATCTGCTTGGTTTCAGTGTAACTATTCACATGTCACTCGTCGTGACGTGAAGCAATCTCGGCAAGCATTCATCAACAATGGGTCTAGTTCCTATCCAATATGGTGGCTTCATTGATCAAGGGATCCCGGATCATTATCACACGACAGTCCCAAGTCCCTGATAATCAACCCTTACACATGCCTTCGGTAGCAAACTGGCTGAAACAGTAGAGCCTAGTTCTTGATACGTAAATATTTGTCCAGTAGACTATACACATGTAATCAGTCCAACACTTGATCACAGAGAACTACTGATAAACACTGCTACCATATGGCCGGTCAGAAAAGGCACCAAAGTCTGAATGGGCCCACAGATTATCTAAGAAGCAGCGAAGGCAGCAACAGCAGTACAGCACTGCAGTCTTGTCTCGTCTGGCCACACGCTGGTCAATGTAACCTTGAGTCTACCTTACTTCACCGATAGGTCTGCTGCCAGACACTTCCTCCTTGCAAGGCAGTGTGAGCAGACGGTCACATCTCAGCCTGGAAGAAGAATCGGTCAGGTGGTTCAGAAAAACTCTGCTGATGCATGATGCACGAGTTGGCGACTCCTTGTAGTAGGGGGCTGACTTAGTCTCCTTTCAAGGACGGGAGGAATGGCAGCGGGAGCAATCATTTGCATGTGAAGTAATTGAACTGATGGAGAAATCAATAGAAACCACGCTGCCCTGCCTTGGAATGAAAACAAGCCCACATTGATGATGATAATTTCCAAGTCATTACCCAACCACAGAAGCTTATGACAGGTTGAGGCTGCAAGCACTTTTCACCGGAACAAGTCAAGAGTGGAGCAATTCAAGAAACGGCTGAGAAGTCCTGTGAGAAGCCAGAACTGAATAGAAGGCCCCAGGCTGTTGTGTAGCATGCTGGCCTTTAGGAATTGATTGGTGTCGAGATCAGTTCGGCAGGCACTATTCCATTCCATAGGCTGGCAGGGCTGATAGCACCACGCTCTGACTTTACAGGCAGGCAAGTTGAGCAACATGCATATTATCAGGGATCCATATCTCCTTCAATAAAGGGCAATCCGAATGTGTCACCACAAACAACAACCTGATGCTGTCTGTCCAAACACACGTATTAGGGTTGATATTGGAAATCTCTTGAGGCAGTGTACAGATAAATTATATTAATTGAGGATTAAGCACACGGGACATGCATGTGTGTAGGCCTTGTTCAATATTAATCAAGCATCGCTGGCACACTGAAACAGGCTCCTGCTAACTCTTTCACCATTGCACATCCACAGTGACAGCCAGAGCCTGCCTTATATATCAGCAACAGCCTTTGACTGTGCAAATATATCAAATTGTCTTGGATATGTAAATGTTTATTGTAAAAGGTTTTTGTGTTGCAAAATATAAACAAGCTAAGAAATTCTTAATAAATCTGGAACTAATTTAGCATTGAACGACAAATTATTTTTTTTAACGATTTCATGACACTAAGTAGCAACTGACGTCAAAATTGAAGTTTTATAAGAAAATCAACATTTATTTGTCAAATTGTAAATTTTACATCGTAAAACGAGTAAAAGATTTTGATTTGAACATGGAAAATCAGGCTGGTTTGTAGGTGTTAATCAGGATCTAAGTGGATACTATAAGTATCATTGTCTGCCATATTAAATCACCAGAATCCTTCTATATCATAATGAAACTGTTACAAACACACAAAAAAACCAAGAAATTACCAGGTAATAATTTGAGGGGAAGGTAATTTCTTATCTAAACTTAGACACAAGACCTTGACAGGTACTAACTGGTAATTCTACACCACCCCCAAGCAGAAGGATCATACTTTAAGGTGAGGTGATATGGGGTTTCACGCCGCTTTCAAGATTATTTCACTTATATCACGGCTGCTAGCATTATTGCAAGGAGAAAGCCTGCAACACCATGTGGCTATGTATTGCGATGAAACTAAACCGAGCAACGACTGGAACTAGTGAATCATGGGTGATACTCCTCTGAAATTCAGTGTAGCATTGCACCTAAACTTTACTGCGTGTAGAACAGTTGCCCTGCCCCTGGCGGGATTCGGACCACGGACCTCTTGATCTAATCACTGCGCTATCCCCCTCATACTCATGCAGATAAATCTTTTTAGGGAAGACACAACTCAACTTAACCCAAAGACACACACATGCACACCATTGCTTTCATAACAAAGCAAATACAATGTCTGAAATAAGCAAATTCTAAATTCCAATAATGTTAACCAATGCAAACTCAACAGCAACATCATCCATCTTTTTTTTTTCAAGGAGAAGTTGAATTTGGAAGATTATATATTTGGCCGTTAATTTGATTCTCATCAACAGCACACAATTTCATATATATCAGAATTACTTATTGTGCAAAACTGCTCACATCTGAGCAAAATTGATCAGGATGATTTCCCTGCCTACAATACTGGTGTCTCACAAACATGCAATAAATTTGGCATTTTAAAAGCTGATATTTTACGACGGGCAACATACAGAAGATGAACAATACCTTTACATGATTCGCTCAACAAAGCAGACTTCCTTGCACTCTGAAGCATCTCCATTGTGAACTCTGTTACAAACAAACATATCTATAAATATTTACAGAAAACAATAATACACAATCATCATCCACAATAATTCAAACAAAACAGATTGATTTGGTCTGTATCTCATCAGGTATTGCATTATTCATTATTTCTAAAGATAAGACCAACAGATCAAATAGGTGTCCAAAGTTACCAAATATACAACTCATAATCACCATTGGTCAGAATGTTTCTATACACAATTTAATTATTTTAGACCATTGCATTCTAAGGAAGAAGTAAAAAGATGCTTTAGCCAAAATACGGCTGCGAGCTAGATGGTCAGAATATTCTGCCCTAGGGGTTAAAAAGGGTAAATAAGAAATATGCAACTAAAGGGTTAACAACTGAAATAATCAGGAATGGAAACTAGCAAAAGACAGACCAAATCAGAATGTTGGAGAACCATAGGAGGGGGAAATAAGTTGCAAAAATTTCATATAATTATCTTTTTATCTTCCTCCTGCACTGGGCAATCATTGTAAAATATGTTGCAAAAATTTCATATGATTAACTCTACATCTTCCTTCTGCACTGGGCAATCATTGTAAAATATGTTGCAAAAATTTCATATGATTAACTTTACATCTTCCTTCTGCACTGGGCGATCATTGTAAAATAAGTTGTTAAAATTTCATATGATTATCTTTACATCTTCCTGCTGCACTGGGCGATCATTGTAAAATAAGTTGCAAAAATTTCATATGATTAACTTTATATCTTCCTCCTGCACTGGGCGATCATTGTAAAATAAGTTGCAAAAATTTCATATGATTATCTTTATATCTTCCTTCTGCACTGGGCGATCATTGTAAAATAAGTTGCAAAATTTTCATTTGATTATCTTTATATCTTCCTCCTGCACTGGGCGATCATTGTAAAATAAGTTGCTAAAATTTCATATGATTAACTTTATATCTTCCTCCTGCACTGGGCGATCATTGTAAAATAAGTTGCTAAAATTTCATATGATTATCTTTATATCTTCCTTCTGCACTGGGCGATCATTGTAAAATAAGTTGCAAAAATTTCATATGATTATCTTTATATCTTCCTCCTGCACTGGGCGATCATTGTAAAATAAGTTGCAAAAATTTCATATGATTATCTTTATATCTTCCTCCTGCACTGGGCGATCATTGTAAAATAAGTTGCAAAAATTTCATATGATTAACTTTATATCTTCCTCCTGCACTGGGCGATCATTGTAAAATAAGTTGCAAAAATTTCATATGATTATCTTTATATCTTCCTTCTGCACTGGGCGATCATTGTAAAATAAGTTGCAAAAATTTCATATGATTATCTTTATATCTTCCTCCTGCACTGGGCGATCATTGTAAAATAAGTTGCAAAAATTTCATATGATTATCTTTATATCTTCCTCCTGCACTGGGCGATCATTGTAAAATAAGTTGCAAAAATTTCATATGATTAACTTTATATCTTCCTCCTGCACTGGGCGATCATTGTAAAATAAGTTGCAAAAATTTCATATGATTATCTTTATATCTTCCTCCTGCACTGGGCGATCATTGTAAAATAAGTTGCAAAAATTTCATATGATTATCTTTATATCTTCCTCCTGCACTGGGCGATCATTGTAAAATAAGTTGCAAAAATTTCATATGATTATCTTTATATCTTCCTTCTGCACTGGGCGATCATTGTAAAATAAGTTGCAAAATTTTCATTTGATTATCTTTATATCTTCCTCCTGCACTGGGCGATCATTGTAAAATAAGTTGCAAAAATTTCATATGATTATCTTTATATCTTCCTTCTGCACTGGGCGATCATTGTAAAATAAGTTGCAAAAATTTCATATGATTATCTTTATATCTTCCTTCTGCACTGGGCGATCATTGTAAAATAAGTTGCAAAAATTTCATATGATTATCTTTATATCTTCCTCCTGCACTGGGCGATCATTGTAAAATAAGTTGCAAAAATTTCATATGATTATCTTTATATCTTCCTCCTGCACTGGGCGATCATTGTAAAATAAGTTGCAAAATTTTCATTTGATTATCTTTATATCTTCCTCCTGCACTGGGCGATCATTGTAAAATAAGTTGCAAAAATTTCATATGATTATCTTTATATCTTCCTTCTGCACTGGGCGATCATTGTAAAATAAGTTGCTAAAATTTCATATGATTAACTTTATATTTTCCTCCTGCACTGGGCGATCATTGTAAAATAAGTTGCTAAAATTTCATATGATTATCTTTATATCTTCCTTCTGCACTGGGCGATCATTGTAAAATAAGTTGCTAAAATTTCATATGATTAACTTTATATTTTCCTCCTGCACTGGGCGATCATTGTAAAATAAGTTGCAAAAATTTCATATGATTATCTTTATATCTTCCTCCTGCACTGGGCGATCATTGTAAAATAAGTTGCAAAAATTTCATATGATTATCTTTATATCTTCCTTCTGCACTGGGCGATCATTGTAAAATAAGTTGCTAAAATTTCATATGATTATCTTTACATCTTCCTCCTGCACTGGGCGATCATTGTAAAATAAGTTGCAAAAATTTCATATGATTAACTTTACATCTTCCTGCTGCACTGGGCGATCATTGTAAAATAAGTTGCAAAATTTTCATTTGATTATCTTTATATCTTCCTCCTGCACTGGGCGATCATTGTAAAATAAGTTGCAAAAATTTCATATGATTATCTTTATATCTTCCTTCTGCACTGGGCGATCATTGTAAAATAAGTTGCTAAAATTTCATATGATTATCTTTATATCTTCCTCCTGCACTGGGCGATCATTGTAAAATAAGTTGCAAAAATTTCATATGATTATCTTTATATCTTCCTCCTGAACTGGGCGATCATTGTTAAATAAGTTGTAAAAATTTCATATGATTATCTTTATATCTTCCTCCTGCACTGGGCGATCATTGTAAAATAAGTTGTAAAAATTTCATATGATTATCTTTATATCTTCCTCCTGCACTGGGCGATCATTGTAAAATAAGTTGCAAAAATTTCATATGATTATCTTTATATCTTCCTTCTGCACTGGGCGATCATTGTAAAATAAGTTGCTAAAATTTCATATGATTATCTTTATATCTTCCTCCTGAACTGGGCAATCATTGTAAAATAAGTTGTAAAAATTTCATATGATTATCTTTATATCTTCCTCCTGCACTGGGCGATCATTGTAAAATAAGTTGTAAAAATTTCATATGATTATCTTTATATCTTCCTCCTGCACTGGGCGTCATTGTAAAATAAGTTGCAAACATTTCATATGATTATCTTTATATCTTCCTCCTGCACTGGGTGATCATTGTAAAATATGTTGCAAAAATTTCATATGATTATCTTTACATCTTCCTCCTGAACTGGGCGATCATTGTAAAATAAGTTGCAAACATTTCATATGATTATCTTTATATCTTCCTCCTGCACTGGGTGATCATTGTAAAATAAGTTGCAAAAATTTCATATGATTATCTTTATATCTTCCTCCTGAACTGGGCGATCATTGTAAAATAAGTTGCAAAAATTTCATATGATTATCTTTATATCTTCCTCCTGCACTGGGCGATCATTGTAAAATAAGTTGCCAAAATTTCATATGATTATCTATATATCTTCCTCCTGCACTGGGTGATCATTGTAAAATAAGTTGCAAAAATTTCATATGATTATCTTTATATCTTCCTCCTGCACTGGGTGATCATTGTAAAATATGTTGCAAAAATTTCATATGATTATCATTATATCTTCCTCCTGCACTGGGTGATCATTGTAAAATAAGTTGCAAAAATTTCATATGATTATCTTTATACCTTCCTCCTGCACTGGGCGATCATTGTAAAATAAGTTGCAAAAATTTGATATGATTATCTTTATATCTTCCTCCTGCACTGGGTGATCATTGTAAAATATGTTGCAAAAATTTCATATGATTATCTTTATATCTTCCTCCTGAACTGGGCGATCATTGTAAAATAAGTTGCCAAAATTTCACATGATTATCTTTATATCTTCCTCCTGCACTGGGCGATCATTGTAAAATAAATTGCTAAAATATCATATGATTAACTTTATATCTTCCTCCTGCACTGGGCGATCATTGTAAAATAAATTGCAAACATTTCATATGATTATCTTTATATCTTCCTCCTGCACTGGGTGATCATTGTAAAATATGTTGCAAAATTTTCATATGATTATCTTTATATCTTCCTCCTGCACTGGGCGATCATTGTAAAATAAGTTGCAAAAATTTCATATGATTATCTTTATATCTTCCTCCTGCACTGGGCGATCATTGTAAAATAAGTTGCTAACATTTCACATGATTATCTTTATATCTTCCTCCTGCACTGGGCGATCATTGTAAAATAAATTGCTAAAATATCATATGATTAACTTTATATCTTCCTCCTGCACTGGGCGATCATTGTAAAATAAATTGCTAAAATATCATATGATTAACTTTATATCTTCCTCCTGCACTGGGCGATCATTGTAAAATAAATTGCTAAAATTTCACATGATTATCTTTATATCTTCCTCCTGCACTGGGCGATCATTGTAAAATAAGTTGCAAAAATTTGATATGATTAACTTTATATCTTCCTCCTGCACTGGGCGATCATTGTAAAATAAGTTGCTAAAATATCATATGATTAACTTTACATCTTCCTCCTGTATTTTGCTTTCACTATAACGTATCATGAATTGCTAAAATTTCATATGATTCACTTTATATCTTCCTCCTGTAATTCGCTATTATTATAATATATTATAAACTGCTTAAATTTCAAATGATTAAATTCATATATTTCTCCTGTACACCTCATTATCTATAAATTACTCAATTTCTACAAACTATTACGACTACCACTGGAGACTCTTTGACAGCAAGGATGTTCTTTTAAAAAAACAGTTGCCATGGAAACAATATAACATCCAATAAGTGTAGTGCATTGATGGAATGTTGTGATAGGACAACGCTTCAACAGCTGTGTATATAATGAGTTCAATTCTAATCAATTTCTAACTTATAATATCTCTGCTAGCAATGTGATGTTTAAGAAATGCACATCTGATAGTTTTCAAAAACTATAATTAAGAGCTTTAAATAATATTCAAATGATGAGTAAAAACATAGTCACTTAAAATCTAATATTTAGATAACTTTCGTAATAAATTTGGAAATATCATAATTATGATAAATAATTTAGAGGGTTCAAAATTGAAACAATATTTACAACAATGACAAAGAGAAATCTAATTTGCCAGTAGTAAAATCAAGCATGTTCGAGACAAAAACGTTCAGTTGTTGATAAAAACTTTTAGTTAAATGACTGAAATTATATTTTCCTTAGGGACTGTGTATTATTAACTGAAGTTAAGTTGTTACAATCATAGGATTTCATGGATACTGTAGATTGTATAAAAAAAACGAAAACAACAACCTGGTTCTGAAACATACATATTGAAAAAGGTACACCTCAGCATACTATTAGAATATCAAATAGGTCACTTGGCCACTCATTCATAATTCCATATTTATAATCTTCAAACCATCCAAAAATATTCAAAACAAATAACAATTTTTTTTATTAAAATGATAATTTTCAAATTTGTCCCTATGACCTTTGACAATAGGTAAACAAGTTTCCTTCCTGGTGTGATGCTATCATGTATCAAAGCTTTGCATATGCGAGAAATGGAGACAGACAAATCTGAAATTGAATTGAAGCCAGTTTGGGTTTGAAATTTGGTTTATGAATATTGCACAGCAGCTGATAGATTCAGGAACTCCATCATATTTATTTGTCTATGACGGACACTCAATGTGAATATATATACAAATATAAGAATAAGTCTGAGTGAGAAGAAAGGCACTGTTTCCATGTAACCAATTGGCCCATATAGCTACGCTACACACCTGACTGGGGATGTTGCATTGATTGTAAAAGTGAAGCACACCATAAATGTACAGGTGTTGATATTTTCACAGTGATGAGAAAAGAGATATCCGAATATATACTGTAACCTTCTAATTTACCCCTGCGATATAATTTTAGACTTTTAATATAAATATGATACATGCAAATGATTATCTGCAACAAATATTTGATTATAGCCACATTTGCTAGCTTTAATATTCTAATGTGGAAATATTCAGCAGTGGAATAAATATATTAAAATTTTGTCCTACAATTAATTAAACTGAAGAAAAAAATGTCATTTCAGGCATGGAAATAAACAGTGGTCAGCAATATCCAGATCACAGGTGTATGACCATAAGGAACAATCACTTAATAGTACCACATGATTTTCCACGACTGAGCTTGACTGATGAAATCACATAACTATGCTGTGAATGCACAGGCATCTTACAAAGCAGATAAAGGGAGGTAACTCTGTCATGACAAGCAGAATTTTGTTATACAAGGAGCATAAAAAAAACAAATACCGGTTCATAGCAATGGAACTATTGCAAAAGAACATTTGCACATTCATGATGACAGGCTATTTGTAGTGATAACAGGTCTATAGAAAGAATCAGACCCAGTTGCAGGTCTGGTTGAGTCACACATAAATTGGACTTGAACACTCTCCAACTTACCAATTACCCATTAAACAAGACAATGAGGAATACTTATGATTCACAAATTAATTCTAGACTCATAATTGAAGACACTTATATAATAAATGTTCTGGAAAAGTCTAAATCAAGGACATTCTAGACACCAAAAGAACTTCAACGCCTGATCTGCCAATATGTGTGTGCACATCTCATGATTCTGCTGTTGATTAAGACATACAAGTCCAGGAAGGGGTGGTGAAGTTCATTGTTAGCCAATCAAATTACTTGACACATAACAGATTTTTAGGAAACCTCTTTACGAAGAATTACGTGGGTAATACAGCTATGTTTGAAATCAAGTAATCTCACGAAAAGGTAAGGCTGCATAAAAAAGTTAAATGTTTCTCAGGCACATTTTTTTCAAAAGTGGCGAGGGCGGTAGGAATTGGAACAAATAATGATGCGGGAGGAGTTCATTTTATTTTTCCATCAAAATATAGCCTGAAATTTGTAGAAGTATACAAAATGGAAGCACATCCGTCCTGCAAACTCATATATTTGTTGGACAAATTGGATTTGGGGGTTTACCAAAAGTGATGCGTCACATTCTTAATTTAGTTTTTCAAATGACAATAAAAAGTTGTCACGCACACAAAAAAGGTGACGCGCCGACGCCAGAGAAACATTTAAATTTGTTTATGTAGCCTAAACTAAGTGTTACCAATGGCTAGGTAATCCTCCTCAATCAATAAAGAGAATTCTAAAACGAATGTACATGGTTGGTTAGGCCATGCGAGCCCATTTCCCTTCGAGCGGCCATTTTAATGTGTTGTGTTCACATTAAAAATTTCAAGCACATGGGACTGATGTTGGAAATGTTTATTAACCTGAGCATCAAGTGTGAAACTGAACACTTGTGCAAGTACAACCGTTTGAGAGGTTGCATATCAGTTTTGAGTTTGCACCTGTGCAATTAACAATCACTAAATCTAACCCTGAAATATTTTGAAATATCTTTAAACTTGCATTCTGCAAAATGCCTAAAAATGTCTTCTACAGTCAAACCTCAGATCCGGGAAACATGGTAGTAGTTCTCTGTGCATATAAATGATGATTCACGACAATTTTCAACTGTTACCAAATTGTGCTGATAAACAGGGTCTGAGTGTAGAAATCATGAACACCTAACATACCTTTTGAGCCTTTCTTCTTCTTCATGTTCTTCTTCTTCCTAGCCTCGTCATGAATGTCGGCGCCAGGAGGCATGTTGCTCACGTGAGAAGGCCCGGAACCTATAAGATTGTTGATGGAGTCACCAACCATCTTCAGTGGATCCTTTCCGAAGGGAGAACTGTAGAAACTGTCATGTTTTTGGAATCCACCGCTTTCGGCTTCTTCCAGCGACTGTGAGTACGGGTAGCGCTTGTTGAGAGCCTGGAAGCACACCGTGTCATCCACACTGCGACCTAAACCCATGTGCTGGCGCTGCTGGTAGGTACTTCCGTAGGTGACCTCATCGTCATCATTGTCGCATTCGTTACGCAACTGGTGGTAGGGAATGTCACCGTACGGACGGTTGTACAGTTGGCGATGAATGTTGATCCTCCCGAACTGTGGGATATCTTCTCGGCTGTAGGTCTTCATCTCGATACCATCATCCTCAAGAGGATTCGTCACATTGTATTCATTCGTACTCGACACGTCACTACGGGGAGACTCAATGGAACTCTTGTCAGATTCCACATCATGAGCTTCGTCAAAATCAGGATTATCAGTTTCGCTGATCTTCACAGCATCAGTTTTCTTTGTGCTCTCATAGCTGGGGAAGTAATGGATGACGCCTCGATCCTCCGAATCGCTGATATCGTTCTCGCACCAGCTGCCTGCACCCTTCCCGGAGGATGGAAGCCCTGAGTCCCTCTCACATCTATCCTCCCCTCCTCGGCTGAGTAGTGTGAAGTTGTCACCCCAGGCGGGACACCTTCGCCCTGTTCCATCTTCCTCATCCTCACTCCCAGAATTCCAGTCATCCACGCCGGGCCCCTGCGTGCTGCCGCTACGATCGAGACCACTCATATCGAGGGGGCGACTGCGACCGCGACCCTGTGCCAGACTGTAGTCGCGGGCCCTCAGAACGAGCTCATCAAACCTGTCCTGGGGCAGCTCGGAGATCTGCCTCGCCCTCTCCTTTATCTTGTCCAACTGAAAAATATAAATAGGTTTCCATTATTTTTTCTCAATTCAATCTTGTCAACAATATGTAGCTATTCTCGACAAAGAGATAAAGAGGGTTATTCAAAGGGTTACAAATGGGTTAGTTTAAGCGGTCTTCTCATGATCCTTAAGGTTACATTTCAGTCCATTTCAGACATGAATGATAAGGGTCGCTGTCTTGGTGCTCAACAACAAGGACAGAATATACGCTTGAAGTTGAGCCGCATCCACAAAGGTTGCCACGGAGACCATCAAAGATCACAAGAATATATAGACAAGAAGTCAAATGTCAAATAGGCGCATCAGTCAGCCAATGCAACTTTTACTGACTCATTGCGATACTCATTACTGTCATTTTCATTAGTCTAGAGTACATGCATGACAATTAGTTGCTGAATAGGAAGTGGAAAACAGTTCTGTTACATTGTTATATTTGAGATCACATCTGCAAAAGTACAAATGCTTCTACTTTTTTGGGGCAATGATTCAATCCCACAGCCTCAGACTCAGGCACCATTCGCCAGGACAGACCATCCAAACAGTTCACTCACGTGGCCACAGAAAACAAGACAATTCTGAGTGTTCAATAATCAATCTACAGGGACCGCCAAAGGAATGAGAAATACACTTTTCAAATAAACTTTAAAACATTAATAAATCAAATAGTTACACAACTGCCCACAGGTTGACATTTTTTAAAGAAAGTAAATATTTTCATCAAATTATTTAAATTAATACACAACATCGCTGTTGACCATCAACAATTTCTTTCAGTGCACTGCCTACAGTTTATCACCTATAACAGCAGGTTCATCCAGACTGGCTGATGAGCAACACTTGACTCAAATTTTCAGCAAATGACATCGGATTAGCTCTCATGTAATGCAAAAATCAATTAATAGAACTTAATCAGGACGCCTGACAACAGAACAAATCACGGCTCCTCAAATCAAATCAAATAAAAAATCCTCTTCAAATCACCAAGATCCTTTTATCAATGTCCGTCAACTCTGTCCATTGGACACATGAGCTCGTCACCATCAAGTCACAATGCTTTGAAAACAGCCTGTTAATATCATGTAAGTCCTTACTTCCCATGTTCAGGTACCCAATTAAACAGCTGGATGGACTGAGTGCAATGTGGATAAAGAACCATGCCTAGGAAAACAACACAGTATGAGACACAGATCGTAAAGTTTTGGTGTCTCCACCTGGATTTGGTGAGAGGCCAGCATGATAACCACTACAACACAATTGAGTGTATATGAAAACAACAAGACGGTAACTCAACAGATATTGCATTAGTCGTGTTTCCTTGAAATTTGTGTGTAGTTGACTTGGTCAAATCCTTAAATAAGTGAGCATGGCGGACACGTAGCGTTCATGGTGAATCGAGTGAATGAATTGTGAACCCAATTAATATTGGGAGACAAGCTCCGAAAGTTATATGCTTAAATTAATTTTGATGAAATTCAATAATTACCATACCTTCATCCATGAGATTCTAGACTTGCTGAATAAGGATATAGACTGTATTAAAGGCTCTTGTTTTGTACACAGACATGAGACAGGCTACTAAAGTTAGTAAAGTCTTTTTTCATCAAATTGATTGGCTTGAAAGGAAAATGTTGAATGGCTGAGAGAAGGGTAATAAACATGTAAGGCTTAAGCTAACTGGTAGTTTAAACATGCATTCATGCATGTCTATGCATAGAATGTCTAACAATCATAATGTCTAACAGAGAATCATACAGAGCATGCTGGCAACCTATCTCTCAGTACACCTATTCACTGGTACAACACTAGTTAGACTACCTATCATTATCAGATCACAGCAATAGTCCAGCAATGAACCACACATCATTCAATAATCACAAATCAAACAGTAAGTATAAGTTGATTTCAGGTCACATCCAACTGCAAACACTTATATTGCCTGGAGGGAATACGATTTGAATTGAACAAATATTTCTGAAACTAGTTAGACTACCCATCATTATCTAGCAATAGTCTAATCAATGAACCACACATCATTCAATGATCACAAATCAAACTTGTAAGTATAGGTTGATTTCAGGTCATATCCAACTGCTAACACTTATATTGCCTGGAGGGAATACAATATTTTGAACAAGCATTTCTGAAACCCATCCCCAAATACCATGGGTGGATCAAACACACACAAAGAGGAACCCTAAACCTTTAATCATTTATCTTGTCAAACATTTACAAATTCTCTCAAAAAGACTCAAATTGTTACAACTCTCTTGAAAATGATGATTACCTGACCGTAAAGTTTGAGAGGCAGGGTTGACATTGATGGATGAGCGTGTGTTTCAAATGTTAGTGACCACGTTTATATGTGATTGCAGGTCAAACCGATTACTTTGAACTAGAGTGACTAGTACCATTTATGGGTGAAAAACCAACGATATCACTGTCATTGCAGTGTGGTGAAACCTGTAAGCATAGTCTGGAACCAGTAAACCACAGGTGGTACTGTATAATTACAATGTTGCATGGCACCTGTAGTTCTCCACAACAGACATAGTTTAACTTGGGATTCAAACACCAGACTTCTTTCTCCAAAGGTGAACACTGTACCCACTATACTATCCTACCTTCACTTATTCTAGGAACTAGCACTGTATGCTGCGTATCTATCAGTGTTGGTCACTGGCCATATTACACAGCTGGTGCCAATAACTCATATTCTACACGCCATCATGCCATACCATGTGACATTTGTCAGATATCTTGGTACCTCTTGTAAGTTTACTTTGAACAAAAACATAAATGGATGATTATTTCATTTCCTGTCATTAATCTGTTGTTAATTTTTCAATGATAAATTTTATTATCAACCATTACTTTTCAGACTTTAGAGCCCTTTATTTCAGCAAATATAAAATATAGTACTTGTCAACAATGTTAAATCATACATATCGCATTGTTTTAAGAAATGCCACCTGTAAGTAATAACCAGTTCTACAAACATGTGTTACATTCACCTATAACGACCATCAGTACTGTTATAGCCTCTGTGTGGCCAAACCTGTTCAGTGTAATTAAAACATATTAATTAAATCACACATCTGCAATTCTATTCAACACTACAAATGTTACTCTTTTACCTAAATTATTTTCAAAGAGAGCATAACCAAATGCCCGTTAATGGGTAAATTATTATTTTATTACTATTGGATTAGTTATCTGAGTAAAATTTTGCTTTGTGATTGAGTGAAATATTTTCAACTTTTAATATTAAAAAAAAGTTCTGGTGAATAAAGTAAATTGATTCACTTAGAAACTATGTCATAACTGGCGACAGCTGCCATCAGCTTAATTCTAATTTCAACTTGTGTACAGTATTGCGTAATTTGAGGAATATAATATATATTATACCTCTGTCAACAACAGCATTATGGAAGTGAGTGTTACACCTATCATTTGTCATCATGAAAATAGTATTAAGTGGTTTTCCACTCCATCCTGCTACAAGAGTGAAGTAGTTGTAGAGAAGACGGTATCACGTACAGATAGGAAACTAATGAGATCAAAGGAGAGGTGAGGTGACTTGGGGTTTAGTGCTGCTTGCAAGAGCGTTTCAGTTATATCGCAGCAACTAGTATATAGAAAGCAAGCCATCACTATCATTGCAGCAATGATGCAGTAACTAGCGATAAATGTGTGATATTTCACTGAAATTTGAGCATTGCACTCAAACCTTACTGCATGTTACAGATTAACAGAAGACAGGGATATGTCGGAATTCAAACTTTTGACTTCATTTTCCGATTATGTTAACCACTGGACTATCGTGTCCCCAAATGAGATTAAGCTTTAATGTTTAATATTGATCTTAGCAAAATCAAAACCCCAAACAAGAAAATTCCCATACTATATGGTGTTGCGTAGGATGACAATAAGTAGGTCAAATACAAATGCAAATATAAATCATGATATAAAACGAAAATCAACAAATTCTTGCTCATGCCAAAATACAGGATGTATAATGGTTGTAAGGACAATGTTTTTATGTGAAGGTAGATTCGTGTAGAAGTAATGTAGAGATATTATATCTTGGTAGAGGGTGATATGAAATCTGTCATTGTCTCAATAATGTTCAAATAAAAAACAAGAAATTAGAAATGTAGAGAAATGCACAGCTAAACGTTTCCTGTTCGCAAAAACTACAAAAGAGTTTGTAGAAGTCATATAGAAGAAGTAATTACATCCAAGTAGGATATCAATGAAAACAAACTTAAACACATGATTTAAGGTCCCAAGATTTTAAAAATAACTATTAATGACGACGATCACTATTCTGCTGAACCCATAGTAATAATATGAGAAATCGTGGAATAACTAAACGGAAGATGTTATAACATCTAGGTTGGATATCCGTGAAATCAAACTCAAATTTATGAGTTAAGGTCCCTAGATTTTTAAAACTAACTAAATGACAACAAGCAGTTTCCTGTTGTAGCTAGACTAATAGTATAAGAGACTGTGGTGTATTGTAAGGAAGAGGTCAGGTGTAGTGGAGGTGATAGTTGACCTGAGCAGAACAATACAGGCTGCTGTGAAGGTGGATTACACAGGCTAGAGTCCTTTATGCTTCACAATGCATAAAACTATCGCCTGTTTACTTTGCCCTGGTCGTATCGGTAACACTGCCTAACTCACACTTGTAACATTCGCTCAGCTTTCATGTTCAAACATGACTACATTTCCATATCTCTCATCCTCGTTTAAAGGTTCATGAACTAAATTTCTACACAGAATAAAGCAGTGAAATGTGGAGTCCGTGAAATGCCAGCAGGAGAGAGGTAGTGAATATAATAGAGTGATGAAACATCCTGGGCGACTCTGTACTTAGGTACAGGCATGTGCTGACGGTAGAAAAGTTAGGCCGTCTACCGGTCCGGCCATACAGCCGGTTTAAACAGGGCGATCAAGCATGGCCAGAGTGACGGTTATAGGACTAATGAGTATTTGATGACCTGTGAATCTGCAGTGGGTAGTGAACTGCTGGTGTGAGGAGTGTAGATGGAGTGGAGGGACATAACGTGGAAGAGCTTGTTTACTCTGTAGTGATCCCTGACTTGAGTACAGAGCAACCTGCTCCTCTACACTCACTCCGGCGTCTTCCTTCATTCACCTGTTGATAGGCCTGACTTTAAATCAATACAACTTGATAAAGTGTGATAGCCGAGTGTCCATACCTTAGCATAATCCTCTACCTCTACGTCAGGCACTTGTCACACTCACAACATTGCTAATACCTCCAGTATTGAAACTAACATTTGCAACACCACGATGTCTGGACTGCAACCCGAGGTCCAATGTCAAGGCTGATTGCAAGGTCATTAAAGTTGACCCTACGTCTCAACCAATCAGCAGGCTCGTTGCAAGGAAAAAAGGAAAGCCCCTTGACCTGGGAGAAGTCCATTAGGACTATGAGCAGGACCAGTATGTGAGAGAGAGTGACCGAGTGTGAGGTGACAACTTACTCCCGTGAACCAGACTGCCATGTATGAACTCACTGCCTATCCCATTCTATGCTTGTAGTGAGGGAGGGAGGGAGGGAGGGAGGGAGGGAGGCAGTCGGCCTGTGAAAGTAGGTCAGACCCATCCACTCTACGCAGGTATCCATGTGTCAGAACAACACAACACAACAGAGCACAACTGACTAGCAGTAGAGGGGAGCAGAGATGGTCTTTCAATACACTCAAGACTGCAGTATGGGCCAACTTAGGTGCTACAACAGATGTATTCACAGTCTACCACAGAATATCTTTCTATGTCCATTTAACTTAAAACAAGTGCACTTCACAAAATCCCAAATATTCAAATTCAACCGAAAGTGAACCCTGTTCACCCTCTCCCAATCGCATGTTTCACAACTTGATCATTACCCAATTCCCTGTATCATGTTCACTTCAACCTGCCAACTAAACAAGATGTAACCTACCTCACAACAGCTCATCCACCCTTTGATACATCAACCCTTCTTAACCCAAGTCCTTAATTCCTCACCCCTCATTTTACATATACATCCCCCTCTCTCCATGTGATCTATGTGAACGCCTCCTCCCTCCCACCCACGTAAATACCTTGGCTATAGATATAGTTGGATCATCCCCTGAAGTCTAACACTGGCTGTGCAGGTCCAGGATAGGTTCAGTGTTTGCAAGCATTGTGCTTCAACACCAGCTTGTTATGCACACACCTGATTCAAACCCAGATTATTGTACTAAAAACTTCTGTCTCTACTCTAGTTACAACACAAGCTTATAACAGGTTTTTCTATACAGCTGATTTTAACTCACATTTTTTAGAAGAAAATTTGAAATCAAATCGAGATTGACGATTGATGGAACAGCAAGTAAAAACTTCTGTCCCTACTCTAGTTACAACACAAGTTTATAACAGGTTTTTCTATATAGCTGATTTTTACTCACATTTTTGCAGAAGAAAATTTGAAATCAAATCAAGATTGACGATTGATGGAACAGCAAGAAACATAGCTTCACAAAAATGGCCACAACAAAATCCAATTAGAATGTAAATAGTTCAACACATAAAGTATGGCAAGGCGTTATAATGAATATTGCCAAGTAGTATAAAACGTGTCACAAATTGGTTTTTTTAAATGTTTGTTCACCAGTTAACAGTCAACAATTAACTGAAGATAAACAATATATACAGTGACATTAATATTTCACAGGACGCTGTTGTCACACAATTGTTAAATGAATGTCAACACTGAATTCAGATACTGAGAGACAGAACATTCAATTTTAATTATATCAGATATAATCAACATGTTTGTTGTTGTTTTTCAAAGTCAAATTTATAAAGGATATCTGTCTTTTCTTGACAAATACCATGTTTATCTCATCGACTGAGACAGAAAAGTAGATATTAACATTAATTTTTAAACCTAGGGAGATGAAATTAACATGGTATTTGTCAAGGAAAAACAGATATTCTAATTATCATATCATTATATCTGTGTTTTACGTTGACTTGGAGCGATTTCAAAGGTAAACATAAAACCTTCACAAGTTGACACTATGACATCATATCATTGTCCTGATGATGTACCACGTGTGTGGCAATAAAGTTTACCAAAGAGTATGTACACAACATTTCAACTTTCCAGGGCCTTTTGTAATGAAGAAGATGTAAATAGTTTTTGGCCATTTAGGGGTCATGGCCTATGAGGCCCTTATTTGGGGTCACAGGGTCACCAAATCTACAGTCCGATAAAATCTACCTTGTTCCGAGGAATAAAATGTGCAAAATAATGCATCTAGCGGGATACAAACAGGTTCTGTAGATTCCTCGGCACAAGGTCTGAAAACACTCTGTAAAGGCACGTGTTCCCAGTCCGGTCAAACGGCTGACCAATCACATCATAGTTCTTAAATGGTCGCCATTTGAAAGCATTCGGAATAGACGAAAGGATAAATATGTGGAGTTATCTGTCCCTAGCTTCTCGCACCAAAAGCTTTTGTTGAATGTTTTGTGATTGGTTAACTGAATTGTGTCAGAACATGGGAGTCTACGGGCTGTTATCAGATGGTTTTGCGAGGTAACCTCTGAACGATATGAGTTCATATCCTGGTAGATGCACTATTTTGTAGGGCTGGGATGGGTAGATATTTCCTACCCGGGTACCCGACCATATATTACCCTACCCTACCCGGATACCCGTTTTGTGGATCTCCAACATCTAATTGTAAGATTTTGTACTACTTTATTCAACTGGTTGGCCGAAACATGGGGCTAGAAACCTAAAGCATAGAGACCCATGGCTATTTCAATCAAATTTATTATGAATGACAATTGATCATTTTAATATTATGTTAGAATCTTCAAATACATTGTAATCTTGAAATGAAAGAATAGCAAATTAAACTGTTCTATGATTAGTCACATGATTAAAACGGGTCCGGGTAATGTGATGGGTACCCGGGTCCTGCTCAGTACCCACCTTTCCCAGGTATCCGGGTTACCCGTCCCAGCCCTACTATTTTGCAATTTTTATTCCACGGAAAACCGTCGATTTTAATCAGACTGATCAAATCTCAATTCAGAATATCCATTTTCAAAAGAGTCTCTGTAAAAAAATTCAGTTCTTTAGGGCCAGTGGTTATGAAGAAGTCAAAAAAAAATTAAAACTACTAAGGACAGACAGATGCCATTTGCACATCGACCAGATAAGCTTAAAAAAACCACAATACATGAATGATATGGATATAGAACTGTCAAGTGCATTTATAGTTAACGGATAATTTGCACAGACCTGTTACTTACAGGGTTAAGAAATATTTTCAGCGATTCTGCTAGCGGGAATTGTTGTCCACCAGCGCATTGCAGAACGGGTCACTATGTATTGAGCACCATCCGTCAGTCCGTCTGTACGTCACATGATTTCTTGTTAACGTGATATCTCATGAAGCTTTGCACCCAAAGTCTGCAAATTTGGAGTCGGCCTACATTGTGGGAAGACGCAGACACCAGTCGCTTTTGATGACCGTGACCTTATTTTTAAGGTCACCACGACACTTTAGCCACTTTTCGAACTCTTGTTAATGCGATATTTCATGAACCCAAGCACCCAAAGTCTTCAAATTTGCTGATCATGACACTTTTTACCAGTAATGCAATATATGAAGTAGCTCCTTTTGACCAAATGATGTGTCTTACTAAACTCAATGTTAGCGGCGGGGGACATTGCCATGTTAGTGGCAAATACTTGTTCTACTTGAATCAGGCAAGGTGTCCAAGTTGCCAAAGATGAAAACATAATCGACCGATAATAATGCAAAGAAATGCATTGAGATGTGAACGCAGCTATAACTTCTAACAGTTTCCTCCTTTTGAATCTCATAAAAATATTTGCACATAGTAACGTACTATTTTCTAGCTCATGATGTTTTACTGAGCAGCAATTGAAATTCAACTTAAAACTTTAGTCATGTAAATCATATTCACCATTGAATATCAATTGGATCTCAATTTCTGCAATGATTCACAATTACAATGATTTGGTTGGATTCTCAATTATAAGTATTCAATTATTTCTGATTTGCATTCACAGATCTAAAAACATACAAGTATCAAAAAAAAATGTTATGCACTACTACTGGGGCTTGGATTGACATCTGAAGTCTATGAGACCATGCTGCATTCTAGTGGTCAATAAAAGAGTATTGATCATTCGCCAATGGTTGACTGGTCGGTATACAATCACATTCTAGTTAATCATTAAAATGAGTATGGTCAATTTAATCTACAAATATTGAGATCAGATATTGACGTTATCTGCAATTAAACTCAACTGAAATTTTGACATTGTAGTGATTGAGCAAGTTATTGTTTAATTAGGAGAAAAACCTACTGTGTTTTAAAGGCGCTGCACCATGATTTCTTTATATTGAAACAAGCAAGAGCCTTCAGAGAGCCCCTGCCCCATCATAAGTTAATTGATCATTTTAACTTTTAAGCAGTATATAATTAAAACTAGAAGGCATTTTTACTAATAAAAATAGATATCTGAGGTACTCTAAAAGACTAGTCCAAATTGTTGCCATGGAAACAGAACAACAATAACATTACAGCAGTTCAAACCCCTAAAAGGCACATCTACATGATAATATGGGGAAGGGGTATAAACATTTTCGGGAGGATTGGTCAAGTAGGCTAGTTCAGAAACAATCCCTACCCTTCAAAAAGACAAAGTCCAAATTATTACCATTGAAACAGCAACAAATAAATTTAAAACAAGTTACAAAAAACCAAAAGGCACATCTACATGATATGGGGAGGTAGTATACTAAATTTGCTGAGGACTGATCAAGTAGTTCAAGAGATCTGTTCTGGAAAGAAATAGACAAAGTCAAAATGTTACCATTTTACCATGGAAACAAAATAGGAACATATTTACATAGGAACATATTTACTAGGGCTGTAACGATTCATCGATACCTACGATATAATCATAGCTTGGGAAATCGTGATTATTGTATCAAATTGTATTGTATAAAATTTCCACCATCTTGAAAACTTCTCAAAATATGCATGAAGTTATACTTTAAACAATGTATCGTGATACATTCTGTATTGCCTGTCTGTATCGTGATACATATCGTATCGTGAGATTTCCTATGATACTCAGCCATATATATATATTTAAATATAAGTGACAGTAACGTCATGCGGCATGGTGTTAAATGGCCGTTAAAAAGGCATTGCGATAAATTTAAGTGTTTTTTGCTAGTTAATTGATAAATATATATATGCTTGACAAAATGTAATGCATATACTTTTCATCCTATCTCTTTAAGCCATGCGAGTCCATTTCCCATCAAGTGACCATTTTAATGTGTTCACATTAAAATGTCCGCTCAGAGGCAGTTCAAGTGATCTGACTGATGTAGAGATACCTAAACATCCACAGTAGATTTTTAAATATGGTACCTTGATAGAATGGTTAACCATATTGCTGTATGTACTCTCAAATTCTCATAAGACGTAAAAATCTACCTCTTTCTACCATTTTCTTTGAATACAATAGTCGTTTTCTATGGATATGGCTTGCCCAGTCATGTAATGGGATGTTTTATCCATTAATGTACCATTATATTGCATAAACTGTAATAATAAATGGCAAACATAATATAAACAAGTGTTTGCCACTAACATGGCAATGTCCCCTGCCAGTAACATTGAGTTTAAAGACACATCAATTGGTAAAAATTGTCATGATGATCAGCAATTTTGAAGACTTTGGGTGCTAAGGCTAATTATTAATTAATAATAATTAATATTGCGTTAACGTTGTGAGTTCGAAAAGTGGTCAAAGTGTCATAGTCACCTGGAAATTAAGGTCTAGGTCACCAAAATCGACTGGTGTCAGCGTTTTCCCCCAATGTAGGCTGACACCAAATTTGAAGACTTTGGATGCAACGCCGCCTGAGATATTGCATTAACAAGAGCTTGAAAAGAGGTCAAAGTGTCCTGGTGACCTTTAAAATACGGTCAAGGTCACCAAAATCGACTGGTGTCTGTGTCTTCCCACAATGTAGGCGGACACCAAATTTGATGACTTTGGGTCCATCTGGTCATAAGGTCAAGGTCACCAAAATCAACTGGTGTCTGCGTTTTCCCCCAATGTAGGCTGACACCAAATTTGAAGACTTTGGGTCCATCTGGTCATGATATATCGCGTAAACAAGAGTTTGAAAAGTGGTCAAAGTGTCGCTGTGACCTTGAAAATAAGGTCAAGGTCACCAAAATCGACTGGTGTCTTCGTCTTCCCACAATGTAGGCTGACACCAAATTTGAAGACTATGGATGTAACGCTTCATAAGATATCGCATTGGCAAGAGCTTGAAAAGTGGTCAAAGTGTAGTGGTGACCTTGAAAATACGGTCAAGGTCACCAAAATCGACTGGTGTCTGCGTCTTCCCACAATGTAGGCGGACACCAAATTTGAAGACTATCATGAGATATCGCGTTAACAAGAAGTGTGATGTACGTACGGACGCTGCTGAATACACAGTCCCCCGTTCCGCGTTGCGGCGGGGGACTATAATGATTCATTCGAGTGACTTGAAACAACAGGTACATGGAAGCACACCCCTGTAAGCACAGTGAGGGATATACAGTTTACAGCAGTTCATGGCTGAAAGGAAAGAAAATTGAACTTTTGCCAAAATATGACCAGTGGAAATATAAAATAGTAAAATCAACAAGAACACAGAAGTAGCTTTTGATGAAAGAAAATGATAAAGTCAACAGATGACAACACAGAAGTAGTTTCATTCATTCTAGCTCCAAATATGACTACCAGTAGGTTGACAAATAAAAGAATTCGCCAAAAATTCAGAATTACACCAAATCGTGTTACATTTCGTACTGCACCTCTCCTAGTGGTGAAGAAGACATGTGCCAAATTTGAAAAGGATGAGAAGAATAGTTTTCCTGTTATCGATCGGACAAAAAATGTCTTTGGATGGAAGGACAGATAGAAGGTGGGACGGACGGAAGGGCGGATGAATGGAATCGTTGGTATTACGATAAACCCCCAACCATTGGTCGGAGTATAAAAAACGTGCTACAGTGCCTTTAACTTTCGACTTATATTGTGAGTCTGACGTAGATTCAATACCAATTTTTAGTTTTAGAAAGATTGATCCAAAACTGTGGGAGGAATCGATTTCAGAACACAGTTAATGTCAGTCTGAAATCTGAAAGCTGAGCACTCTAAGTCAAGGTACATAACTCTGAAAATATTAATTCGATTGATCCTAAAAAAAACATGAGCACATCATCAATGTATATCAAAGGAATGTGTAAAGTTTCAGAAAGATTGATAAAAAACTGCGGGAGGAGTTGATTTCAGAACACTGGTACCATTTTCGGACAGTTCGGGGTGCACCACGACAAAAAAACCCTTTGGTTTCACCGGCGGTTAAAATGCATCAGCGATGACTCACAGAGAAATAATTAGCTCATTTTACAGGAAATCATTCCATCTGAAATATACATTAACTTTGATGATGTACAATTTGAAACTAACTACCAGTGATACTATTTTCATAATTCAAGGAAACTAGGAAGTGACATAATGTCAACATTCTGGGATCAAAGGTGAAAGGATAACAAGTCAAATATTGCAACTTACAGCAATAAATTACTCAGATCAACAAATAAAGGTTGCGACATGAATGTTGACAGGTATCATTGCAAACTTACTATAAAATGAAAGTCTTTATTCGTTTATGTCTGACATTATCAGTTGTCGGGAACCTACAGAAATAAGAGGAGGTGAGGTGAGGTGAGAGTGGGTTTAACAACGCTTTCAAGAGTATTTCACTTCTATCACGGCTGCTTGTATTATTGCAGGCAGAAAGCCCTCAGCACCATTGTGGCTATGCATTGCAGTGAAACCTGTGAGCATCGCCAGAAAATAGAGAACCATGGGTATTGCGCTGAAATTCAGTGTAGCATTGCACCAAAACCTTACTGCGTGTAGAACAGTTCTCCACAGCAGACAAAGTTGGCAAGCCCTAGCTGGATTTGAACCCCGGACCTCTTGATATGAAGCCAAACACGCAAACCACTGGGCTATCCCGTCCCTAGCAATAAGAGGAGCTTTCTGTATCAACTGAAGTCAAGAAAAACTGGCAAAAACTGGATTGCTTTAGCTGCAAACCATAATTTCTCTTCTTTTCCATATCCATCAAATATAACATTCAACCTTTAAAGGCACTGCAGCAATATATTTTAACTGAAATAAAGTGCTCTCACATAAACATAAATAATTGATACCAATGGCTAAATAACATTCCTTAATCAATAAAACAAGTTCTAAAACGAATGTACATTTTTCGCCTAAGACATGCGAGTCCATTTCCCATTGAGCGGCCATTTTAATGTGTTCACATTAAAATGGCCCCTCAAAGGTAGCTCAAGTTTTAAATATGGTACAATGATAGAATGGTCAGCTATATTGCTGAATGAACTCTCAAATTCTCATGAGACCAACAAATCTACCTCTCACATTGAAGTGTTCCACACCATTGTCGCACCATTTTCTTTGAATAAAGATAGCCGTTTTCTATGGATACAGATTTTCGGGTCATGTAATGACAAGTTTTACCCATTAATGTACCAATATATTGTATAAACTTCAATAATAAATGACAAATTTGAGACAACATAATATGCCAAAAACGTGCTACAGTGCCTTTAAAAGTATCAAATTCTACTGTAAAATTCTTATTTACCCACCATGTCTATCTGTTACTGTACAAAAACATTGACTGCAACATGTATCTATGTGTCATCATTTGAAGTTGACATCATGTTATCACTTCTAGAAGATAACTCGAGATGTGCTGCATGTGACATGTGACTGACCTTCCTTCTAAGGTTAGTGTAAGAAAAATACTGCACTGACACTGCTCAGACATGCGCCAACCTGCTGATTGCTCAACTATCAAACCTGCATTTATAAATAACAAACTTTTATATTGTCACTATACTGAATAAAGTAGCATTACATTGATAATTTACAGCAACATTGAGTTCTTCTTGCTAAAATAACACCATTTATTACCTACTAGGCTACGAGGAGAATCATATCGGGGGTTCATATTTTTCATACAATGCCCTAGGGCAAAATATCACTTTGTCACTTTACGACGTCATTGACGTTGCGTTCTAAATGCTGCGACAGCGGGTCGCCAGCCTATGATTGAAAGAGTTATTAGCGTATTTTCATTACCGTATTTCCTCTAATACAACCCCGGGGTTCTATTTCATTCAGCACCCCCTCACCCCGGGTTCTATTAGAGACCCAAGTTGTATTGGAGGCTGGGTTATTTTTTTTTAGACATGAATTGACGTTTATAATCTTCTTGGTGTGACTTATTGGAAAGGTAAAATTAGTGATGTAGTACTACATATCTCGTGGCATTTCTACTGAAATTCATTTGAAAAAACATATTGTTTATAAATGGACAGGGATTACCAACACTTCCATTAATCCCAACATTATACAGTTGGTGTGAAATGTTTTCTATCAACTTGCTTTGTAAAAGGAGAATTAGATGAACATGATGCATATTTATTATCATGGACCTGCTATGCTGAATCTCACACGGTCTCACCAATATTTCCCCTCAAAACGAGTGTATAACTAGTTTATCTTGCAACATGGAGTATTCAGTTCTTACATAAAGTCCGGGTACTAATAGAGACCCGGGTACTATTGGAGACCCGGGTTGTATTAACTTCAGCACCCTTTACCCCCTGGGTTGTATTGGAGGCCCGGGTTATATTAGAGGCCCGGGATGTATTAGAGGAAATACGGTAATTTCACGACTTCGCTAATAAACGGAATATTATATTTGTGTATGGGTCATTCTCAGAAAATGGAGCAAAAGTGGTAACAAGGATTTATTTTCTAAATGTGACTAATTTTTACCCAAATTGCAATTTTACCAGTTGTGTTATACATGATTTTAAGGATTAGACTTACAAATTATTTCATATATGCAACATTTGATGTTTTTAAAAATCTTTGTAAATTAATTTGTGTCCGTTTTTTAACTAACAGTGGTCAGAGGTCACTGTTTGCATCTAAAGATATGAAACTCTCCATGACAAAAAAGAAATTCCCTGAGTTAAGTCTAACAACAGTTGTTTATTTTTTTTAAATTAGAGCCCTACATTCATGTTAGGTCTATTGATTATGAAAATATTTCAGTTAGAACATGGTAACACACTTTTGCGTCAGTGATGTTACCTTGTACAATTTTAACTGATCCAAGGCTTAGCTCCCCTTGATTAAGTGAAAATAATGATTTCTCCATTTAAAGCACTCCATGTTCTAACTGATACATGTTGAATTAGTGGTGTCAAAGTGAAATAAAATCAAGCAGACATTTATGAAGTGACTGCACTTGACGAGTATGACTTTTTAGTGTCAGTGATGTTACCAAATTATCTGAAATGTATACTACTCTTTGAACATGTTTGTCAAAAGGGAACTTGCCTTCATGAGCCTCTAGCTCATGTTACTTTCACTTTTTGCTTAGGGAGTAATCATTGTTCATACTCAGTCCTTTACTAAAAAGTTGTCAGTGATGTTACCGTCAGTGATGTTATCATTAAATTAGTAACATCAATGACAGAGAATGGTAACATCACTGACAAAGCAGAAGTTATATTGTGATATGTCTAACGACAGTAAATTTTCATCCTTAGTAAAATGCCATAAGATAGCGATATGTCCTACAGTTTATAAAAAATATCACATCAAAGAAATGTCACTTTAACTAAAAGGTACAAAGTGATATATCAATTATGGTAACATCACTGACATAAAAAGTAACATCACTGACAAATCAGTTGAAAATGAAAATGAAAATGAACAAAAATTACTTCAGATATAAACAACTATTTATTTTTTCGAACAAGTTTCACTTCCTTTGAGTGTGATGGATAGTACTAATAATAGTAATAAATATTTATTTAATAAAATCTCCAAAACCTTACTCAGCTATAGATAGGGATGTGGAACACTGTAGTAACTGTAATACCTAATAACACCTGAGACTGGATAGAGAGGATGAAGGTAAAACAGGAAACACCCCCAACCACCCCAATATTTGTTCAAGCTGGATATTATTTTTTGGGGATCAAAATTGAGATTAAAAAACAAATTCGAAAACATATTGATTTATCCAACATTTTTCATCTAAAGAAAACCCAAAATATGATTGTCGATAGAAAATGACAGTGACTCAGTTTCTTTATATCAACAGATATCCAAGATCAAATTTAGAAAACCTACACTTGTGTAGTATGATTATGCTGCAGCCAAGGGCTGGGACATTTTTTGTGAGGAAATAACATTGTTCAGGACACAAAAATATGAACTTGATTTTAAGTCATTTGCCAAACTACAGCAATATTAAGTGATAAAATGTTAAAATATGCCCTCTTTAATATACATGGGTCGATTTCTACAGCCCCTACCCAAAACTGCTGGACTGTAACTACGATTATGTGTAAACATTAGCATGGACAAAAAACAAAAGGTTGAAATGGTCATTGTCAATATGTCCAGTTTACACGCACTTTCATTTTATTTTAAACATTTTGCACTTCAGGTGAAGATTAAAATTGATAACTTGTACATAAACTGATGACAGTTTTCATCCAAGCAAATCAAAGAACACTATTTGTTAGGTAATGAAAAAGCCTTTCTTAACTCATCTGGTTTTCATGGTGTAATGGTTAGATCACTTGACCAGAAACCATTGGGTTGCAGGTTTGATCTCATATTTTGTCAAAAGTATTTGCGTTTTGCTTATGTTGAAAAATGCTATTGTACGAATTATCATCAAATGGATTTGAAAGATAGAAATTTAAACAAAAGTAGATTTACAAAGCACTTTCCCAATATTCTGTCATTTAGAGATACAATTTGTCAATGTACTGTACATCAATTGCTATTACTATAAATTCATTTTGTGACACATCAATTAGAAATTGTATTTTTAGTCTGCAAGTTGTAATGGTCCTCACACGTCTCTCCTGTTGCTGATTAAATCATTTCAGTTTTTATGTTATACCATACGGTGCAGGTACTTCCTGTTGGCAGAGCATTCTTCATTGCTTCTTTTTAAAGGCAGGAAGTGTGTATCTTTACAATCAGATAATACGTCCTTTATACTAATAAATAGAAAGTAAACAAAGACATCATCCGTGCTGGGATGATGTGTTCTATTATTTATTATTATTAATGTCAGTGATGTTACCTTTCAAATCTTTGATGATATCTTTTGTGATGAAGTTATAATTTCAAGTCTTTGAGCACCTGACCATCAACCTTTTATATGAATGGTTTCAACACTGCCTTATCGTATAACATATGGAAAAGAATTTAAATGAATTTGTATCAGTGTTCACTGTTACCAATCCTGTCAGTGATGTTACCATTTATTAATGATGTATGGAATTATTATCAATAACCCATTAAAGTTCTTCAATTAACATTTGACAATCTAAACATTACATTAACATACACAAAATTTGCAATACCCAGTCTTTCACAGTATCATTTTTATTTTAAAAACATTTATTGCAATGAAATGTCAGTGATGTTACTTATTTGTCAGTGATGTTACCTTATTTTTTGCAAAATTATGATTTCTAGCATATTTGACAATGTTGGGACTTCAGACAGCCTGGCTGTTAACATTAGATAATGAACTGTTCCAGCAATGCTTCATTTTTACAATACATTTGATGATAATCAGTTTTAATGCTTATGGTGTCAGTAATGTTACCTTTCCTGTCAGTGATGTTACCAATTATCAGTGACGTCACCACCATCAAAATTCTTTATTTAAAAAGAACCAATAGGGAGAAACACAAGTCATCTGTTATTGTATGACAAGTGGACCTTGTCCACCCCCTAAAGTGTAGATAGTTTTTATTGAACTTAATTTGCTATCTGTACAAATATTGTTGTACCCTGTTAAATTTCGAGTTCCACAATTCAAAAGTACTTTCTTGAAATTAGAAATTAAAAAATTACTTTATTATTGAATTTCTTCTGTAAACTCCCAAAACACCATACATGTTTTGTTCAAGCAGAATTATGTACTAAAATAATCGATCAGTTATTAAGGAAAACTTGAAAATGCATTGGTAACATCACTGACATCAATTCTTAACTCAGTATGTTTAAAAGTAAATTATTTTTCTGTCGACAGAGATTAAGATTGCATAATCTGTATTTAATTTCCAATGGTTGTCTTATTCAAACTGTAAAAATTTTGATTGAAACGGAGAATGATTTTATTTTTGTCATCACATCCACCAAATTGCTCCATTTTCTGAGAATGACCCGTATATGTCATACTATATACACTTGTGCCTGAATATCGGTATATCCCTCGCTCTCACTCGGGAAATGCTAATATTCAGGCACTCTTGTTGTAAACATAGTATGACATAGACATTCATATAATATCCTCTATTTATAACCGCTGACAAAACCATACTCAATGGCTCTTTAGTAACACATAATGACGTTAAGTTATTGAGCCTCATTGGTCTCAGGTGGCTGAGTGGATAAACTATTGTGACAATAAGTCCAGATGATTGGCATGGCATCTGACTCAAAGGGTTTTTTTCGGTTTGAATACAGCAACGGACAAGAATTTGTACTTTTGCAGATAGTGTGATCCCAAATACAATAATATAACATTTGTTCACTCTCTAAATGACATGTGATGATTTGTCTGTTTAAAAAAAAAAAAAAATGCTAACAATCAGTGTTCCAGTTTTGCATCTTCACATTAAATGATATGAAGATAAAGCTGACAAATCAACACCCAAAACGAACAGCATTGTGTTCATAATATTGAATAGAAATATATACAAGGAAGTAAAAAGTATTGACCATATAAGGATGCAAAACAGATATAAGCATAACAATTTTACAGTGCCAGTCTATTAATAAATAGCCAATGAAAAATAAAAATACATGTTGACAATTTCAAAGCAAGCTTATATTACACAGTGAAGGATATGGAGAAAATCATCTCCAATTATTGAACTATAATTTCTAAACAAAACTTCAAAATATGGGCCTAAATATTTGGTCACTTTGACATAATGAAAATGCCACTTCAGGGAATCCAAATAGATAATAAGCATGTTCAGCTGATGAAAAAAAGGATAAATCCATATACAACTTCAGATTTTGTTGCCCCTCAAATCAACCTAGAATGAGAGATAAATTGCCTCTCTGAAAATGTTCAAATGCCAAGAGATTGTGTGTTATTCATATTTGTGGCACTTGATTCAGGTTGCAAAAAGCTATTACATTGCCTCCCCTGACTAATAAACTAGTTGTGTTAGCTGTAGCTTGTTATGGGTCAAATATTGTGAGTGACTTTCTCCATATTTAGACAGGCTGCAAGGACGCAATGCCTACCTGACAGAGCCCATTTCAACTGACTGCAATCATGGCGTGATTCAAGGCCACGGTGACATAGACTGCTTTTCTGCCAGTTTATGCTTGAAGATAGCGAATTTCAAAGATGGGAAAACTAATTCTACAAATAAACAATTACTAGACACGTCATACAACACTACGTACGCTACTCAGTCAGTCGAGGGATTATGATTAATAAATAATGATATGTAAATGTGCCAGGTCGTTCGAAAGGAAGTCAAAGGGACGCAACTCAAAATATTTCAAAACAAACCCACAAGTTCACTCGTTTCTCCATGTTTAAATGAACGTAAGATATTGAAAGGATGTTATGAATCCTTGACAAAACTACCAATTGATAAATTAAAAAACATTATTTTATTCAACAATGACATCAAACAACCAACAATACCGTTTTGTTGACAAAACAAAGTTTACAAAGTTAGACAGTTGACGGTCACATGTACACGCTTTATAAAATATCTTACCTGACTTTCGGACAAATGTTTTGGCAGAATTGCGTCATAGACACTGAAAAATTGTTCTAAGTTATTTTCTCGTAGAGAGCAACCTAATAAAAAGGCATATTTGTCTGGTTCAACAACATTTTCATCCAGAGGATGGTCCATTTTCTCAATCGGCCATCTTGAGTGGAGACCGTCGCCAAGCAAAGTTCTCGCGAGAACGTTCGAGACGTGAATCATTTCCTACCAAAATAGTAATATTATTAATCGGACCAAAGCCATTTTTATTGCATTTAGTTCGACGCATTTACAACGTGATGGCTACCAACGTTTACCTCTTTATCCCAAATATTATAGGTAAGTATAAAGCAAATCGCATCTGGTTTGCGATATTTTATTTTCAGATGTTTTGAGGCTCCACATGGGGGGAGGGGCACCTTGTTGACATTTTTCACAATATTGAAAATAGTAAATATTAATCCTTCTGATATGATGTCAGTCAATGAATATGATTTGAATTCGTTTCCCCCAGATTTATAATCAATATCTACGTAAAGGCAATTCCATGCATGGTCTGCAATGTGAATATCTTTACCTTTTGAATCAACATAATGATCTAATCAAAACATGAACTTGTGCTATGCAGCTATTTATATTTACACATTACTTGATACACATGCATTGCTAAACAACAATGATATTTCTTAAGCATAACATGTTACACAGAGAAATGATAGCAAATCTCATTATCATTTTATATGATAATATTTGATACCGGTCATCGATAATAATTATGACAAATTACTCCATCTTGTACTCACCTACAAGAGTTATTTACCTTGATGATCACATGCATCACTTTTCTCTTTTATGAAAAAAAGACCTTAATAATTTTTATAAAGTAGATTTTTTAGGTAAAAAACAGTAAAGTTGAGAATGATCCATAAAATCTTGTTGAGTTGAATGTTACCACAAAGCTGCTCTACTGTGACTGAATATATGTTTGGCAGTGACTCATAATTTTCTTCAAAAATAGAAACTGAGTATTAAGATGATTTTTCAAAATATGTTTTCAGGGTATCTTGAATTGAAATTTAGTTGCCTTTTAATGCAAGTTGTTTAAGTACCTTAAACTGTTTCACACAGCTGAGCAACATTTAGAATTATACTGATTTCAATCAAATATTTCATATTTTTTCACCATTATCGAGCATAACAAGAAAATATTGAAAGAATATTGTATACTAGTATGAAAGATCTTCCTAAGTAATAGATCTGAACAGTAAGACCTATAAGGCCAAATCCGGGCTCAACTCATTGCAGCATTTATACATCAAATCAAAACACTATTTCTTTAAGGCTGTTGATAAACATCTTTATTTTGTATATCTGTTTGTGTTTTTCTAATGATAACACACTGTTGCCTGAATGTGTTATATTATAGTTATAATGAACACAATGTTGTTTGAATGTGTTACAGTCATAATGAACACATTGCTGTCTGAATGTGTTGTTGTCATAATGAACACAATGTTGTCTGAATGTGTTATATTAGTTATAATGAACACAATGTTGTTTTAATGTGTTGCAGTCACAATGAACACAATGTTGTTTGAATGTGTTATTTTATAGTCATAATGAACACAATGTTGTTTGAGTGTGTTATTTTATAGTCACAATGAACACAATGTTGTTTGAGTGTGTTGTATTATAATCATATCGAAAACAATGTTATTTGAGTGTGTTATTTTATAATCATAATGATCACAATATTGTTTGAGTGTGTTATGTTTGAGTCATAATGAACACAATGTTGTTTGAGTGTGTTATGTTTGAGTCATAATGAACGCAATATTGTTTGAGTGTGTTATGTTTGAGTCATAATGAACACAATGTTGTTTGAGTGTGTTATGTTTGAGTCATAATGAACGCAATATTGTTTGAGTGTGTTATGTTTGAGTCATAATGAACACAATGTTGTTTGAGTGTGTTATGTTTGAGTCATGATGAACACAATGTTGTTTGAGTGTGTTATGTTTGAGTCATAATGAACGCAATATTGTTTGAGTGTGTTATGTTTGAGTCATAATGAACGCAATATTGTTTGAGTGTGTTATGTTTGAGTCATAATGAACACAATATTGTTTGAGTGTGTTATGTTTGAGTCATAATGAACCCACGGTGTTTGAGTGTGTTATGTTTGAGTCATAATGAACACAATGCTGTTTGAGTGTGTTATTTATAGTCATAATGAACACAATGTTGTTTGAGAGTGTTAATTTATAGTCATAATGAACACAATATTGTTTGAGTGTGTTATGTTTGAGTCATAATGAACCCACGGTGTTTGAGTGTGTTATGTTTGAGTCATAATGAACACAATATTGTTTGAGTGTGTTATGTTTGAGTCATAACGCAATGCTGATAGAATGTGTTACACTACACTCAATCTGTCTCAGGGTAAAACGTATAAGCTCCGTTCCACTTAGTTACACCCTGGGTGCAAGCCCTACATAAACCTCCGCACTGTGACCTCTGATCCAGCCAATCAAATCATTTTATCGACATGGTTTGCGATACAATTTCATCCAACCACAGAGAACCTTTTAAACTGCAGTTGGATTTTGCTCTTCCGCCCTTCCTCAAGAGATCGCCAATGGTTATCATATCCGAGTCCTAGCTAGCTATACGGTTGAATTTCTTAGAGCAGATCACACACATTTTATCCTGAAATGATATTTGCATTCATCATAGATAGTGCGGTAAACTTTATGAATTTTTTGGGGGGAATCTATATAATTCATCTCGTTATTGCCAACTCGTCTTTTAAGCGTGGTCAGTGGTCGTTTATTTTTAGATTCTTTCTATCTCACAGGTCACAGTGCGAAGGTTTATGTTGGGCTTGCACCCAGGGTATATAAGTGGAGCGGAGCATATACGTTTAACCTGAGACAGGGTGCACTACACTATATTCATGCATTACATTACAATGTAAATGTCGAGAAATTCTGAGTATTTAAAGGTAAAAGGTAAAAGGTTAAAGGTAAGGAAAGAGTAAAAACAGCACAGAAACATCCTATAAAAAAGTTGTTATTCATAATATTTCGTATGATATTTGTGCACCAGCCTCTCTTGAATTTTATTAAGTGTGTTTTTGCCTTTTGCCTCAAATGATACTCAAATGATTTATTTCTCATTTCAGATTACTTCCGAGTGATCTTTGCGTTTGTCTCCTTCTACTACATGCCCTATGATCACGTCAAGGCTTCCTTCTTCTACCTCTTCAGTGGATTTCTCGATGCCTTCGATGGACATGCAGCTCGTACACTCAACCAAGGTAGGACACGCAACTGTTCTAGAGTTGGAGAATATTACCAGGATTGGATGTAAGGAGATGGATGTAATAGTTAGGGTCCAGTGTATTATCTCGTCTCTTCAGATCACTTGAACCAATGCAAAATCAAACCAAACTATTTCTTGCCTATATTTGTTAAATCTCATAAAAATAAGATTTAATTGATACTGACCGAAGCTGACGCAAGCATTAAGTAATTGTGATATAGCCCTGCCCTCTATAGAAATAAAGTCCAATAGACGATGAGAAGTATCCCATCTAGCACTTGTCTGTTGTTATCTAGAGAGATAGAGAAAACGTTGTCTGACTATCGATAGAGTGTATACATTTCAATCTGATTGAAATCGACTTGGTCTGAGGTATACTATCTGCAAAATAGTGCATCTCCCGGGATACAAACTGGTTCTATAGATTCCTCTCCACAAGGTCTGACGACACCCTGTATAGGTACGTGTTCTGTAGCAGTTTAATGCAGATGAAATCGGTCATTAGCTAGCCAATCACATCATAATTCTTTAAGGATCGCCAATTTGAACGCATTCAGTTTCGTTAGTTAACACGTTCCGAAAAGATCTCTGTCTGGAGTTATTCGCCCCAAGCTTCTCGCACCAAAAGCTTTTGTTGGAGGTCTTGTGCCTGGTTCCCTGAGTTGCATCAGAACATAGAGCATACAGGCCATCATCAGACTGTTTGGAGAGAAAATGTTTGAGTTCACAGTAGATCCACTATTTTGTAACTTTTATTCTCAGAGAACGGTAAATATTAATCTGGCCCACCTCATTCATTGATATACATATTTATGTCTATTTGCTATACAGGAAGTCGACTGGGTCACATGTTGGATCAGCTGATCGACCGGATCACGACGATGTGTCTGTGTGCGGCTCTGTGTCACTTCTACCCTCGTTACATGCTCTTCTTCCAGTTCAGTATGGCACTCGACATCTTCAGTCACTGGATACATGTGCAGAGGTGAGGAATTCAAGTGATTTCATTGGTCAGATCGTTTAGAGGTTAGGTATACAAGTCATTTGATAGATCATATATACCAGAGGTGAGATATATGAATTATTCGATTGGTGACTTAGTTCATAGCTGAGCAGTAGGAGTTATGTGGAAGTTTTTTTGTGGCATCTGCTTCTGCAAAATGTAAGAGGTATCATCATGGTAAGGGGTATGAAATGTTTATTCTATATATCTAAAACAATATGTACCGGTATACATCTCATCACAATGCTATAACGCATTTATTTTATTGACTGGTTCTCGTGGTAGATCTGCAGTAGATCATAAATACATGCACACACCTCATCATTATGCTATAACGCATTTATTTTACTGACTGGTTCTCGTGGTAGATGTGTAGTAGATCATAAATAAATGCATACACCTCATCACAATGCTATAACACACGATTGATTTGCAATGGATGAAAATAATTTTTATAAAGGATATAGTCTGTTTTCAGAACAACTACAGTTCACAGATGCATGGTCACATTTGTAAGATACTTGTTTCTATACTGTCAATACATGTTTCTGTTTATCAGCGCCATGTTGTCTGGCAAGTCGAGCCACAAGACCATCGACCTTGCTGCAAACCCGGTCCTCCGACACTACTACCACAACAAGGTTTGTTTCATCATCTCCTGCTTTTTGAAAAAACAAAATTCAATACCTATGAAAGCAAGTATATCAGGGTTCATATTCTTCATTTGACGCCTGGTTATGGTTACTGTTATGGTCATGTGATACCCCTAACAATGTCTTATAACTTCTTGATTCGTCTATGACGTGGTTTTCTAAATAAGGTGACTTGGTGACTGCAGTCCTCTGATGAATATGGAGTGATGAAAATTGGAGACAAATTGTTTGATGTGTCACTTTTGTGGCAGTATATGTATATATGTATATTTTATAATAAAGTGTTATTCATGTCAAGTCTTTCTGTTTTTATTGATATATTTTAAGTTGCAGGTTATACTATATTATGTGATTTGCTGTTTAGGTATAAATTCTAGTAAAAGTAATCGATGTAAAAAATGTTTTATTTTTTTAAAAGTTTTATTAACTACAACATTTTGTTCTTTCATCATTGTGCTTACATATATTATTATATTTCCTTCTCTGTATCTCTGTTATGTTGGATTATTCAGAAAAGCATTGTTTGATTGTTATTTACTTCAGCATTGAGTTCCTTCATCATCATGCCTATCTTTCATGTATACCTCATTTTGTATCTCTATCGAGTTGGATTATTCAGAAAAGCATTATTTGTTAAAAACAAATTTATTCTGCAGATGATACTGTTTGTGATGTGTGCTGCTAACGAGCTCTTCTACTGTCTCCTGTACCTGACCTACTTCACACCTGGACCAATCTGTGAGTTTCTACCTACTTTTACTTACTGCTGTTATTTTACAGCAGCTTCCCACAGCTTAGGCCAACCTCCAAATCAGTGCATACCCCCTTCAAGTACCGATATGGTATTCATTCATTCACGTGGGACATTGCTATCATCTTACTGAGTGTTAAGCAAGGAAGCAACAACTCCCATCTTTTAACTTCTTTTGGTATGATTCGGCCGGGAATCTACCGCCAAGCTTCCGAGTGATGAGCGGAAACTCTACCAACTGAGCTACTGATAAGCTGTTTTTCCTGGTACAACTTGCACAGTGACTATTTTTTTAACCCTTCAGTTTGAGACAAGGATTTGTAAGATGGTTGACCATTCCAACATGGTGTTATAATTAAAACTCTACCCTGAATGTTTAGATATTGCGACATAAAATCAGTCAGATCACTTGAACTGCCTTCGAACGGCCATTTTGATGTGAACACTTTAAATTGGCCACTCGAAGGGAAATGGACTCGCATGGCTTAACCAAACCATTAAAGGGCTGCTCTTTTCACTGCCTGGTTCTTGTTCTGAATGTCCGTTACATGTGCGAAGTGAAAGGAGTAGCTCCAAACACTGTTCTATGCATGCGGAACATGTTCCAAAAAAAAGCAGGTGCAAGCTGCACAGCAATAGAACATGTTCCGCACACCCAAAAAAATGTTCGGAGTCACTCCTTTCACTTCGCAAATGTACCGGACATTCAGAACAAGAACCAGGCAGTGAAAGGAGCAGCCCTTTAATTGAACAAGATTCAAGAGTGTTTATTAGCCATTTTTGGTAACACTTATTTACAATTTCCTCACTCAGAGAGCACCTTATTTCAGGAAGAACAACGTGCTACATCGCCTTTACCCGGTAATAGCACAGTGGTGTAATGGTTAGCTTGATCACCTCTCACGCCAAAGGCCCGGGTTTGAATCCTGGTGGAGACACCAAAGTTTGCGAAGTGGGCCTTAGAACTCAGTGTCGCAGTCATGTAAAAATTGTAAGATGATTGACATGCAACTAGCAGGTTTTCTCTTTGTGAAAGAAGTTAAAAGATATCTGTTGACATAGGTCCAGATAGGTCTAGATAAATAAATGCATACACATCCCTTACAAAGAAGTAAAGTTTCACTGTTCATAGGAAAATGAGTAACTAGTTCCACTAATTGTTTCAGTGCCACTAGGCCCCCTGTCTATCGGGGTGTGGACCCTCCTTCTGTATCTCTGCGCTCCTCTCTCCTTCATCAAGTCCGGTATCAGCGCCCTCCAACTCATCGCCGCCTGTCAGAACATTGTCGCTGTCGATCTCACTGAACGGGAAGAGATGGAGAAGAAGAAATCTGGATAAAGGGAGACAATCCATTAACTTGTCAATCTCATTAAAATGTAGATCTTTTATTATTTTGTTGCAATCAAACATTGATGTTAAACAGTTGTAAAATTAATGAAATTGCTGATGGTTTGATCTATGAATTGTCTTACTCATTGCCATGCTGTCATTCCATTGTTTGGTCTGATGTGCATGCATGGAGTCTGTTGTCAGGAAGGTAGCAAGGCAATCATGCACCAATCACTATCTTTGCTACTCTTTTTTTTAATTCATGCACTCAATGTATTACTACGCAGCATGGTGAGCAGCCTTGAGCTTGTTTGCTCATCGAACAAGATAACTATTTGGAAACAACATTTTAGGGGACCATATCAATATATATATTTTAAAAATAATATTCCAAAGCAATGAACTAATTTGAATAAAATATATCACCCCCTGGAATCACTGTCCTGCAGAGGGGCTGTGATCGGGTGAATCTGCCTGAAAGTGCAGTGACAAGGTGCTTGTTTATGTGATAACTGTTAGTTCAGAGTTACAAATCGTGTTAAGAATGGGTTTAAGAAGTTCGTAGGGCTACAAATGTTTTCAGAATTAGGACCCAGTTCACCATTTGTGGAAGATGGTTTTTATCATGTAAACATTAAACATGGTTCAAGGGGGTGAATATACATCAAATCTCAAGGGACCACTTTATCTTGTGAGTGATCAATGATTTATTATTTAATTCATTTATTTATTTAGCAGAAGTAAGATAAAGCTCATTGTGTTGAGTGCTACAACATGACATTAGATCTAAACTCTAATAAGATTGGATTTGTGGGATGATCTTTTCTGTGGACCAATCAGAAAACTGAAAATGAAGGAGAATTGTCAGGAAGAACAAAGGTTTTGAGAGAGATATTTTACGTTACTATTGTTAATGTTGTAATTTCCAAATGTAAAATTGTTAAGTTTTTTTATCCTTTCTCTTCTCAATTTATGTCAATATTGTTCTGTGTTTGTATTATTTGTCATTTAATTTTTCTAAGTGATTCTTCAGTGATTGATAAATTTGGATTCCGATTTCCAAATTTACAACAAATATTTTCAAAAACCTTTTATAAAGGAAAAGTGCTGTTCATTTCTTTTCTGCTTCTATCTCAAATGCATCATAAATTGTTTTGTTGGATTGTTACATGAGACTCAAGGGAGGTAACTGTAGTATAATGAAGGGAGATAACTCTTATACTCATATCAAACCAAGACAAAATGTTTTCAGCCAGGTGTGATGTTTTGTATCACCTGAATTTTGTTTTGTTTATAAATATTTTTCATGCATATGAAATTTTAAGATCTCTCTAAAGTGACAAATGTCTTTGAAGATATCGACCATGATAATAGCATTTGTTTTAAAGGTGCATCTATTGTGTTTCATAAAATTTATTTGGCTTTAATACGTTCCAACACACCATATGTGCTGTTTTCAATACAAACAAATTCACTTAGCTTGCATATTCATGCCCAATCGCCAAACATATCAAAATTACTAGTTTCCGATTAAAATCAAGTAACATTATTATGCATGTGCAGAAACCTAAAGTGCACATCCTATTTACATGCACAGTAGTTGCATGACCTATTAAAAAAAATTTAAACCACATTTTCTAATGAAACTTACCGTAGTTATTTGGGTTTGTTTTTTCACACAAGGCATTTGTTTCTTAAAAAGCTGCTTCCAAAACAAAACAAATTAAAGTGATTATAAATTGTGTTGCGGATTTGTTTTTTCATAAGTACTCCAAAGTAAAGATAAAGATCCTACCTTGAGCTGACAAATACCATACCACATTCCCATATTTTTGTTTTCTTGCCTTTCTATTTCATTTATTTGTCCTACCAGTTTTCTATTTTTATATTTTAAAATCATTTTCACCCATTATTATTTATTGCTTCACATAACCTCATGCGTTTATTTCAGAAGGTAATAAGAAGGAGTTCACACATATAAAAGACCCAAATGTCGTCCAAGGTGCTCAGCTAAAGAATATTCAAAATGGGGTGCTAAAGAATCCTTATCTGGGAGCTTTATATACTTGATTTGGCACTTATTAAGCAATGGGGAGCTTCTCACAGTTAGTCCCGATGTGGAGAATTGTCCTGTTGAAACGATGACAATATTTCAATGTCTTCCAAAGAATTACACTTCGTTTGTCAAAGACCAAATATACTGAAATTTTTCTATTATTATCTTTTGAATGAAATACATGTTTTTAAAAAAAGAGAAAAAAAGCTAGTGCTTAAAATTTATTTAAATGGGTTATTTCATTCAAACTCTTATTTCACTACTTGAACATTTAAACAAATTTAATTATGTGCTCAGATCAAATATAAATACCTTTCAATAATACAGGAAAAGGGAAAATTGTAAGTATATAATATATTCATGAACACTGCATTTCACTTTCTGTGGCTGATATTGTATTTCAATATTTCATAATCAATTAGAAAAACTCCCATAATTGTATTGCATTCTTCTTCACATCTCCCCTGGAAAGTTTAAAGGTATATTCTGTATCTTCCTTTCTTAGTAGTTTTTTTACATGATATCTCATTAAGAAATGTTTATAAACTTGAAAATTACAGATGTATGACTTTCAATTTGACATGTCCTTATTAGAAGTGCAATACATAAAATCATTCAGCTACCTGATGAAGGAGTAAACATTAACTTAGAAAAGTTGTGTATGATTAAAATAAAGAATTTATTTATCTTTTCTTCTACAGATAATAAGTTAAGCCAAATTTGGTTGTATGTCAATAACGGCAACAGGAAACTAATTAATCTCAACTTTATATAATATATTTGATTGCGATTCCTACACACTCAATTCAATATCAGGTAAAGCAAAGTACTTACACCCCTGGGAAGAGAATACCATAATAACTTTAAATAGTCCCGGCGAAGTGTGTAGTATATTTGTGTGGTATGTCTTTATTATTTTTGATGATTTCATGTTATTTCACATTTCACATTTTGTTGTCACTCTTACTGTGTTATCACATCGGTTTTGCCAGATATAAAATTCAACGGAGGATGAAATATAATTACATCTGTGTGGAATTTCAACATTAAACATACTTGAGTTTTATTCTTCAATTCAATTGAAAGTTATCAATGCGCTATTGTGTAAGACAAATGCCAATGAACATAACGTGCTTATAACTCTTACCATATAACATATAAAGCAATTACTTTTTCTATTGTTTTTATTTTGTTTGAAATGTGAATGAATTATGTTGTACCTATTTCCTCCACTAGACACCAGGTCTGGAATATGCACTGGGGGTATGACCGCTTGAAAGAAATGGACCCGACCCCAGGTCTCGAATAGACTTCAGGTGATAAGATGAGATGAGTAAAGGATATATGTATATCCGTTATGCCTCTTCATGAATATATTGTTCCCGTTCAATAATGAATAAATATCACCAAAACAAATTCATATTCAAGAAATTTTGTTATGAGTGCACTTGTATATGTTTAAGTTTGTTAGTTGCATGATTTATATTGCCAAAAAAAATATAGTCGCTGGTCTCGAATAGACACCGTGGCTGAAAGTTGTCTGAAAATATAGACGCTGTGGGAGTCTATTGGAGGAAATACGGTAATTAGTTAACCACTGTCTCTGTTGTTTGTCACAACTTGTTGATTCGTTGGTGCAATATTTATCAAACAGATGGTTGTTGCTATGGTTGCGAACTCTTTGATTGTGTAGATTATAAAGGTGGATGATGTCATATACTGATGAAGTATGATCACTGTGAATGGTATAGGTAAAATATTATGTACATGTTGTACCGTCCCTAATAAATCATAATATTCTTTGAAAATAAGGATTTTTCAGTTTTCTGTTCTAATATTAATGAAAGCTTTCACAAACGTTATATCAAATATGTTTAAGGGCCCCCTTTCACGAAGCATTAAGGTGATCGGTAACCTTAGTGCAATGTTAAAGAATGGGAGTTAAGGTTTACCTTCGTAAAGGTTGCTTTGTGAAATGAGGCCCTGGTATATAAGAAGACCAAAGGTTGAAGTGACTACAAGTAATGTTCACAGGAATTGAATAAAAAATCGAACCATTAACAACAAACATACCAAAAACATAAGGAGCAAGGGAAGCTACGACAAACCCCAAAATATTCTTCGTCAAGGCAAGTTCTTATAGACCAAGACAATAGAGTAATATCAGATCTGGGGAAGTATGAGAACTTTACAAAAGAAGATGTACAGTCTGATTAAAATCGACCTTGTTCCGAGGAAGAAAATTTACAAAATAATAACTAACTTCCGGAATATGAACATGCTCGGTAGATTCCTCTCCACGCGAGGTAACCCCTGAACGATGCGAGTTCCTATCCTGGTAGATGCACCTTTATGCCAGTGTGATTCCTCGGAGAGCGGTTGAGTGGAAGATGTAGATGCAGAGAGCGATTGATCAGACTGGAAGATGTGGATGGAGAGATGGCGGGAGCTCTGAACTCATTCTTCTGTAGCATGTTTACAATCGAGGTGGACGAATCTCAGAATTTCAGAGAGAGAAAGCTCGACAGACCTACTACCGATTAGAATAATACATGTCACTGGAAACTGTCATGGCAAAGTTGAACAAACTTCAAACAAACAGGTCACCTGGACCGGACAACCTCCACCCCATATTCAGAATTTAGCCAACCTACTGGCACGATCTTTCTTGTTTCTGCCTGTAAAATATCTGAAAAGTTGAAAGTTGGAAGGATGCATATATTACGTCCATGAACATGATCAAAGTCCTAACCAGTAAACCACAGATCAGATGTTCTAGCGTAGCGTGTTATTCATTGGAATCATTACTATTTCTAACATACAGTAGTGTGTACAGTCAGCAGACCGGCATGTGTACATCCCAGACAGATCTTGTACCACGAACAACTACAAGTACTAGACGAAGGCACTTCCAACGACAGCTTCTTTCCAGACGTCTCCGTAAAAAGAGCTATTGTCATGGTATCAAAAGGAAAGTTAAAATGGATTGGAGATTTGCTGAGGTACAGGTGTCAGTGCGCGAAGGTCAACGGTTCCAATCTCCCAGAATCAACAACCGAGATCCATACTGATGATACTAAACTATAAGGAGGGCAAATGACAAGGACATCCCCAGTAACAATATGCACCAGCTCTTGGCAATTTCGTTTCAATTAAGAAATATGTAAATTCCACCATGAAGGGAATTCACCTCCAAGAACATATATACCCACTTTACTGAAAGTTCCCTTAAAACTACCTTGGCGTTAATAAACATCCTGAGCTAACATTAGCAAGGTTCATCGACATTCATGTTAGTAAAGCCAACATACCTCATACCCCATACGAGGAGCACTTAGACACAGAGTCTCAGCCTACTTTACAAAGCAAGATCTCCAACACTGACCTCTACAAGAACAAAGGGGCCAACTCTATATTGGCAAGAAGGTGGTTTGGACATGTCATCAGGAAGACACCACACTCCATTCCTAGAACAGCTCTCAAGTGGACACCACCTGGAAGGAAGAAACGAGGAAGGCAAAGAACAACATGGAGAAGAACAGTAACTTCGGTACTGCAACAGATGGATACAACAACAGCTGAGGCACAAGCACTCGCAACATACAGGGCAAATGGAGGGCGTTTGTTGCACGTTATGTTCCATCGGGAACTGAGAGGATTAATTAAGTGAGTGGAGCAAAGCACCGCTGGATGGTCCCTAGACTGCAAAACGATTTGTAATAGTAAGAACAGGTAAAGAAGAGAGCTACAAAGCTTACTCCTACGACTACGACAAGGGACCTCGAATATAAAGATATATGCTATATACCAAGCCTACACTATAGAAGGCAAAGCGGAGACATGATCGAAGCACCGAAACTATATATTACTATACAAGGAGACTCTGAACCAGATGTCACATGTGCAGACTGCTTACAGAGTATTGGAGGCCATATACAAGGAAAGAGTTCTTCAGCCACAGAATAGTACAGACGTGGAACTAGTTATCTGGGGAGGAAGTTGTTATTGCGCCCTCTCTACAAAGTTTCATTGTCAGACCTCACAGGGCATACGAATACCATAATGTCAATACGTATTCAACCAGTGTCAAGTAATGGTCCAGAAACGAACTCTTAATATTATATATTTATTATGATTTAATTTCATATTTTGAGCCACTGGAATAGCTTTAAATTATACATGTCCATAATATATTATTATTGATTCTGCGTACCCTCAGTTGTCAGATTCCGATGTTTGCCTTGTAGCCTTTGTGTCCATGTTCAATAAGGGTCATGCATGCATATTTAACATTAAAATTACTGTTTTGTTATATGAAAATTAAATAATTGTATTATAACTGTACACTCAGGTAAATAAAAAGTTATTTTAAAAGTTAACCTGGATACATATTCTTCTTTTGGGTTAATTTTGTGTTGAATGATATTTCTATCAAAGAGTGACTTTATTTAAATTTCAATGTTTGTCTAGATACTTCAAAATAACAATAACATTGTATTATATTTTCTTCTTGCATATTTGTGAAACCAGAAACCTTTTATTCAAATAAAGTCATAATCCTGAAATATGTTTTTTAAAATCATGATGATGGTGTGAAATGACAGTGACAGATGTAATTACTTGCGACACCTTCACCAAGACCAAGAGCTCAAATCTCCACAACGAGCAAGGTAACACCATCAGTGGTTTGAGTAGGTGTTCATGTACCAAATGAAATACCATCAAGTTCTTGAGATGTTTCAAATTGGTAAGGGCCTCCTAACATAGATATGATTCTATGTAAAAAGGAGATGGAGTTGAAATAAGTTGGCTAATAGTATATAAAGTAAGAGTGCAGAGTCTTTCTAGCGCTATAGTTGAGCCATTCAACCCTGGGGCGCACCAGTTCTTGTATTTGATATTGAAGATTCCACTTGGTTAACCCGTACCAAATTATTTTTTTTATTAACCAGGAATGTATTTATCCATCTAAGGATATTAGAATTAACATTCCTTTTATGTGAAAACGTTTTATTTCTTAGAACTATCTTATCTTTTCAATTTACTTATAACTTATATTCCGTTGTTGTTGATAATCTGTGTTAAAGCTGATTTATGTGTCTCATAAACCAATTTGGCTGGGCATTTAGTCTTACATTGTGTTTTATATTGTACAAGATTGATGAGATTTATGCTGACACTTTAATAAACCATTTATATCTCTGTATTCTCTCGTTAAAGGGGCAGTAGCACGTTTTTTTTGCTCAAATAAGTTGATGAAATGTATTTAAAAAATAATTTCACCAATCGTAAAACACCCTTCTCTCTTCAGAAAATCAAGTTAAAAATGAGTGTTCATGACTCAGTAAAGCCATGGGGATCGTTTTTGTCATTCGAAATAATAAAATGTGTTCACAATAAAATGGCCGCCATGCAATTTTTGCATTATACGCAACAACGTTATTACTACTACGGATAACTGGTTTGTGTTATAGAATGTTTTACCCTCTACGTATAGTACATTTAAATGTCACGAACTATCATTATAGATTATAGGAAATTTGAAAACAATAAATTTAGCAAAAAACGTGCTACTGCCCCTTTAATATTGAAGATTCCACTTGGTTTACCCGTAACCCTTATTTTCTATTAACCTGGAATGTATTTATCCATCTAAGGATATTAGAATTACCAATAATTTTATATATAAAAGACAATAGTTTTGCCACAATGTAACCAGGATAGCATAAAGTTTATCGATGTCGAAACTTATCATGCCTGGTTTCATTTCACATTTAATTACACCAGTAACAGCTTTCAGTGGATCGTTTGTTTCCCTCACGATTGTCTGTGTCAATCAATCGTGTTATCCACGCTCCACGCCTCCGCGTAGAGACGACAGTGGTACTGCAGTATATGACCTATCTACCTATCAAGATGACAAGCGTATATCTATTTGTACCGAATATCATAGGTAAGAATTAGCTCATCAGGCCTGAAAGGCCCGATGGGCTTATGGCATGGGATAGCGACTGTCCGTCCGTCCGTACGTAAACTTTTCACTTTTCACTTTTTCAACTTCTTCTCCAGAACCAATGACTCCAGAGAGCGGAAATTTTATGTACAGACTCCTTGGCCAATTCTAAATTCTAAATTGTAGTTTTGGTAATCTTGTGACCGCAAATATGGAACACAGGGGTCACCACTTAAAACAGCTGTTTTAATGAGCTGTGAAGATAATGAGATTGTATGTGCACTTCATATGTCAGCTTAAGAGTAATACTACATTATGGACATGTTTGATGTTTGATTAGAACTATTGAATAGCCTGTGAACTGAATATTGTGACAGGATGCATAGGAAAAAATTGAAAAAGGGTTTAGAAATGTTTTATTTTACATTAGATATATTAACTAAATATGACTGGTGATGAAGTAAGATAATACTATTAAAACTAGCTTCATGAGTTTGTGATACCACATCTTGTTTTCCAATAAAGAAAAATAAATAAAGATGAAGGAAAACAAAATTTAAAATATATAATTTACTGGCTGTGAGTCCAGGGTCTGCATGTTGTGTAATTGCAGGTGTTGACCTGGGGAGTGACCACTCCCTGGCAGATATGCAAACAGCAGCTAATACACGGAGGTTTCAGGTTACTTCTCTGCTGTGTTACTGATTTAGTCTTACACTCAGATGCTCAATAGAATATATTAATTAAATATTGAAAAGGAGCCTATGAAACTATGAGCCTATGAGAAACAGGATTTTTAGAAACACGTTGATAATTCCAGGATAAAAATAAGTAAAACAATAAACTGCAAATGCCTACATTATTTATAATGAATATGGATTAATGTGTAACCAATTTTGATAATAACTTTTAAATTTGATGACTGGGCAATGACTTATTATGTGATATCTTAATCTTTTCCTTAGATATAATCAATAACATGATTCCTGATGAGCTTCAGAGCCCATGGCTCTATTTTTTCTAAGACGGTATTAACACCTCATATACATAGCTTCTTTCTTATAAATCTGGTGAATGATTTTGACATGTTCACATTCAAGGTTAAAGGTTAAGGTCATGAGTTCTTAAATTACTACAACAATCCTTGAAAACACGATAACTTCAAACATTTTTGTGCTGTCAGGCTCTTATGTGGTATATATCAACTAAAGAGAAAGACCAATATTTAAAAACGTTTTCGCTAAAATCTGTCAAAGGTCATGAGATATTGGTTAAGGCCATGTTAATCCTTTGATCTAATTTTGAAATCAGCAATAGGTTTTAAGAACAAACTTGTGAAAAATAACCCCAGTGATGATTCAATTTTGTTAGAATAACTTGAATAATGAACAAATTTTTGTAAAAAAAAGTTCCCATTTCATTTATGCTGAGGAGAATGCTGAACAGGGAAAGGCGGGACCCAAAGTTTCGGAGCTGCTCTGCTTTTGCGGTGTCCCGCAAACGCTCATCTAGTTAGTACATGTGTTTCATCTGGATTGTGAAATCAGCCTGTATTAATCACATATGTGTGTAAGCAGGAATGACCTCTCAAATTTCTTTTTCACAAAAAATAAAACCCGCCCTTTACAGGATAGATGAAATGACATATGGTCAAAATCGGATTCATTGAAATGGGATGTCAATTTGACAATTGCTCGATTTTAAATTTCTGAAATCGATCCATAAATTACTTTTAAAAAACGCCTAATTTAGCCCCGGCGACCAGAATGAAAGTCTGCGGTGGTGTGGCCCCTGAAGGGATGACTTCTGTGACGTCACTGGAGTAAACTGATTTTTGTCGATAGTCATTATTCAACGTAGTTTCGCAACATTTTGATTGTTAATTTCACTTACAAATCTTCAATCAAACAACTTAAATTTTCCATATATCGAATGTTTAGATATCCAACTAAGTAATTCTGCAGATGACAATTACATAATATAGCATAAACATGTGTTTTTTGCGATTTAACAAACCTCATAAATTCATCTAGCGGCAGTGATAATCATCGTTAATTAATTAACAAGGCTGCACGGAGCGTGTCAGTCCGCTGGTCACAGACGACCCGTCGCTCGTTGTTTAATCAATGATTCTTCTCAAAACGTTTCCCGGCAGAAATCGCGGTATTGTTAAAATGGGTAAATTAAAATCGTCTTAATAATCAAATATTGCAAGTCAATATTGTCTCGATTTTATGCTCAATTGATTCCGATATACAATAAGCGTAGAGATGCTCATCTGTCATTCTTGAGAAAAATGCATTACACGGGATCTTTAATGACACATACAATATTTGTCAATCCTTGCCCTCCCTTTGTCATATATTACACATCAAGTGGGACAGGAACTCTACATTCTTAATTTCATACAAGGAGTGAATGAATTTATGATATATTTGTAAAGAAAATAAACTCCTGTGACCACATTAAAATAATAGAAGCAATTTTCAGGAAAATAGTTGGTTATTTAAAAATAATGAAGATATTTATTGTAAAAATTGTACCAATCAATCTGATTTTCAACCATGACAGTATTTACAATGGAATATCTAGAAACATAATTTTTAAAATATTCGTGTCCACTGTACAAGTGATCCATAAAAAATCAAGTATCACTTCAAATCTAAGATAAAAACTAATAAAATTTGTGCTCTGTCGTAAAGTTCAGGGAGAAAATTCATTAAGTGGGAAATTGGGTGCTAATTCGAGCAAATTAGTCTAATTGACTTATTTGAGTATTTTGAAACTCCCAAACGATGCTTGTTGTGGGACCATAACGCGAGCAACAATGACTCTTTATTCTATTAAGATAGCGACCTTTATTATCTGTAGGCCAGTCCTGTTTGAAACTGACAACTTAATTGGCTGTTGGCTCACTGGCTAGGGCTTACACATTTAATTTTCTGTTTCTCACGGTTTGGTTGTAAATTAACAGTCCATTTGAAATAAGGACAGTAAAATTGAAGATGTATAAAAAGATCATCAAACATCAAGAAGTTAAGTTGAGCCCAAATTTGGAAAGTCAAATTAAAAAATGTCATGGTTAGATGTTCTCTAAATCAAATTATGTTGAAATGCAAGTTTAAAAAGTCATCATGTATGTGTAGATTGTAAAATAATTCAGTGGGAATTGAAAAATCTGGAATTTTCTTGTTCGTTAGCTACTGGCCTTAAAGTGAGAAACACAGAATTTAACTCCAGGACCCTCTTCCGATTAGGTGGGCGAGGTTGGTATCACAGGAGTTACACGCTGTTAGTTCATTGCTGAGAGCTCGTGTTGACTGGCAGACGTGAATCATGGCTGCATTCATCCTGTTTGTGATGCTGTCCAGTATGGGGTTATGTCGTGCTGAAACTGTTCCTGAGAAGAAAAACGATGATATGAAAAGTTCTGTTGAAGATCTGCAGCAAAAACTATATTCCATACAACAGACTATGAATGCTCGAGAGGACATGATGTTTGATAAACTCAACAAACATATAGAACGTTTGGAGGCGCAGTTCTTAGGAAGAGTTAAAGAGATCGTCAAGGAGATTAAGCAAAATAGAAGTGAAATAGAGGAAGATTTTTTGGGGAAAATGAGGGGGATTGAAAACCGTGTGATTTCAACGTGTAACAACAAATCTGGCGAAAATGAGAAAGAAATTGCCGATCTGAAAGAACAAGTGGAATATGTGATGAATGGATGTGTCAAACCCTGCAAGCCATGCGACGAGCTTTCCCTTTGTTCGAACAGTACAGATGTAGGGATTTCAACTTCCATGACAACTACAGCATCTACAACCTCTGGCACAACAACTACTCCTCTGCCTTCTGAAGACAAAACGTTCCTGTTGGTGGGACTGTGGTCGTCATATTCCCATCATTTGAGGAATATCAATTTCAAAGACGCAGAAGATATAAAATACAAGGTATCGTACAAGAAAATTGATTCTGCTGCTTGTGCACCTAACAGTGATCAAGTGTTTATCGCTACGTATTATCCAGACGAAATAATTCAAGTAAATGGAAACGGGCGAGACACTAAATTGATTAAAAGGATGAAGTCGTGGGGAATGACTGTCGACAACGTTCGTAATCTCATCTTTTTTACCTCCGTATACCCGAACAAGGCCATAAACAGTATGACTTTTGAGGGTGAATATTTAACAGAAATAATAGGCCCTGCTCGGTTTGAACGTTTCCCGAGAGCGATTGCCGTCAATCCAGAAGCACAGGTGATTTATGCCAGTGACGACACGCTCCTCTTTTCTGTGAACTACGACGGTTCTGGTTATTTAGAAATCTTCACCAGAGGTTCTATTTACGGGATAGCTGTCGATGTGGATCATAATGTCCTGTATTTCAGTTCCGAAAATAGGATCTACAAAATGAATTTGGAAACCTATGATAGAGAATCCATTATTTCACTGGATTTTACTGTCTATAATTTGAAATACTATTCAGACAAGCTTTATTTCACTGCCTTTAATAATCCGATTATCGGCGTAATTGATTTGAAGCAGGACCCTCCGTCGGTTGTCTACAAACGTAGTTTTCAGCTTTCAGAAGTGGGCACCTTCGTAATCTGCCCCAATTAACTATAAACCGATCTCCAGCCGCATATGAACTATAAACCGATCTCCAGCCGCATATGAACTATAAACCGATCTCCAGCCGCATATGAACTATAAACCGATCTCCAGCCACATATGAACTATAAACCGTATAGTCGCAAATGAACTATAATCTGATCATCAGCCCTAACTGAACTATAAACCGGTCTTCAGCCCTAAATGAACAGTGAACCGGTCATCAGCCCTAAATGAACTGTGAACCGGTCTTCAGCCCTAAATGAACAGTGAACCAGTCTTCAGCCCTAAATGAACAGTGAACCGGTCTTCAGCCCTAAATGAACTGTGAACCGGTCTTCAGCCCTAAATGAACAGTGAACCGTTTTCAGCCACAAATGAACTGTCAGAAGCAACTAAGGGCCATTATTTTCTCATTTTCGTTTTGTGTGGTTTCTTTCTCATCTCTAACATAGCCTAAAAAATTTACATTCAGGGGGAAGAATGGTAAATTGTCTGTCGACAGTAATGTGGTATCATATTACTGTCTTTCTGAAGAGAACATTTTTTTCTCCATGTACCGATATATGTGTGGATGTGACACATACACTGTATGTATATTTTTACGCTATACATGTTGTTTTTATGTTTGTTGTCGATAACATAACTGAGACAGTTCACTGTCATTCGGATAGAAAATTATAAAGTTGTAAAATTGTTTTATAATAATAATAATAAATGTATATTTATAATGCGCCTCTTCCACGCCCAAAGGCATGCTTAAAGCGCTACAGGATATTTACACTAGAATATTCCAATTTTGGAATCAGAAATGTTAAATCATGTTGCCATATTTTCAAAAGATAAATATATTCTTGAAAAATGTAAGAACTAGTTTTGGAGTTGACTGACAACTGAAAGCTTTTAGTCTCTAGCTGGCATCCTTTATCTTATGTAAGGCTTGGTATTGTATTGTGTTTGTTAAGGGTGACTATTGACCCATTGACTATTGCGATAGCCATAGCCTATTGCCACTTACTATTGCGATAGCGATAGACTATTGTAACTCACTATTGCAATAACTATTGCGATAGGTTTTTTGTTTTACAAATACGTAATAATCAGCTAGATTTCTTGTAGGTTTTAGTAGAAATGTTTAATTGATGTAAGGACTATGGAACCAACATCAGTAAATGAATTATAAATGAAAAGATTTTTTGTCATTTTGCAATTTCCTATCTCCAGTTCTTCCCTTTTGACATTCTAAAATGAAAAATCTTGAATTAAATGCAGTGAGGCTTGTGTAAATCATTCATAATTAAGGGAAATTTAATAGTTTCGATAGTATCAATAGTTAACCTTACTATTGCGATAGCGATAGTATTTTTGTATATACTATCGATATAGTACTATTGCAGTGTTTCCGCTGGCTTTTTTAACAGCCGGACATTGTGACCAGCGAGCATGTAAAATACCGGAAATTTGTAAATTTTATCGGTCAAGTCATAGCGAATGTAAACAAAGAAAATAAAACCAAAACTACTCACTCTAATCTTCCTGTTTTATTACTGAATAGCTGTTAAATATGTGCATATTCATCAACAAATCTTTCCTCACGTACAGACCCCCTGAAATAACCTCACGGTACATCGATCATTTGTGATAAATGAATATAAACCGTAAACCGTAACTGATTAAACAGATTTACCAGGTTGTAGAAAAATATATATATTAGATCTAAATCAGGGTCAAAATAGAAAATGACGTCTGCTAAACACGGTAAAAAATGTGTGAAAATATACTTCTCACAAAGTTGCTGCCATTTGCATTGTTGAAGGGGTAGTTTCAAAGAATGTTATATGAATATTTTCCTTCGTGCATTAATACACAAATCATCTTGCACGTTTTATTCAATTTTCCTTGCTTTGACTATTGTAAGAATATCTAAACCTAAATAATGTGTGCAACGGCCACTCAAATAAATATTTACTCTTCTTGCAATAAAGCTCCATTATGAATTTTATACGGCCCCCATACGTTACAACGTTTAGGTCACATTCAACCAATCACAATGAAGGAACCTTTTAGCGCATAAGTATGTCAATTTGACGGCTTCAACTGAATGATGACTGATGTTACAATTTTAAATTGAAAAAAACTAAATCAAAGTAATTAAAATGTTTCATGATCACTATCTGAGGAGACTGTAAGAAATGGAATTTTCATGTATAAAAAAAAGGCTCCTTTTCAATTTTTTTTTTTTTTTTTTACAGTCTAAGTGTTAGACTAAACGATTGTATACATTATGATTATGACTCGCCGATTGTTCAGTGATGAATTGGCCTTATTTTGACTGGTATTTTTAGCTCATCTGGCCTGAAAGGCCCCGATGGGCTTATGGCATGGCATGGTGTCCGGCGTCCGTCCATCTGTCCGTCTGTAAACTTTTCACATTTTCATCTTCTTCTCCAGGACCACTTGGTCTAGGGAGCTGAATTTTTGTGTGCAGACTCCTTGGCTAATGGGGATTCTAAATTGTAGATTTCGTGATCCTCCAACCCCAAATATAGGTCACATACGTCATGAACTGAAAAGCTTTTTCATCTTGAGATTTTATGTACTCTTTATAGGGAGGTTATTTAAAGGAAACAACATTAATGAATTAAATCTTCAAGTGTGTCTTTATTTGTAGGGGATTTTATCTCTGGCCTCAAAGATAGGTCAGAGGGGTAAGGACCTTAAGACCTATTTCATCTTATCCATTTAAAGTGCTTCCTATGTGTTGTACCTCTCACCTAGAAGTTGACATTTTGAATTAGTTAATGTATATAAAGCCTGATGAGCTACATAGCCCATGGCTCTTTTTTTAAAGAATTAACTTTCTATATTTTGCCTTAAAATTAGGACTTTAAACTACGTTTTGTACAGATGCATATGACTCCAACAATTAAAGATTTAAATTAAATTCCCGAGTCCTCGTTGTGACCGTTTCCTCAGGTATAATACCGACACAAACATTTGGGGTTAATATTTTCCATACGATGCAATTGAGTAAAATATCACTTGAAATTATTAATATGAAGCTCCAGCTCATCTGATTAATTTACTTCCACCAAACCAGTCACTGAAACTATTTCTCATAACAACATCATGCGATCAAATCAAATTTATCTATTCCAAAAGTTCGAACTGCAGTCCTTCCCAAGTCTTTTATCTATGACTGCATGTGCTTATATTTGTGGAATAATCTTTCCTCGACATTAATCTGTTCAAAATTCAATGTCATTTAAAGCTAAATTATCTGAAAACTGTGTAAAATCCAAAAATATTTTCTATTCGGTGATAGGAAGATGAAAAGTATACACAGTATATGCCTGTAGCTCCCTAAACGTTGATCTATTTAGCGTCAATTTATCTGGAAGTAAATCTTGCCCTTGTGGTGCTTTGGCGGAAGATCTCTATCATTTCTTCTTACGATGTCCAACATATGCTAATTTCCGTTAGAATTAAAGCAAGGATTTAAAAAACAAATAGACAGAACTTTATCTAAATACGATCCTGTATGCTATAATTTTGCTGAACTCTTAATTGTAGTCTTTACGAAATCTGATAAGATATCTGGTAGGCGTTTCTTTCGACCGACAGTGTAGGTACATCTAAATCCCTTTATTGGTTTGATATGTCCTATATAAACAACGAATTTTATCTTTCCTTACAGTAAAATACTGGTTTCTGATTGGCTAACGGTCGTTACATTTTTATTCATGTACCCCGTCAGTCTCACGGTGTACAAATTTCATGTAGTCTAGACTACCCCGCTGCCATAGTAACAGCTCCTAGCTGAGAATAGGTGTCGCATTATGGTGAGATGACGTTATAAAATGACGCACGCGGTGTAATGAGTTTTGAACAGTTCGATCAGCTGTTTACGGGTCTATTACTTACAGACTTATTTTCCCAATAGTTGCTGCTTTGTTGGGAAACAAATCTTATTTTGCATTGTTTGCACACTCAATTAAATAAAGAATAACTCGTTTTAAGTCATTTTAAAGTTTGTAGTAATACGTTATACGACTTTTAACTTTTCAGTCGAAACGGGTGACGCCATTTTGTTTACGTTTAGGATCAAGGTCATTCAAACGATATCAGCTGATCGGGCTTCGGCAGACAAAACGCAATGAATATAATAATACTAATTTTATTGACATGACGGAAAGATAAATACTTTGTATACTTCTCTCTCGGGTAATACGGTCTCATGTACCATCTTTGTACCAGTGTCACCCTCGCCTGAAGGCTCGGGCGACACTGGTACAAAGATGGTACATGAGACCGTATTACCCTCGTGAGAAGCATACAACTTATAATATTAAACATGTTTCCCCTTGAAGCAGAAGATAACCGGAACTACTTTACCCCAGTGGGAAATATCATGGCATGCATGATAAGGTTGCTTTGATGAACTATTAACTAACAAAATAACTGATTAGCATTGTTATTTTCATAGAATCACCACGTGTATGTTCTTTGTTTATGCAACTTATGTGTTTCATGAGGCGACTGGTTATCTATGTATGTTAGACTTAAAGGATAGATGAAATGACATATGGTCCAAATCGGATTCATTAAAATGGGATGACAATTTGACAATTGCTCGATTTTAAATTTCGGAAATCGGTCCATAAATTCCTTATATACGGCTTTTTAAAAAAACCACCTGATTTAGCCCCGGCGACCAGAATGAAAGTCTGCGGCGGTGTGGCCCGTGAAGGGATGACTTCTGTGACGTATCTGGAGGAATCTGATTTTCGGCGATAGTCATAATTCAACGTAATTTCGCAACATTTTGATTGTTAATTTCACAAAGAAATATTCAATAAACCAACTTAATTTTCCCATATATCGAATGTTTAGATATCCAACTAGGTAATTCCGCAGATGACAATTACACAATTATTACATAAACATGTCTTTTTGGCGATTTAATAAACCTCATAAATTCATTTAGCGGCAGTGATAATCATCATTAATTAATTAACGAGACTCGGCGGAGTAGCTGTCTAGCCGGCCCAGTCTGTCGCTTATCACAGTCACGCCTCAGTGAGCATTTTCAAAATGATTGCTAAAACTAATTGCGGTAGTGTTAAAATGGGTGAATTAAAATCGTCTTAATTATCAATTGCAAGTGTATATTGTCTCGATTTTATGCTCAATTGATTCCGATATACAATATACGTAGAGGTAATCATCTGTCACTCTTGAGAAAACTCATTTCGTCAGATCTTTAAAGAAGCAGGATACAAATAACAATATTTCAGGAAAGTTTGTACTGTTTTGTAAAATGATGTATCTGTAGTTTCATTAGTCATACATCAGCAGGTCACCCCAGTATGTGTTCATCAGCAGACACGCCCGTGTGGCAGTGGGAAAGAAATAAAAGGTCTCCTTTAAAGTAAACTGTTTCCCGTTAGTCAGTCTGTGTTTATTTATAACTATAATAACATTTATAAAGGCAATACGTAGTTATTCACACATTGATCAACTTTCAGAATAACAAATTGTAAACAATATTGATTAATCAACCACTCATAACATCTTATAGGATTTCTTTTATTTTCACAACTTCAACATTTAAAAAAAAATGTTAGCTGAGCTATCTTCAGTCAAAACAAAATGTCAATTTAAGTGATGTGTCTCATGTTTGTAAACACATCAGTCTCATTAAAATCAGATTAGTTGCACTACGTTACACAATTATGTATGTATATGTGTAACGTAGTGGAACTTAATTACTATCTGATTTTAATAAGATTGTAAGACAAATATATCACAACGTTTGCAATGTATTTTTCATATTTTGTTGTATGGTGTTTCAAATATATGTATATATCAACATGTCCCTACACGGGAACTTGGATCACGACATTAGAATCTACTGACAGTGCCGAAGTATAGCCTCAAGTGCTTTGGTCAGAGATGTTTTGAACATTTTGCTCGTAACATTTGGAACTCTCTTCCAAAAATCTGAAACTATCTCCAACATTTGAGTCATTCAAATCAAGTCTAAACATCTTTTTGTTCAGTTCTATGGTTTATAAGAACGTTCACATTCGCAGCAGTTCTATAAATGGACTTGTTATTGCTCTTTGTGTGAACTGAGCACATTATTATCGTATTATTATCCTTTATTAACATTATGATGTTTAGCGCATTGAGCATGCTTTCGAGCGTGGTTATGTGAGCTTTATAAATATGCACTATCATTATTATTAGTTGTAGTTGTACTTCAACAATAGAAAACACCGGGGGGCATCTCACAGTACTTGCGCATCGTGTATACGTGCATATGGAATAACTAATAGATTTATATGAAAAATTAGCAGTGTTTCTTTGTCTAATGGCAGTAAACATGCAGCACTTGATTATACAAGTTGAACAATTCATGATACATATACCACCAATTTATAATCTAATTAAAGGTACATCCATTGTGTTTTGGGGGTCACATATTGCAAACGTTATATATGGTGTTATTTTATCGAGAAGTACCGACTGTTACCAAAAACTACCATTTTGATGATTGTAGACTTAGCATATTGACGATATGAAGGTAAAAGTAGTGATTTCTGATCGAAAACCGGACAATGCACAGTGTGTGGCGCGCGTGAATGAGTCAAACGTAATTTTGGAATCTTATTTATAACAGCCAAAATGACAAATTTGAGTTGATAATGTTTAATAGGTCACATAACTACTGTGCATGTAAATGGGACGTGTAGTTTCGGTTTCTGCACATGCATAGTGATGTTACTCGATTTTAATTGGAAAATAGTAATTATTATATATTTGGCGATTGGGGATGAATATGCATGTTGAGTGAAATTATTTGAACTGATATCAGCACATAGTGTATGTTGGCATGTATTAAAGGCAAATACAATTTTATGAAACACAATGGATGCACCTTTAAGGCTTGAACTTTATCTCATTTTGTTGAATGGTTACTGCCAGGAAGTCGAGCCTGCTGCTGTATATATATATAAACACTCGAGAGCTAGGGACCCTCCATGACTTCCTTCAATGTCCTCTGTATAATACGTGACTGTAGATTCAACATTTACTTTCCCCAGAAAATAACCCCAACCGTTTTTCATATAAACTTCTCTACCAGATGCTATTTTAGTGTTATAAATTTACTAGAAGTTAAGCTGCGTATATTTTTGTATCTACAATCTAGTTCCGCGAAAATATTTATAAATTTATAAACATTTAGTGTAGTCAGTTTGCTGTTCCTTTTTCACTTGTCCTTGCTCTAATCAATAATCAAGTAACCTTCCGTATATATATTTCTCGAGATAAGCACGTCATAAGATAACATAATCAAATTAGAAAGTTCAAATGAATTAATGAAACGTTGCATTAAATCGACACGTGTTGCCCAAGCATGAGTCCAAGCGAAACCTATGGAGTTATCGTTCGCAAGGCACTCTCCTGCTCGACAAGGAAATATATAGACGGCACCCAGCTTCATAATGAAACTTTCAAGCTTTAATTGTGATTTTTAGAAATAAACGTTGGGTAAACGTTTCTTCTTGTATATTATAACACTTATTGTATAGTCTTTAAATCCATGAAGATGTATCTTCATAAACATACTAATTCAGAAAGAAGACCAAATGCGAGCCAGAAAGCGATATTGGTTAATTGTTGAATTTATAACAGGGACATTTATACTTCATATGCAAATGAAAAAAAACCTCGTTCTTACAAAGATAAAAGATGCCAATACAAATCGTCGCATTGAACAAGACGATTCAAATAAGTATTACTTACTTATTGGAAAATTGGAACAGTTATAAGAGTTAGTAAGGCACAATTTTTAAAACGTTATACAACTTGTATTATTGGTGTGTTGATCAGTATTAAATATTTGAGAATGTTTAATTAAAGTATCATGATGTCAAACGCGTTTTTTTGCAAATTAAATTTTTTTTATTGTGAAATCATAAATGGTAGTATCATTCAAACTCAACTCTTGATCACAGTTCGAATTCGTTGTGTTTCTTGTAAATTAATAATAAAATGTGCTAGTTTGTTTTTTGCTTATGAAAAGAACTATCGTTAGAGAAACATGTGGATCGTGTTTCCTCGATATGCTACCTGCAAATCAGGAACATCAGTCGAATTAGAAAGTTTTTGACAAAGGATGCTGCTATCAAGTTGGTACTTTCAATGATAATGACACGGGTTGATTATTGTAACGTGTTACTAACTGGAGCACCAAAACATCTCATTTCAAAACTACAAAAAATACAGAACACTGCTGCAAGGATTGTGTCACGTTCTCCAAAACACAGTCATATTACTCCAGTGCTTCAAGAGCTGCATTGGCTTCCGGTTCAGTATAGAATAACATTTAAAACCTTGTGCTTTGCCTATCAGTGCATGACAGGAACAGCTCCTACCTACATCCAGGACCTATTGAAGGTGTATGTGCCGAGAAGGACTCTTCGTTCTGGAGAGAAAGACCTCCTATGTGTTCCTGTAGTGTCCACAAAGAGCTATGGAGAGAGGACATTTTCATATGCAGCCGCTGTTGCATGGAATAATCTTCCCCTTGAACTCAAAACAGCTACCTCCTTCTCACATTTTAAATCTCTTCTGAAAACACACCTTTTTAAACAAGCCTTTTTCTGATCTTCGCGCTTAGAGCATGTATTATGCATGGATTTCAGCGCATAATATTAAAGTGATCTATTATCATATTATTATTATGACTATTTTAAAACTATGAAAAACAACTATTGAATACATACCACTCAACGTACTTCTAACTGCAATACATGTAAGTGATAACATGCGCAAAACCATACGCGCAACTTATAACTGTATCCGGTTTGGCAGTCATCATAATGTTCAGTGCGTGCTACAGTTTTCGCTGTACGGATAGGCGTGTTTATTACCCTTTAGATAAATTTGTTGAATTTTAATTGGTCAATAGCCAATGCATATGAAACCGTGTAGGTGGATTTGCCAGGGTGTACCATCCGTATGACCCGTGAAGACAGGTCATGTGACTAACTACACAGGTCCTACGGGCGACCTTGACCATAGATGGAATGCAGAAGTTAAACGGTTGCTCGACTCGGAATTTCAGAATAGAATCTTACCTTAACAAACATAAGTACGATAATTTCAACCTATGTAAAAACAATTATTTTGTTTGTTTCAATAAATGATTCAATAAAAACATGTGTCTCTATATTATTCTCCAGGAAAATACGTAATATACAAGGGTCTTACAGTCCCGTACCCCCTGTCAAAACACCGTGTAACTAATAAATAATAATAATAAAATAAATAATAACTCCACATGTGACAACTTCATCACTTTTGAAGCTGTCCGCTTCGACGGTATAATTGCCGTTTACAGGTTTATAAAAGCGAATAGTAATTCTTTTATTGATATTACAAAGTACATCTACGTTAATCTCGACCAGGAAGCATATTTTCTCAAGTTATGGTCTATTCTACATTTGTTATTTAGAACCAACGAGTATCGATAATTGATAATTTTCGAACTGTGAACTATGTTTATATGTTTTAGATATATATGTATACGAAACGATGTATGTCCCTGAATGTCACCCTGTATGTATACCTGAAAAAAAGTGAAATAAATTTTTTTTTTTAAAAGTGTTATTGCATCAATAGAAAGGAGTGCACAAAGCATAATAAGTCCTGAACTGTCCAAAATACTGTCAAAAAGTGTGCTACAGTGCCTTTAAGATAACATTATGTCTTGATGTAGAAATTCAGAAGGTAAACTATCAGAAACTAAAGTTCTAATTACCATTTCGTCATGTCAAAACACATCTCAGTTTAAATACGCCGAACAATAACGCAAAAACTGTGACAAATAACAAAGACTCTGTTACATATCACAGATATTCTGTCTCCATAATCACAAATATTCCCCCCTGACTGTACTATAACCAAGTTCCCTACCCTGACCACAGCGTAGCGTGGTATCTGTCCTATCCTTATAATGCTGAGCTCCACGCAAGGAAACAACACATCCCATAGTTTAGTATTGTAAATTTTCATACAACTTGGTCTTCGCAACAGAAGGATTGACAGGGAGAGATACTACATGAGTATTCATCGTCAAGTTCACCACTTTATACATTGCTAGATAAACTGAGAAAGAAGGGTTATTCCCTGCCCCACATTGAAACATGAGTTGGGAGACTTGTGGTGTCACCCTGTGTGACTTAGTTCGAAGTATGCCTCTGTCCACCCAGCAGTAAATTGGGTACCTGGTATGATACGATGGTAGTCTGAATTTAAACCTTGAACGCCTGACAGGCGACCGGTTGTAATCTCCTACAGGAGTGTTCTGTACTCGTTGACCAGGGGTAATATGTCGACCAGCGTTTTGAGAATGTGACGTGTATGGATATATGCGCTATATAAATGGACGTTTTATTATTATTTCTATAAATTGGCAATGCTGTATACAGTACGAGTATTTTTGGAAGTTTACGTAGAGGAAACATGCTGGTGTTAGTTGCAAATTCATTTCACGCTGGGAGATAGTGATACAGGATCTATTAGTTCCATGTTACAATAGCTGGACAAGCTTTGCATTTAGATTAGTTAGTATAACTCATTAGCTATAGTGAATATTGAATAATTTTAAATAATAGAATTTGTGTTGGTAAAAAGATGTCATTTCAATAAATTTTAAAAAGAACCTTGATATATTTGTCACTTTCCTTCTTTATGTAACATATGTTCTGTTTTAATCTAGCGTTTGACTGAAAAACAGGACAAACTAATTTCCATGCAGTGACTAAGTAATCTAAAAGCCCTACACATATTTGAAATCCACTTATTTAAATATTTCTAAGTCTGAACATAGCAATTTGCTCCACTTAGTAAATGCTAAATGAACATTTAAGTTTAAAAAAGAACATGGTTTGCTTACATTGAACAGTTATCTAGTTCTGTTCTTAAACGAACCTAAACAATTTCAAATCGTGTTCATACAAGCACGAAGGTATACATTTCTCCGAAATCTAAAATTCGTGTCCAATGTGAAACACGTGACCAATGTCGAAATGAAACACGTGACCAATGTCAAAGTGAACATGTGACCATTGTCAAAGTGAAACATGTGACCATTGTCAAAGTAAAACACATGAACAATGTCAAAGTGAAACACGTGACCAATATCAAAATGAAACGTGCCCAATGTCAAACATGTGACCAATGTCAACGTGAAACATGTGACCAATGTCAAAGTGAAACACATGACCACTGTCAAAGTGAAACACGTGACCAATGTCAATCTGATCCACGTGACCAATGTCAATATGAAACACGTGACCAATGTCGAAGTGAAACATGTGCCTAATGTCAAAGTGAAACGCGTGACCAATGTTAAAATGAAACACGTGACCAATGTCAAAGTGAAACATGTGACTAATGTTAAAATGAAACACGTGACCAATGTCGAAATGAAACACGTGACCAGTGTCAAAGTGAAACATATGAACAATGTCAAAGTGAAACACGTGACCAATGTCAATCTGATCCACGTGACCAATGTCAATATGAAACACGTGACCAATGTCGAAGTGAAACATGTGCCTAATGTCAAAGTGAAACGCGTGACCAATGTTAAAATGAAACACGTGACCGATGTCGAAATGAAACACCTGACCAGTGTCATCTTGAAACAAATGAACAATGTCAATATGAAACACGTGACCAATGTCAATATGAAACACGTGACCAATGTCGAAGACAAACATTAGCCTGAAGTCTGAACATAGCAATTTGCTCCACTTAGTAAATGCTAAATGAACATTTAAGTTTAAAAAAGAACATGGTTTGCTTACATTGATCAGTTATCTAGTTCTGTTCTTAAACGAACCTAACCAATTTCGAATCGTGTTCATACAAGCACGAAGGTATACATTTCTCCGAAATCTAAAATTCGTGTCCAATGTGAAACACGTGACCAATGTCGAAATGAAACACGTGACCAATGTCAAAGTGAACATGTGACCATTGTCAAAGTGAAACATGTGACCATTGTCAAAGTAAAACACATGAACAATGTCAAAGTGAAACACGTGACCAATATCAAAATGAAACGTGCCCAATGTCAAACATGTGACCAATGTCAACGTGAAACATGTGACCAATGTCAAAGTGAAACACATGACCACTGTCAAAGTGAAACACGTGACCAATGTCAATCTGATACACGTGACCAATGTCAATATGAAACACGTGACCAATGTCGAAGTGAAACATGTGCCTAATGTCAAAGTGAAACGCGTGACCAATGTTAAAATGAAACACGTGACCAATGTCAAAGTGAAACATGTGACTAATGTAAAAATGAAACACGTGACCAATGTCGAAATGAAACACGTGACCAGTGTCAAAGTGAAACATATGAACAATGTCAAAGTGAAACACGTGACCAATGTCAATCTGATCCACGTGACCAATGTCAATATGAAACACGTGACCAATGTCGAAGTGAAACATGTGCCTAATGTCAAAGTGAAACGCGTGACCAATGTTAAAATGAAACACGTGACCAATGTCAAAATGAAACACGTGACCGATGTCGAAATGAAACACGTGACCAGTGTCATCTTGAAACAAATGAACAATGTCAATATGAAACACGTGACCAATGTCAATATGAAACACATGACCAATGTCGAAGACAAACATGTGCCTAATGTCAAAGTGAAACACGTGACCAATGTTAAAATGAAACACGTGACCAATGTCAAAGTGAAACATGTGACTAATGTCAAAAGGAAACACGTGACCAATGTCGAAATGAAACACGTGACCAGTGTCAAAGTGAAACACGTGACCAATGTCAAAATGAAACATGTGCCTCATGTCAAAGTGAAACACGTGATCAATGTCGAAGTGAAACATGTGCCTAATGTCAAAGTGAAACGCGTGACCAATGTTAAAATGAAACACGTGACCAATGTCAAAGTGAAACATGTGACTAATGTAAAATTGAAACACGTGACCAGTGTCAAAGTGAAACACATGAACAATGTCAAAGTGAAACACGTGGCCAATGTCAATCTGATCCACGTGACCAATGTCAATATGAAACACGTGACCAATGTCGAAGTGAAACATGTGCCTAATGTCAAAGTGAAACGCGTGACCAATGTTAAAACGAAACACGTGACCAATGTCAAAGTGAAACTTGTATCTAATGTAAAATTGAAACACGTGACCAGTGTCAAAGTGAAACAAATGAACACTGTCAATATGAAACACGTGACCAATGTCAATATGAAACACGGGGCCAATGTCGAAGACAAACATGTGCCTAATGTCAAAGTGAAACACGTGACCAATGTTAAAATGAAACACGTGACCAATGTCAAAGTGAAACATGTGACTAATGTAAAAATGAAACACGTGACCAATGTCGAAATGAAACACGTGACCAGTGTCAAAGTGAAGCACATGAACAATGTCAAAGTGAAACATGTGACCAATGTCAATATGAAACACGTGACCAATGTCGAAGTGAAACATGTGCCTAATGTTAAAGTGAAACACGTGACCAATGTTAAAATGAAACACGTGACCAATGTCAAAGTGAAACATGTGACTAATGTCAAAAGGAAACACGTGACCAATGTCGAAATGAAACACGTGACCAGTGTCAAAGTGAAACACGTGACCAATGTCAAAATGAAACATGTGCCTCATGTCAAAAGTGAAACACGTGACCAATGTCGAAGTGAAACATGTGCCTAATGTCAAAGTGAAACGCGTGACCAATGTTAAAATGAAACACGTGACCAATGTCAAAGTGAAACACAAGTGACCAATGTCAGTATGAAACACGTGACCAATGTCGAAGTGAAACACGTGACCAATGTCGAAGTGAAACATGTGCCTAATGTCAAAGTGAAACCGCTAGGTGTAACGAACCTTCCCACACCAATCATGTCAACATAAATGATGAAGTAAAGATAGTAAACAAAATCAAAGTAAGAAATTTTATCACAGAAAACAATATGAACAATTTAAAGAAAAAGATGCGCCCTTATCGCTTCAAAACATTTCCGAAAATGAATTCCATCTTTCTATTCAGGTTATGTCAGAGTGCTACAAGCTTCCGTGTCCTTCTACTACATGCAGCGTGATCACATGAAGGCCGCCATGTTTTATCTGTCGAGTTCTTTCCTGGATGAAGTGGATGGACATGTGGCAAGAGCGCTTGAACAAGGTATTCTCTCTAATATGCACCGGATCTCTTGTAAACGCTGGGCCACTTTGTCATTAATACTGAGATGTTAAGTTTAAGATGAAAGTTAGTGTATGTTGTGTCTAACTCTATTGGAAAACAACTGTTAATTCAAACATCAAACTCAAAATGTTTTTTGCAATAACCCGTCTCGAACCCGAAACCTCCATACTCCTGCACACCAAGCGCAGCGATGATACCGATGATTTATCTCTCGGGTTGCGGGTATTAAATCTCATAAACACCCTTTGGCATGCTTTATCCTCTACATAAACGGCAAATTCGAGAATAATACCGTGATACATCGCCTATAACAGTCAGAGAGGAGTGGGTCCAATTCCTTTAATCAACCTTTATCCTTAAAAGATTCACTGTATCTGTTTTATTCAGAGAGCCGATTGGGTCAAGTCGTGGACATGGTAGTGGACCGTGTCACGACAATGTGTCTGTGTGCGGCTCTGTGTCACTTCTACCCTCGTTACATGCTCTTCTTCCAGTTCAGTATGGCGCTCGACATCTTCAGTCACTGGATACACGTGTAGAGGTGAGGAATTCAAGAGATTTCATTGGTTAGATAGCAAAAAAGTTAGGTACAAGTCATTCGATTGGTCAGATAGTGCAGAGGCGAGATGTTTGAGTGATTTGATTGGTCAGATAGTGAAGGTATTTCTGTGATAATGAGGAGGTTGGACATGTGAATAATTTACCTGGTTGTATATTGCAGAGGGGAGGCGTGGAAGCATCTTTAAGAGACATATATTACATTTCAAAGTATTTCTTTTTTCATCGTTTGAACGTCCCAATGATATAAAGTTACCAAAGGGTCTCCGTAATAGATATATTTTCTTTCAGCTCCTCAATATCGGGTCATACAAGCCACAAGACGATTGGTTTGACGGATTCCCCCGTTCTCAATCTCTACTACAGTAACAGGGTACTACACTATCATTACGTTCATTACTCAGCGATAATTGTACCTTTAATGTTTGTATAAATAAGTATTCCATATTACGTTTATATTCGTTTTAATGAAATCTAAGAGCAAGAGAGTGAAAATAAAAACATTTAAACCCCTAAATATTGTTTTTAGCTGTGATATTTCACTTAAATCAGTGTGGCATCTTGTTTCACAATGCGAAATTCATTCACACACGTAATGTAATCACGGCTTGGTATATAAAGTGTTGCCTCGTCCAGGTGTTTCTGTCTTTGATGTGTGTCGCTAACGAGCTCTTCTACTGTCTCCTGTACCTGACCTACTTTACACCTGGACCAGTCTGTGAGTTGCCACTTGAGATCATTATCCTCGTGTTTCTTTGTGAAATGTTTATAACAGAGTTCCAGGGTATGTTGCAGATGATTCAGGTGCATGGGATGCCGATTCAGACAGTGCTGATTTACGTGTATGCTGATGACCTTAAAGGGGCAGTAGCACGTTTTTTGCAAATTATATTTTTTCAAATTTCCCATTTATAATGATAGTTTATGTCCTTTATATTTACTTTAAAGGATAAAACATCTTATAACACAAACACATTATCCGCAGTGGTAATAATGGTGTTTCGTATTAAGCTATAATTGAATTGCGGCCATTTTAATTTGAACACATTTACAAAATTACAGAATTACAAAAACGATTCCCATGGCTTTACTGAACCATGTACACTCATTTTAACCTTGATTTTCCGAAGAGAGAAGGGTGTTTTACTATTAGTGACATTATTTCCCCAATACATTTCATCAACTTTTTTTAGCGAAAAAAACCGTGCTACTGTCCCTTTAATCTATGTGTTGATCCAGTGATAGGATGGATGGTATTGTAACATAAGAATTGTACCTCTTGCGGTCTCGAGGATAATATGGACAAGACGAAGACGAATGGTGGTATTGCTCGAGCGATAGCGAGGGTGGGACACGATTTTCATGCGTTTAAGTTGTGACTCACAGTTACGACGATTTTGATATGGCATATTTTATTTGTAATTTATGCATTTATGTGTGCAAAATTCGACAGTTGATGATAGAAAATGCATATAAATAACGGTTGCTGGTCAAAAGAGCCATGCACGCATACGATGTACTATATGCCACTGGTTGTTCAACATACTTGAACTATTCCTGAACGATACTTTATCAAACCTGGCACAAGATAAACCCGTCGAGATATAAGATTACCGACCATCCTAAGATAAGTGCGGGCGATTCTGTCTTATCCAAATGAATTATTCAGAATTCATGCATAGTTAAACGACACATGTTCATGTTTGGTTATACCATTTATAACCCAAGGAATATAAGTCTGAAGGGCATTGCGAAGTGGAAGACGTCAGCCTGATGTTCTCGATATCAACTTCTTTATTATGAAGATACCCGACATTTCGGGGTAGCCCTATATACTCACTCCTTCATCCAGAGTTGACACATTTCAACCGATGAATGATGAATGAGTGTATCTTCACAATAAAGAAGTTGTTACCCAGTAAATCGTGTTTTCCCAAGGGACGTTTGTAACGATTTTCATTCATGTCTGAACATAAACCACGTGTTATTAAAGCTGACAAAACGAAGACAGAATTTAAAGATATCATGTGATGGAACAAGAAATGTCAGAATGTCTTTTTGAAATAGCTGATTTTATAGAATCTTTGTAATTCAAATATTTCTCTATGGTTCACAATATGTTTTAGTGCCACTGGGCCCCCTGTCTGTGGGGGTGTGGACCCTCATCCTGATCCTCTGCGCTCCCCTGTCCTTCATCAAGTCAGGAATTAGTGTGCTACAACTCGTCGTGGCCTGTCAGAACATAGTGGCAGTGGAAGCGGCTGAACAAGAACAAATCAAGGGGAAGAACTTGTGACACAAGAGAGAGAACTGGAACTAATCAAGGGGGAGAACTTGTGACACAAAAGGGAGAACTGGAACTAATCAAGGGGAAGAACTTGTGACACAAGAGGGAGAACTAGAATCTGGAACGAAATGGAAAATCTAATACGTTGAAAATTGATGATGGGTTTAGTAACAAAAAAGTTGGTTGTTTTAGCTTTATGGTTGAACTGTTCTACCTTGTCGTTATTTACGATGAAATGGAGCTCCCACTGCCATTAACATAAAGTTTAGCAATGCGAGACACATCATAATTAACGACAGGTAACTGTTGTAATATAAATTCAGGGTATTACAGTAATGCAAGTAATTTTTTAATGAATCTTCATGGAACACAAAATTATATTTCATTTATTGCAATTAAGGAGGCAAAACGTGAATAAGCTAGAATAATTAACTTTTGTTATTAAGGGGATTTAAAGTCACTTGCAAAAGAAACTCCACCAACAAAAGTATACTGGATATTTATTTCCACGGGTAATACAAGCGACTGAAACAGGACTACATCAATCTCCAAAGATCAACTGACTTTCATTTAATTTTTTAAAACCTTTTCTGAAGAGATATAAGATTGAAAAAGGGCTTGTTTTGTGACGACCTACAATAACGATGCACCAATAATCAAAGTCCAAAGATTAAATTATGTCGCCAACATTTTTTATTAATTTTTGTCGAAAGCATCTTTTATTAATTTAATTTCCACATGTCATAATGTTTTACATAATTGCCAAACTGGCCAGAACGCATGTTCAAAAAGCGATTTAACAACCCCCATGTGTGTTTGAACAGACACTCAAATAAAAGTATCACTACCCGAAATTGTGAGTAGGCCTACTTATTTACAAAACATGCGCCTGTCAAAGGTGTTCAAGATGAACTTTATCCAACAGCAGTGTTTCGGTTTTTATAATGTGGTGGCGTATCTTTTGCAAGTAAATTTATTAAGGGGATGTTGACTGTTTGGAACTTTAATCAATTGTATTTGTATTCAAATTAGATATATCAAAATTGTGTAAATAATTTTTTTAATTAATTATCAATATTTGTAATAAACGACATTTACTAACAAATCTTGTTATTTCGAGAAATCATGAGGAACTCTCGAGACGAACTATGTTTTCCATTTGATTGTACTTTATTTGTAAAAACGTACAAGGTTCATTAAGCAAACATGATTAACATACAATAAATGGGCCGTAAAAGCAAGGGACATGAGCGTATTCTAATAAAGGACGACCGAACACATACATCAAATTCAATGTATAAACATCGGAAAACATTACTTTTCTTGGAATTGTTCGTACATTTACAAAGTAAACATGTATTCAAATTAAGATGGTTCTTATTCTTCTTGAAATAAGCAGAGAGTCGTTTTAAACATACAATTAAATGGTTACTCTGCTTAAATATTACACCTCTATGTATATAAGTCTATGTTCTCAAAAGAATATATAAGTAAAATAATACACTGAACATACATAATGTGTTGCAGTTATAATGCAACAATGATGTCAATCGACAATGGATGTCATCAACCTTCTTCAAAAGGACGACTGGTACAGAGTCTATCGATAGACAATGTAAGTCGAACCATGCTAGATGTTGAAGAATTCACACCTGCCATTAACACTGGCGTTTTGTGACCTGGATATGCTAATGGAATTGATATGTTAATATTTGGAGACTGAAATAACTAGAAAACTTTGCTAACAAAACATCTCTGACATCAATGATCATTATATTTATGAACATACGTGTAAACATACAATGATAAACTTAGGTATAAAGTCATATCCAAGGGACGTTACTCTCAAAGGAAAGTACAATGGACAATTTAAATATAGTTTGGTCACTGCAAGAATATACAATAACAAACAATATACCTTAAGATATGGACATTATTTACCTTGATACGAGCCAGTGGTTATAGTGATATTTACTTTGTATTACAGTTTGCTTTTATGAATTCAGAACAATCCAAAATCTATTTTTCAAAACAAGCTACTTAAATATAGAATTACGCTTCTGCGAGAATTTCAAGGAACAATCCACATGACGTAAGTAAATACATAAAGCAAGAAGGTCCTCTGTTATCGTCATCTCAACTCCCTGAAGTAATCTTGTTTTTGTGTGAAAAAGTACCTCTTGTGATAGGATGGTTTGAGCAGGGTTACTACAGAAACATGACTACGAATGTTAGTATCTAGTAAAAATAAAATATCCATCTACGAGTCGTCCACAGCGTCACAACACGGAAGCGCCTTCATTGTATCTACTCGTTATTTGGTTAAGTATTTCAGGAATGGAGACAGACACTTCAGTCATGTGAACCTCTGTTAATCAATCATTAAACAATATTTAAAGCCTCTAACTTTGTTGAATCATGGAAGAATTTGAAATTCCTCAATTATAAATTCATTTGTATGAGATGCTGCTGTACGATGATGAGTGCTACATAACGCTCTAACAAAACAGTGAACGGTCTTGGTGATTTAAGAAGCCGAAAAGATTGCCGTGAACAATATTATCAATGTAAAATAAAATCGTACACGAGTAATCCCGCAGACATGAATCCATTAGTCTAAGAGAATGTTTTTAGTCTAGACAAAGAATCTTTTGCAGTCTAGGCAAAGAATCCCCAGCAGAAGACGGCTAAGGTCATCAGTACGATAGCGTTGATGTTGAGTATACGTCTCCACGTCTTGCCCTCGTAGATTGACGTCTGCTTGGCCTCGATGGCGCGCTTCTCCTCGTCCGAGATCTCGGGCTGTTGGCCCATCTTCTCGATACCACATATCCATTCGAACGCCTTCTTGTAACATGGCAAACTGTCGTAGTCTTCTGTGGGTGGAGATTACAGAGTTATCAGAAGGGAAAATTCATTGGAAAGCGACAGGTTTACAATGGTTTAGATGTCTTGAACAACGACTTTGGGTTTTTCACTTCCCAATGTCAAAAAAATAAGTTATACGTATATACTATAACTGACGGCTCTGTCTAAAACATTTTAGGGTAACACGTCCTAAATGTCCATGACATTCATTCTTGTTGATTTAATATCTCAGACATCTAATCCTACATGAGCCTTACAACTGCAGATGAAGGGAGGTAACTCCAAGCAGACAGAACGGTAACGAACCTTCTAACAACTTCAAACTTGCTAGTTTTGCCTCCTTCTCAGCCTCCTCTCTGGCGATGACCTCAGCGTCGATGTCCACACGCTCCCCGGTCTCGTAGCGGTTCCAGAAGGTCAGTCGGACCAGCTGCACAAACATACATGTAGTACACACAGAGTCAGTACAGGGGGTATACACATGTATTACAGTGCAGAAGGGTTATATCATCTACAAGTGTATGCAAGGGCTTGCTGGCCCATGTTTAAAATGAGTTACACTTAAGTCATATTTGGCTTGCTAACCTAGGTTTAGAAAGAAACATGGTCATGAAATCAGGTCATATTTGGGGTGTTTGACAATGCCGTTTTAGTCCTTAAAGCCTGACATTTTTGGGGAGGTACCTCGCAAAATCAAAGTTTTTCTCTCTATATTTGGTCTTAAATATTTGGATTTGCGTTTACATCTCGATTTTGGTCCCCCAAAAAATGAACGCCCATTGTAACGCTTAAATATGTTCTGTCATCCTGAGGGTGACCAGGACTCCCTGTTACGATCATGTCATACTTGGACTCAAAGCATCCTCATTAAACCTAGAATTGTCAACTGATAACATAAATCAGTGGCGGACCCACAGAAACGAACATTCTGGACCCCCATTCAGAAACCCTGAATGGGCACCAACGAGAGTTGGTAAGGAAGGATGATGGATAAAGTCCAGTAAATATGTATGAATGGGCTCGATATCACGTGAATCACACAAATTGTCAAAAGCCAACAATAAGGTATACTCACATGGATGTCATCGATGGGCTTGGTGAGAAGACTGATGATGATGGTGGCGACAGCCACGATGACGAAGAGGATGCAGCCGAAGTGGAGGTAGTGTACCTTGCTGACGATGTCGGGGAGGCCTGAGGGGGGCTCTCCACAGGCAGTAGGCGAATAGGAGTACTCCCAGACGAACCGGATCATTCCAATCACTAGACCCAGCATCAACCCCCAGAATGCACCCTGATTGAAGAAGACGACACATTTGGTTACATAAATAGTTGCGAATAATTGCAATACAGGACAGAGAGAGATATATTTATATAGGGGTAACCCTGTTTATCAATCCCCTTTTTCATGTACCATCTGGAAAATAAATACCGTTTAAATCATGCAGGACACAGTTGACAGGCATACATCCAATGAAAAGAAGAACCAGTGGACATATTGTATGTTGACTACAGACTGGAGGAGAATTCATTATACTTTTATAACTTACAGCTTCGTTTATCCTCTTCCAGAATATGGCAAGGACGTAGACCGCACACACGGGTGGAGCGAGGAAGCTGGTGATACCCTGGATGTAGTGGAAGAGTTCGCTGATGTTCTGCACCACGGGGATCCAGGCGATACTCACCCCCACCAGCAGCAGGACACACACTCTGGAGACAGAGAGATTATGATCATGTGTGTGGCTAAACATCACATCTGTTTTGAAAGGTTAGCGATGATGAAATTACAAACAGAGATACATTTGTGAATGGCTCCGTGTTGATGTTGATAACGGAGATTTAACGAGCGGTTTTCAGCGGAGCTGTTCTCCCACTCGGGTATTGGCCCGGTGCTTTGAAAAGGCTTTTATATTTGGAGAGTGCTTTAACATCATATCTATTCGGCAAGCATAGGGATGATAAAATGACAAACAGAGATACATTTGTGAATGAACTGATGCTTGGTACAGGATGTGATATTTGGAGAGAAGGAACAGACGACATTGAAAGTTAATCTCAGACGACTCGAAGGTAAGAAGGACAATAGTTTCAGCGGTTTGCAGATGAGCGGGGAGTTCATTTTCATGAGCAGGGCTAGGAATCGATCAGATTATAATAGCTGAATGAAATTCATTTTGATCACCATGAAATTTTAATCTCAACATTTACGAGCAAGGAGATGAAATAACATCAGTTGTGACTACCATGTTCATGCTGGACCTTGTGACCCAACATGCGTTGAAATGTAATGAACCTACCTGCCGACGATCATAAGTTCGACATCGGTGGATTGTTTGCGGATACGCCTCCAGATGTCCATGGTAAAGAGGGTGGAACTGGAGTTGAAGATGGAGGTGAGGGAGGAGATGAGAGCAGACATCATCACGGCCAGCATCAGACCACGGAGTCCAGGTGGCATCAGCTCCAGCACCAAGGTCGGGTAGGCGATGTTGGTGCAGCCGGACCTCGACCCGCAGATCTTGAAACACTCGTCTGGGTCGGCACAGCCAACTTTGTCTAGTTAGAGAGACATTTGGAGAGATGGATTAGGATGTCATAAAAGATTAAAAGTATTTGGTACATTGTGTGGTAGGCAATGTTCGTACAACCAGAAAGGACTGACTCTGACCCTGAAGCCATGTCCGAGACGAGGAAAGAAGTTGATGTCCATTTGTCGTGTTAAAGGGACACCCCGTCGAGGATAAAAATGAGTCTCATCTTTATCTCACTAAGCTGATTAGAGTGTCTGCAAACGAGTTACGCTTCACTTCACTGTCTATATGCAGTAGTTTTTATTACCAGTTACGTCAATTATCTGAAATTCGGTGTCTGTGACTTGTTAGCAGACACATTAATCAGCATAGGAACACATGATCTGATTTTTATTCTCGACGCGGTGCCCCTTTAAAACTGTGATTATGGTTGAATTGCTACTTTGTTTTGGTACAACGGAGAGAGGACTTGGGTCACAATGTCATATGCGATAGAACATGGCATCGGAAAGGGCGTTGTTCTTGATCATCAATATGTTGTGTTCGTGTATTGAATTTTCCGATTAGGAACATGATGGAGATAATACTTGTTTAAAGACGAAAGTAAAGGGCGATGTTCTGAGTCAAATGTCCACTTGTTGGTGGGAGACAGGGATGAACATAGCATTGATAACAAAACAGATAAAATATCACCTGACTTGTTTTGGTTGGCTGTATGTGGATTAGGAAGAATTTGAAAGTAAATGAATTTGATGACAAGGAATTTTAAATAAAACACATGGAGGAGGGAAGGAAAAGTTTTAATTTATATTAGCTACTTAAATAGTTAGGAATTGGAGGTACACGTATTTATAAAATGTGAAAAGTTATGTTTGATAGACTGATTAAATGATATAGGCAAATTTGAGAGTTTGAAGTTATCCGACATACCAGGGAAGAGTATCCTGGAGATCATGCCTGGGAACACGAGCAGCCACATGGGGAGGAACTTGAGGTAGCCTGCCAGGATTGTGCCAGCCTTGGCGTGAGACAGATTCTTAGCGGCCAGCGCTCTCTGAACAATCACCTGCAAGAGCAAAGAAGAACCGTCATTGAGTGCATGGACTCTAGATATCCCATATCCGTAGTTATCTTTGTACTAACATAGCTCTAATTCAGTGTTAATATATCCAAGTATCGAGACAGAAGAGAGCTTCTGTGTAACCTTTGTGCAAACCTACCAGTTGACAGCAAGATACACGGCCTGTCAATACTCACATAGCAGAAGGTAGAAATACAAAGGATGGCAAGCATAATTCAAGAACAGTCTGATTATCTGATTAGAGAGACTATAATTCCAGTTCTCCCTGTAGAGAACAAACAACAATGAAAGAGTGGTCTCGTTCAAACATTTGGTGTACTGCTCCAACCTTTTTAAAGCAAAAATAATTTATTCGAATATTCTTGCAACAAGAGTTATCTGCACGAACACCTGAAGAAAACTTCACTCGTGTCTAGAATGAAGGGTTAACAATCTGTCCAGAAAGCGGAGGTAAAAACTGTAATCTGGCTCCTGAACAATCCGCTAAGATGTGACGTGTAATTTCTATTAGTAATATCTAAAATGACACAATCCCTTGGCTTCCTAGAATACACGGGCAGGACGCCGTACTGCTCCATTATATCAAAACAAGCATTGACGAAATCTCCTCAAAAAGAGTAAGCCCTGCAACTATGGACGAACCTGATCTGAGCACCAGTACCACACAGAGGAGATGGTCAGACCGAACATGATTCCGGGCCAGGGGAGACCGCCGTCGTCAGCTGATCGGATGAGGTGCATGGAGTTGGCTGGGGGCATGCCGCAGTCGGTGAAGCTGTAGTTGTCGCCAGTGCCGTAGTGGACCTTGGTGGTGTTAGGCCAGGCCTCGAAGAACTCCTTGACAACCATCTCGTAACTCCCGATCTTGATGAAACCTGAAGCAAGTCAGACAATTACATGTGATAGAGTCTTCAGGCTATATTTTGAGAATGTAGTGACTTTGTCCAATCGTGTCAGATATGTATTTACCTCAAAGCATTTTGAATTTCTCTTTTGAATATGAAGCCTTATTTCTGAAACATCCATTTTTCAAAGTTCAAGTCATTGTATTTGTTGCCTCGGGCGCATATACACTTATACATACTGACACATAAATACAAAGGAAATGAAACTGTAACATGTTTAGCCTATAATAATATTTGATGTCATATTAATTCCATCAATGGTTGAATCTCAAAAATCGTGAATTTGTACGAGTATTTTACGTTGTATCGTTGTTTACTAGTCTCATGTCCCATCGTTGTTGAGTTTTGGGATACACTAATGATGATCATGATCATGATCATGATCATGAATGCAACTTACTCATGACCATGAGGATGAAGGCGCCCACCAACATGATGATGGTTTGAATGAAGTCGGTCCAGATAACAGCCGTCAGACCACCTGGAAGTAGATCATAAACAATGTGAAATTGTGAATACAGTCAGAGCCGGATCACATATACACGGAAACTCCCGGAAACTCCCGGAAACTCCCGGGAACGAAACTTTTGTAATGAAATGGTACTCACTTTTACAGACCTCGTGTTTCCCCACTCGCACGATTGTGTGTTTAATCTCTTCGATGCATTTCTATTTCTATACAATATGTTACCCATATTTGTGTGCATCAACTGCAGTACCCTTCTGATGTTCTGTCCTTCTAATGCCTCTGATTCTTTAACGTCTTTTGGGATGACGCTGCTGGGAATCACACCCAGTCTTACTCTGCTTACCTAACCACATGCCATCAACAATGTGATACCATTGTGAACCAAGCCAAAAATCAGATGGACAAAACCCCACGATAATTGCTATGGCCAAAACTGCACATATACCTATTCTAGCATTGAGAACACGTGTTGCAAATGCATTGAAAATGGTAGAACCCATTATCCATTCGTTGTTTTAAAAAATGATCAACACTTTGTAGAGACTTATAGGAATGCCAGACTAGATTTTTCCACATTCTCCTAAATAAAGCACTAAACCCTACTGCTCTACCAGCTGATCTATATGAGTTACCTCCGATGGTGAAGAGCGCGGCTATGATGAGCAGGATGATTATAGCCACGTAGAGATTCAGCTCCGGCATCGCCTGGGTCAAGAAGATGGCCCCTGAGTAGAGATCAGCCTGTAAACAGGGACTCAATATTAAAAAATTGAATTAAAAATAAGTTTAACGGACCTATACCGAAACGTAGCAAGCAGTGTATAAATAGAGGATATTATATGAGTGTCTATGTCATACTATGTTTACGACACGAGTGCCTGAATATTAGTATTTCCCGAGCGAGAGCGAGGGATATACCGATATTCAGGCACGAGTGTCGTAAACATAGTATGGCATAGACACTCATATAATATTCTGTTTATTACCGAAGTCGTGAAATTATTGAAAACACACTAAAATCCCGTCGTCGTGCATTTAGAGAGCAACGTCATAGACGAAACGTGACGTCATTATCATTGTTTATGACGTCACGTCACCATGACAAAGTGATATGTTGCCCTAGGGCATCGTATGAAAAATATAAACCCCGATATGATTGCCCCCGTAGGTAATAAATAGAGGATATTATTGAGTGTCTATATATGACATACTATGTTTACGACACGAGTGCCTGAATATAGTATTTCCCGAGCGAGAGCGAGGGATATACTGATATTCAGGCACGAGTGTCGTAAACATAGTATAACATAGACACAAATATAATATTCTGTTTATTACCGAAGTCGTGCAATTAATGATAACACGCTAAAATCCACTTTCAACCATAGTCTAGCGACCCGCCGTCGCCGCATTTGGAATGCAACGTCATAGACGGAGCGTGACGTCATAGTATTGTTTATGACGTCATGTCACCATGACAAAGTGATATTTTGCCCTAGGGCATCGTATGAAAAATAGGAACCCCGATATGATTGCCCTCGTAGGTAATAAAAGCACTTTAGACTGGGTTGGCAAAAAGTAAAAGCATAGATCTCATCGCTATTCTATGTTGGAATAAATTCTTATTGTGCATCGGCATAACTCTCAGAGATCTGAAGAGAGAATGGACTCACGGAGATCTTGGTAAATATGTACAGTATGAGAGCCAGCACAGACAGGTAGATCCGGATCCTCTGTCCTCCGAACCGCTTCCTCAGGTACTCGGGCATTGTGAATACCTGCAGAACACAGGTGAGAAGCGTTAGTCACAGGTGTGTAGTGAGCAACTCCTTTTTAGGGTTTTATTTCTCATCAAATGTTGTCATACACATGTATATAACTATGCATACATAAATAATATAGTTTATGTTGTCCCAAGGTTGTTGCAAGTGAAACTGTATCTGATAACTGTTATGTAAAACAGCTTTCTACTGTAGACAAAATTACGGAGTTGCTGGAGGGATTCGAACCCCGAACATCAAGATCTGTTGCTCTTTCCCCATCCCGTCTTATCTCTCCCTCTCTCCTCTCCACATGACACTTTTGCCCCGAATGAACGTTAATGAAGATGATACAATTCGCTGATGACATATATGTAAAAGGAAGACTAAATGTATGAAGGAAGCGTGAGGTGCAGAGTTCACCTACCCCTGAAGCAATATACACTGGCACGAAGATCCAGCCCAGGATCATCAAGATGAAGATGGCCTGGAAATATAGAATAATGTCACATATGTAGTGTCATATTTCGGACAGGATACCTACTATTTTTTGATACCGATAACGTTAATTTGAGTACTCGAAGTTATCCAGTTACCGAAAAAAGTAAAAGAATTTTTACTTTTGCAGACAGTGTGATCCCAAATAAAACAATGATGCATTTGGTCACTGTCTATATGGCATGTATTTCTAATACAGTTATTATATGAATATAACAATTTAACAAAGTTAAGATAAGGGACGTACTTATTTTTAAATTGATATCTATTTACTTAATATAAATCTTTCATCACATAAAAATAAATAATTTTTAAAATTGTATATGATTGCATGTTATATAGGTTTCTTTTTAAAAGTAAAATGCACATATATAAAAGATTCACAAGTATTTGCTCACATTGAGTTCAAAGGCTGCTATCCCTATACCGCTGGACGCTCCTGATCCTGCCAGACCCACAAAGTGACCGCTACCAATGTTGCTGGCAAATAGGGAACAGCCAACCTGAAAGTGTGCAATGTTTGAAATTGAAATTAGGAGAAAATTCAAACATACATTTTAGGACACGCATCTTCTTGAAAATTCATGTTACTGCTGAAGACGTTGATATGAATGATATGCAGTAAATGAACAAAAGTTTCAATGCAGTTTTCAAATAAATATACACGATTCAAAAACCTAATTAATTGTACTGAAGCAATTAGGTGAATGAATATCTTTTCTAAACGATTGATGTTTTACTTCATTGTTGAAAATAATTACTTCAAGCCAGAGTTTGATACTCTTTATAATACTGATTCAAATCAAACAGAGGAGATTTATTGCAGTATCAGTGGAGGAAAGATATTTGAAAACATTTCGGTTTATGGTATTTTGGATTTAGTGATTTATGAAATTTGAAATCTTGAACAATTTACCGGGATCCAGTGCATGCTCCTTCCCGCCAAAAAGTACCCGCCAACCGAACCTCGATTTCGACATGATGACTGAAAGAAACAAAATATAATTGTTAAACATCAAACATGTTGTCTTGATATGCTTAGAAAGAAGGTTTTCTGTATCATTACCGTTTCATGCCGACTAGTCTTGGTATGATAGTGAAGTGGACATATAATCAACATACACTATACAATGGCAAGTGAAGCGTGAGTAAAATCTCATGCTAGTAAAAGGTCCGTAAAATCACACAATGCAAATGTGATAAAAGCAAGAGGTTAAAATCTACACTCACTGCAGTTGTGTTGTGTTAATTTATTTCACATCAACGCTGTATCTATCAAGACATGACCGATCAGTCAAGTATATATCAAGAAACCAAGTTACAGTGAAAGGTTTAAGCCACACAAGAGCTAATAATAAAGTGCATGATAAAGTTCTTAAAATATGTGGTTATTACAACTTTTCTTTTTTTTGATAGTTGTGATTGCATATAACTAAGCATCTTGGTTCTTCTTGCTTGGTGAATCAAACAAAGGTAGTCGTTAGAGATGAAACTCTTAGCACGTCTAGTTCTGCTTACAGGGACAGTGTCAGTCCATATATTTGATGGAGACGAAACAATAATGAGTGTAATTATGATTTTGATACTCATGAAATAACATTTTAACCAACATAATTCAAATAAACTATATGGCATAACTTTGTAGGAAACGAAACGGGATGAATTCAATTATTATGTTGATGTTCATGAAAACAGCATTTTAACCAATATGTTTCAAATAAACTGTATTTAAAAACTTAACGCAAAGCATAAACGCAAAATCAGGAACACCTCGGTCATCTATGCATATAGGTTACTGTTTACATACCGTGGGCAGTATCGTATATTAAACCTGAAAGCCGCCTCAGTTTGTCTAGTGAAGAACCAACACAGATGTTTACACAATACGTCTTGTATGTATCATATGACAAGGAGACGTGTTGAGCCCACTCTCTCTCCCCTAGCGTTATAAGGCGTGTGGTTGCACTAAGACCAGGGAAAAATATATGGGTCACTCCATGGAGTATTGCAGTATCACATTCACTTAATATTGACCAGGAGATATGCTCAGGTGACCGGACTCTGTCAAATGTCCTTCTGGAACACAACTGAATTTTACACCTGCTTATTAAGGTCACAGCTTAAGGTCACGAAAGTTACGTAATATGTGTTGTCGTCAAAGTAGGTACAAACGTACTAAAGTCAATTTATTTACATCATATCACTTTTTGTGGTTGTAGGTAATCTCGAAAACACAGACATTCCTTTTGAATTCGAAGTAAAAGGTCATGAGGATTATGTAATACTTATTAGGTCATTGTTTACGTCATTATAGGCCTTCACGTACAGGAAGCTATAATGTCAATTAATATACATCGAATTACATTTTATATAGAGATTATTACCCGAGAGGGTGTGGCATAGGGCTTTTACGAAACGAGTGTGACAAGTTGTAGTGCCCGAGCGAGAGCGAATTGAAACTTGTTTCTTAATAGTCAATTCGCACACATTCGAGTGTAATAATATCATTCTAACCTATTCCATTCCTTATGAATCGCGCAAACATAGAGTTTTGACATTATGACGTTATAGACGGCGAAATATTGGAAACGCTGAAGCAATGGTTAACTTTGCTAGGAAAACATGAAATGTGCACATGTGATGGTATCGAAAATTATAACTTGTTTTTTTTCCAACATATACGTAATAGGATATCATATTAAATTGTATGGTTGTAGGTATCCTCGGTAAACACAGACATCCCTTTTGAATATGAACGAGAAGATGGAAAATAACATATTGTTATATAATGATCAAATCAAGACTCTTTTAGGTGTAAGATATGTTAGACCATTATATCATTTACACTTTGATATTGCAAGAAGTGTATTTCAAAAGTTATATAATAACTGCATTCTTCTTGATACGTTCATCGTTGAGACATGACACAGGACCGAGGAAGTCATTGGTAAGTAAAAACTGATTACGTGAATGTATGCAAAGAAAAGACTGGTAGATTTGAAAAAGGAAGTACACCAATATCCACCAATGGCACCGACGACTAGCTGCGTATCAAGGTATATACAGGAAGTACAGCTAGTACATATGTGATAAACAGAGTAGGTGGTAAACACACCAGACAGTATTAGTTTTATCACATGTCACCTCTAGGTACGTAATGGTCTATGTAAATACACCTACTCTGATAACAGCGAGATTAAACGTTGGAAATATATACTAGGTATGCTATTGATTTATAGCCCTGCGCTCTTTGTGAATATGTCCACAGATTGTTGCTAGGATTAAACTGGGTTTTCTTTCCTAAAGGGACGGTGCTATTATTTTTTAGTGGTTTTCCTCTTTGCATCAAACGATATTTGCTTTTATGTCATGTTGTGACGCTTCGCTTCAAAATTTGAATGTATTGTGATGTCACTGTCCTTCACGAAAAAAGATGCTATCGGGTTATCCTGTTGAAAGTGAACTTTGAGGGGCTTTCCCCTTTGCATCCAAACCTATTTGCTATTGTGCCATTTTACGTCTAGTTTAACAGAGTGAAAGTATTGTGATGTGACTGTATCAGACGAAAAAAGAAATAAGCTGTAGTGTTATCCATCGTTGTGATCCTACGGTTGCATGTACGATCCTTATACAGGAACCTCATACGTGATTAACGCTTGCATTGTATTTGTAAGGTCATTAAACATAACAGGTTAGAAGTCAAGTTTGATAACAGATGTATTACCATTATATAGTGTTTTGTTGGTAATGCTATAGCATAATGCTATCATGCGGCTATATATACACCGTTGATGGCGTTTAGAGTATTTAAAGAGGCTGTAACAGGTTTTTTTGGCAAATTTTATTTTTTCAATTTCTCATTTATAATGATAGTTTATGTCATCTATATTTACTTTAGAGGGTAAAACATCTTATTACACAAAGCAATAATCCTTAGGAGAAATAAAAGTGCCGCGTATAAAGCAAAAATTGCATGGCAGCCATTTAATGTGAATTACAAATACGATTCCCATGGCTTTACCGAACCATGTACACTCATTTTTAAACTTGATTTTCACGATGAGAGAAGGGTTTTTAATACATTTTATCAACTTATTTGAGCGATAAAATGTGCTACTGCCCCTTTAAATTATGGTGATAATGATGGTGATGTTACAGTAACAATAAACATCTGGTTAAAATCCAGACAGACAGATATCAGGGGGAATTAAATATTTAGAATGTGAACTTTGTACATGTTTACAAGAGGTTTGTTGTTGAATTCCCTGACAGATAACAAGCGATATCTGACAAGCAATGTGAAGGTTAGAAGATATATAGATCATGTTGTTGGCTTCACAGAAATCTCGAGCATTGTTGTCTTTATATAACGCTATATATATTACTTCCGCCTCTATGGTATTAGAAATGAAGGTTTCGATGTTTTCATGACTAATATATGGACATGATAACCTCTTTTCCTGTTATGTCTCGAAAGAAATTCCAACGGTCTTGAATATAGCAAGAATGGGCGAATCATGTGTTACCTTGTTCCTGAGATGAGTATCATAATACGAACAGTTTGTCACCAGAAGGTGTCACGTCTACACTGTCGGCCAAAAGAAACGCCTAGTTGATTTTCCTTAAAATGAAAGACGAAACAATTTCTGAAATATAAGTGATGGTGGTCTTCACGTTATGCAGGAGCAATAATTGAAATGTAAGTACCTTGAAATCGGGGAAAATCGATTCAATAACATTCATGAAAACCACGCCCAATGAAGACTGCTATTTTCGGTTGATTCACTTGCGCACCGTAACTACGTACATATGTAGCAACATCACCACTTTAATGCGAATGCGTGCCTGTATTGTTGCTCGTGGTTGTATGAAAATATGTTTAAAATGTTTTTCTGATCAAGCACTGATCGAAAACTGAACAATTATTGTTTTCTCATTTCAACATTCGTCATTTTTTTGTGACTTGAACTTCTGAAATTCAAATGTATTATGTAGAAATGGTGCAAGTTCATAATGCTATAATATTGTTAAACTGTTGATAATAGTTTTTACGATATCTGCTAAGCTATCTGGTAGGCGTTTCTTTTGGCCGACAGTGTATGTACAACAGTTGATCTGAGTCATCTGGCTGTTGATACCATGATGTTTACAGAGTCAATGGTAAACAAAACAGGGACTGACTCAAATGTACCTCTTTCTTCTTTGGGGAACAAAATCCACTCAAATTGAAGCCGATATATATCGGTGATGGTCGTGTATAATCGTATAGACTCAACAGAGTTTTAGTTTAAGACAGGATCCCATTAGGGTGTATTTTGGATATATATATATATATATATATATATATATATATATATATATATATATATATATATATATATATATATATATATATATATATATATATATATTCATACTTGTAAGATAATAGATTTCAATCTTCCCAACACAGAAAGGATTAATGTGCATTCAAGGTAATTTATGAGACATGTTCTTATTTTTAAAAATAAACACTGGTTGAACGCGTATTTCTCACATCTCAATTTTGTTTTTGTCTCGTTATACTTTATTCAAATTTTGATTCTGTCTCGATTCATTTAAACCATCACGTTCGTCACAAACACGAGTCATACCTCATACCTGAAAAGGGTAAAGAAAAATAAAGCAAATTATTCGCATAAAGCTAAAGCATGCACAAGTGATCCATTCATCTGATTCAACAAGTTGTCATCCATAAATACTGCGTTTTAAAGTGAAATTAAAAACATATTTTCTAAGGATATTTTAAAAATAAAACACTATCAAATTAGTTATATCACCCAACTGGCATCCCAAAATGTTCAACCGATAAATATAGGAAATAAATATAAGAAATTTAAACAAATTCCACTTCATTCATTTTTACAATGTTGTCCCTTTTCAATTCTAATTCCTTTGACTTTCAGCGAGTCACATCAGAGCTGTATATTTAGCTGTTGACATGCGCACTGATATAATAGAGAGAATCACCAAGAGCACATTCCCTGATCTATCACTGTGCACAAGTATGTGTGGCTGTTTGCAATACAGTAGGCGTGCGTATTTACCAACTGTGCAGTGAATTATGTGCTCAGCGTTTAGCGTTTAACCACAGTAGGAAAGTATGCCCCTAAGTTGCATATCTTTGTTTGGGTAGCATGCTGGGTGCATTATGCATGGGAGAGGGGGGTACTCAGAGTTGTGTACTTGTGTGTGGGGAGTCTAAAGTACAACCTACTATTGTAGAAGTGGATTATCCCAAATATACCATTAACGGATACTGTCATCAACTAAACCTTTGTTGAGCATACACGAACTTACACGATCATAGACGATCTTATACGGTTATTCACGATCATGCACGACCATACAAGATCATACACGACCATACACGATCATAGATTATCATACATGATCTTACACGATCATAGACGATCTTATATGGTTATGCAAGATCATACACGGCCATGGAGGACCATAGATGATCATATACGTAGATCTAACACGGCCATACAGTATCATAGATGTTCATACACGTTCTTACCCGATCATAGTCGATCATTCATGATCTTATACGATTATACGCGATCATACCGGTTATAGACGATCACACACGGTTGTACACGATCATCTCGACAAGAACGGTATCTGTAAGACTTAAACCATTGAAATGTTTAGGTCATTACAATAGTAATGTTGTTCTTTCTGCAATAAGAAATCAATGGTTATGTTGATTCTTGGATGTAAGGGTTTTAGAAGATTATGTAAATAGATATTAGATATTAATTATCTAATAAAGATTATTTTGACATTATATCACCACATGACGGATTGCATCTTGCTAGTTTGTGGTCGAGAGAGAGAGAGAGAGAGAGAGAGAGAGAGAGAGGGGGTGGGGGGGGGGGGGGGGGGGGGGGGCAAACGCTATACAACAAGTTACTGAGGAAAGTTACAAATAATCAAAATGAACATCGAGTCTACGCATCTCGTTGAAATTACTACAGTGTTCTGTGCAAGGAATTGCTTTCTATAGAGTTTCAGTTTACATGTCGATGCTTGAGCGATTTCTTATACAGTCCTGTACATCACCAGTCTTGCTGCTGCATATACCCCGCAGAGGCTTCGAATTCCTACCAAGTTACTGAACAAAAGAAACTGGTACAGGTTTCGCTGTGTACACGAGGTATTGTCAGCACATATGACCTCAAATACCTGATATAGAAACTTACTACAGGCACACTAGGTCACGTGTTACATGCACGTGGAGACATGAAAGTGGATGCTCAAAGGAATGTTAATAAATTCATCAATATGGCTGAAACATATACAAAATGTGGGAACAATTCCGCCGTCGAATTGGAAAAAAGAAAGAAAACGGGAACACAGAAGTAAAGATGGGAGGAGACATGAAATGAAAAGAAGAATATAGACGGAGAGAGGGGAACAAGATAAGTTGCATTTTCGATGACAAAAGAGCAGAAATAGACGATAAATAAGTGCTGAAGTAAATAATTTAAATGCGATAAGTAGAATAGCAATGGAAAAATGACAGAGAAACGTTTAAAGAAAAGACGAATAGAAGATTCAGAGAGAACGTCACAATGGAGAAACGCGTGAAATAAATGGAAATGGAAAATTAACTTTACTTAATTAACTTATACGTCACCTACATAAGTAGAAGCAAAGCTTATGTAATGCACAAAATATACACGTTCGTCGATCCTGCCCCTGAGTCCTTGACCCATATATGGATGATTTACTACCCTATGTGAACTAACGTGAGGGGCGAGAAAAACCGGTGGTATACCCGTCCAGTTTACATAATATCCCCTTACAGAGTCTACACTAGGCGATATCCCTTATATTGCATGCGGTGCGTATCTTTTCTCGCACATTATACCGCGACCACTGGCAGCATGTACACAGATAGGTATTCACACACCGGTAGAACCGTGCCTAGAATACTGATGCCTTGCTGGAGCGAGAATCCAATGTATATATGTATGATCCACGTCAAACTCTTGTATAAGCGAATTGGGGGGGGGGGGGGGGGGGGGGGGGGGGGGGAGCGAATTGGGGGGGGGGGGGGGGGGGGGCGAATTAGGGGGGTTACAAGATTCGTCTTGACCCAGGGGATAAGATGAGTCTATAGAGGGCATTATACGATACGAAGGTGAAGTGGAAGAGTACGAGTGTATTAAGTTTTCCGGAATATAGGTAAAGGGGGCGATGTTCTAAGATGTACTAAGATAAGATAAGTAAGACTGTTGGATAACAACTTCTTTATTGTGAAAATACACGACGTTTTGGAGTATTTACTTACTCCTTCATCAGGTTTATTCTGAAGTGTGTTTTCTTAATAAAGAAGTTATATTTTATGCACTTTACTTCATTTTCCATAATTATATTTTCCAAAATTATTAAGAAACGTTTAATTTGGGTATCTGAAACTATAATTTAAAAGCAACCTAGACATCAATTTAAGTATGCTGTAGAGTCAGTGACAATTCACTAATCGGTAGAGTACTCAGACCCGGTTCTGTCAAAGCAAGAAATGTTCCAATTGTATAACTATCGCTGTACACTGTTCAAGAGCAGACAACTCTGGCACCATTGTACTTAAAATTTCCGATGTTTTTGTCAAGATTTTGGCTATGTAGGCTATGGACATAGCAACTGATTCGTAAAGGTTGATTTCAGTTCCCTTAAAACAGAGATGTGCAACTGTGCTGAACGCTACTTGGGAAACGAGGTCAACATGCCGTGGAAGAAAGCGTTTATATGCAGTTTGAGCAACGAAAGATGATCTTGCTGTCCTGAATCTATCACCTGAATCGAGGTCAAAAACACAATTATGTAGTAGACTATCTGCTTACTGCCTATAGTTTACCTTTCATTAAAGTCTGGGAACATCCATTAACCTGAGGTGGCGGTCGGTGACTGCTGTATATAGTTTACGAGTCCTTGTAACATAAGTTTTAGGGGCGTATATAATTGGGACACTTGCACAAACACATTGTGTGTATATGTAGCATAGTTTATAATCAAAACAAATGTCAACCTCTTGTCAAGATTCGCATGCAGTCTAGTAACACCCCATTACGGCCATCCTTAATCAGTGATCGGTGACTGACGTCTTGCTTTTTGTGTCTTCCATGCGAAATGCATGATTGCACATCTAAGATTGAAGATCTAAACAAATAGAGCATTGGCTCTGCAGATAAGCCTTTCACATGCTTTATAGTCAAATGTAGTTTATCATTTAAACAAAAGGTAACAAAAGTTGATGACTATTAGTTAGACAAACAACCCTTGACAATTACTCATTGCCAATTTAGACAGCTAACTGTCAGCTGCGTGATAGGAGGTTCATAAAATTAAATGCAGTTAAAATGATGTTAAAGGATGGTTCACACAGAGTGATTTAAAGGCACATACATGCACACCTTTGATTTCAAAACACAAATGAGTAACATGTTTAAATGAAGCAAACATTAGTTTGTATCTATAAAATGTCAGTGGTTAAAATACGAAGATGGGGGAAACACGTTTTAGAAACAGTTTTGGCGAAAATTCAGGGACGGCATAAGACGGAAAAGGTAATGTTAAGTAAATGAAGTTTCGCTCACCTTAATTAAGGTCATATAAAGATACTGTAAATTACTTTAAATAATTAGTATCCTTACATCCATGTTAAAGAAAGGACATACAGTGTTTCTTAAGAAGTTTAAAGCTGAATCTAAAGAGAACATACTTAGTACCATTTGCATAACAACCCTCTCCGATCAATGAATATATGTTAAGCTGTACTGAGAAACTCTCAATCTGCATTCTAACGTGTCACTCCTTGACTGTCACCCCGCTACAGCTCTCCACTGATTGTCTAGTACAAGTAGTCATGTAGAAGATAAGAAGATTTACTGCTTCTAGATCAAACACTGTAACCTCGGTAATCCTACCGATGTCATAATAATCGCTTCTAGTTGATGATGACCATTAAAGGCGCTGTAGCACGTTTTCCTTACTGAAATAAAGTGCTGTCACGAAAAGGCAAATCAGTGTTATTAATCTCTTTCAACAATTTCCCTTTGAAATAATTTAAAAATAATCATTCTGTAACTGTCAATGTCGATATTGTATCACGAATGAAAACAATGATCGCATCAACGTTCAAAGCATATAGTATAATATAAGGGGTCAACAAAGTTAAATGTAACCACAATAATTTCCAACAAAGCAACCTAGCCTACTTTAACGTATGGTAAAATACTTTTAAGTCAGCATTCAATGACTAAAATACGACTTACGTCAAACCTAAATATTTTTTAATTTCGGCTCATATAACCGACGAAACGTTCGTGGGGCCTGTGAACGTTTCGGCATGTTACCTACACCGAAATTCCAAAGGCCCCCAAAAACAGTTCGGTTCTCGAGTTACAATGTAACCGGGGTTACCTGGGAGGTTGTCTTCTTGCATGCATAACATTGGTCGAATATTTTTCTAGAGTCGCCATTACATCTATGGCACATGTACATATCTATATTGAGAGGAATAATAATCAAATTCAGTCCAAATTTTATGAATACGAATCATGTCAGTTGATATACTCACACTCACTATTAACTTATCGTGTCTCGTTTAATGGAAACATTTTGCAAAATAAAGGATTTAAAACCACATTTTTAATACACGCATGACATACATAAATGACATGATATCAAGACAATCTAGTACATTTACACTACCATGTACACAAATACATGCTAATTATGTCTTTACAGACACGGAAATAATGGGGAAAGTCCCTTTGTATGGTAAAGCGTTTCAATTGGTTGTCTTCATCCGTATCAAAAACATAACCACAAACACATTAGTCTACATCCTCGATTTCATTTCTGCAAAACCTGCGACGTCGTACTGTTCCTATAAACATTATATTAAATAACAATATATGTGTCGCCATGACTTTTATTTTGGTATAATTTGATTTAAGATTAAATAAAAACGTCATATTACGTCCCTATAAGTGTACACTTTGAACTTTGGAAAAAATATGAGAACACCAAATAGAGTAAAAGTGAATGAACAATACGTATAATATATAATAAAACACAGAGAGAAATTGAACGGACAATGCGTCTTATCCAAGAAAATATAGAGAAATTGAACGGACAATATGTTTATCCAAGAAAATAGAGAGAAATTGAACGGGCAATACGTCTTATCCAAGAAAACAGAGAGAATTTGAACGGACAATATGTTTTATCCAAGAAAATATAGAGAATTTGAACGGACAAGCGTCTTATCCAAGAAAATATAGAGAATTTGAACGGACAATGCGTCTTATCCAGTAAAATATAGACAATTTGAACGGACAATACGTCTTATCAGTTAGGCATGTCTGAATATTTGAAATTAATATTGATTTTACTTTAAAGATTTCAAGAAGTGCTTTATCAAAAGCTTATATAACATTCAGAAAAAATAGAACCAACATGAATTAACAGCATACATTGGATTTGCATTAAATATGCACATTAATTCAAGACCTTTGTCGCATTGTTTGTTCTGACTTTGAGATCATAACTCTTGGTTAAAGTTATCTTCCTCCGTGTCTAGACTACCTGTATATTACTTGAGTCTCCAGGTGTACCAGGTAAACATAGGTAAACATAGGTTCAACACGAACATGCACCTCCTCATTAATAGTTATGAAGCCGAATGCAAAACTGCATGTAGATAAAAGCAACGCACGTGTTAGTACATAGGATAATGAGTGTAAAGACATCCATAGTAGATAGAGATATTGGCTAATGTCATGTTTCCATGGCATGGATGATATATGGATATACATTATGGATACATCCCATGTCATTGATACTTGCCCATTCCTAGCGAAAACGTATGCCTCGACTCCACATCTACATTCATGAACCGCTGGTGGCAAAAATTATAAGTTATAACATTCAGTGGAGGTTTACATCGTGAATTATAAGACCCGCATTATTTTTTTATTCTACGAGCCGGAGGCGAGTAGAATAAAAAATAATAAGGGCCTTATAATTCACGATGTAAACCTCCACTGAATGTTATAACGTATTTATCCTACCGAATGTCTCAAAATATCATTAAAAACAAACAGAAATGCTCGAACATCGTTTATGTAAAGAAGCAACAAATCTGTGACATGGACTGACTGACGTGGACGTACGCTTTATTTCGGTAGCGGGGTATAAGGCATTTATCACCCTCGGTGACATTTATCCACCTGGGTGAGGGTGAATATGGTTATTTGTTCTGGGTCACGTGGACCAATCATAGATCGACATTCTTACATGAGGTAGGATAATGTCTTTAAACCACATCTAAGCAATGACACATCTACTTCGCACATAGCCATCCTCAATAGTGTTCACGTAAAATTGGACTATGTGTTTGATAGGTAGCCAAATGACTGAGAGACAGGAAGTGAAGGTAAATGCGGCAGAACATACTAGGGTTGTTCCATTTGTTTAGACTTAATCCTAGTCACCTTTTGGGGGAGGATGGGATAATGAAATAACTTGGCATGATTATAATTCACTGATTACAGTATGTGTATCAGGTTTGTTAAACAGCAAGGTTACCACATTTGACATCTCAGAAATAACTTCATATTTATATATTACGGTTTTCTTTCATTCTATAGATTGTTTTTGGTTTAGAAAGTTTTTAGAATAAATGTACACCTGGCGTCAATATGAGGACCCATTTATAATACTATGTGACAGTTAATGTTAATCTTGTAAAACCGAAAGAAAACCGAGAAGGTTTAAGCCTGAGAATATGAGAAGCGACAGAGACCCGAGACTGCATTGCAACCAGACTCTGTAAACAATACAATGCAACTAAATGAATCACTATACAATGCTCCATTTACATCCTAAAGTCTATTACCTAACACTAACGAGAAAATAAGTTGAAGGTTAGATTCCAGGTAAGCAAGGCCCCGTGCAGTCTGTTGACCCTGGAGGTAGATTACATTGAGTAACTGTCCCCATTGTGCTTCCCTGCTTCGGTTTGGTGATGACCCCTTGAAGAATAACAACATACTCGTCGGTAAATCAAGTTAAATAAAGTCATATATAGTTCAATGTAAAAGTTCAAGAGAGGAACTATGGTCGGTCATCCAATTGACGATCATCCCAGTCTAGAACCTTAAAGCGAGTCTAGAGTACTCAGCTGGGAATCGTAAGGGCTCCATTTTTTATAACTATTTGAATTGTTTGTAACAAATTTTTGGTAAGAACAACAATATTTCGGAGACTACATGTTAGTCTAGAGGGGAACTATGACAAGACTAACTGAAGCAGACTTACCCTTGGTCTGTGACAAGTAAAATACGCGATTATTATTTGAAAATCAGCATTGACATATTTCATAAATTGAAAAAAAGACAATGATAATAAACCGAAATTGTCGTCAACGCCATTGCTTAATTTCAAGATAAATAACGCTGTAATCAAAATGACTGGTAACATCAGGTTCAAGGTTTGACCCAGACAAGTCAAGGTCCCAGCCTGTGGGAGGAGGATTTCCCCTGCAGGTATGACAGGTGAGATGTACAGTACTATAGTAAACTACAGACAACATCCATTTACCAGACAAAGCGAGCTCGGGGTGACAGAGTGCTTCATTCTAGCTTACTCCATTTTATTCTCAAACCTGCATGCATGATTTTACGGTATTAATTAATTGACTTCTTTAGGAGGCGTGGGTAGACGTTGTTTAGATGAATGAGAAATGATTTCTATGGATCTACAACTTTTTTTATTGCAAGAGTGCGACGTTTTGGTGTCGATGCCTAATATTTACTTGACGTTGTACATGTACTCTTGTAATAAAGAGGTTGTTATCACAAAGAACTCGTTTCTTATTTACAGATAACATTGGCTATGTTAGGTAATGGCGGTATGGATTGAAGAAGACAGTGTATTCTATTCAAAAGTATGAATAACTTGTTTCTGGTTTCTGCTGTTCAATTTTCAGATAATTTGGTTTGCTCAACTAGGAATTTAGATTGTTAACATGGCCCTATGCATAGAGCTGGAACAACTTTATTTTCAGAATACCATGTTTGGGTATAATAGATTCTCACACCATTTTCAAAACATGCCGAATATCTATTCACATATCTAAACCATCACATTTTAAGAGCCATCAAACAACAACTATCTGTATATAGCCAGGCACTATACTTTCGGTATAAGAACACTTATTGATGTGAACAAAAGGACGCTCTGCCTGTTGTCCTCTTTGGTACTTCTCACCCTTGGGCTAGGCAATTACAGTGTCTATAGGTAGTTGAAGCGATACGTTCTGTTGGTTAAAGGAACAGTAGCATGTTTTTTGTTTATTGAAACGAAATTCGGGGACTATTTTTGTCAGGGTATTAAGGCTATTAAAGTATGTTATAAAACACGGTTCATTTGAAACGTAGAGCAACCCAAGGTGAGACGTGAATGAAAATTATCCGTTTGTCTGTCTGTCCGTCTGTCTGTCTGTCTGTCTGCAAATACTGCATCTCAAAAGTAGTTTTCAGAATAACACCCTGTCTTACAGACCCTATAAGCAGTGACTCTATATACTATCATTAGAGAGCCCCTGCTTCAAGTGACCTAGTCCGTCTATAAGACTCCAGAGGTCACTGAAGAGCAGGAGGAATGATTTTAAAAAGTTTCAAATTGCTATAAATACGATGTTTACAAAAGATGAAATATAAAAAAAACAAGCCTCATTCCTCTCTTCCTCACCCTAAAATAAGGCTGCATTTGACTGTAACATAGAGTCTAATTCTGACGATCCCTCATAACGGTATTCACCTTGTGAACCTTCCCTGTACTGTATTCTGGGGCTGGAAGTTAGTTGACCCTTTCGAATGATAAACTGTATTTATATCAGTTCAGGGTACTCTAGGGTTAAGAATAGATGTATTTATCAGAACACGGAGACGTAGTTCAGGCAGACTGGGAGATGTATCGTTGAGTAGTTCGGTCCTGGCATAGCTCTGACACCACACACAGGTATGCGGGATTGTGTAGTAACAAGCACAGGTATGCAGGGTTTTGTAGTAACAAGCACAGGTATGCGGGGTTGTGTAGTAAAAAGCACAGGTATGCGACAAACGGTAGTCACGTAACATTCTGCATGTGACCTATAGGTGTTTCTTACCTAACCTTTACAGCAATTGCTAAATAATTCAACACGATATTAATCAATAACACTAAACACAATATATTTCATCCCCCAGTATGTTTTTACATAAATTTGTTTTCTCCCAAATTCGCCGTCAACTATTAAATGTGGGATATATTTTCTTAGTCCAGATGCGAGATTCAAAAAGTTTAAATGCAGATATTCCATTAGTTATCCCATATTTTGAATCTATAAGTTAGAATAGCAGTTATCATTACATCAACTGCAGATAATTAAAAACTGATCTGAAGGCAGATTTAAATTGCTTACATTAGCATAACACTAGCACGCTTGTGCTTTCGCTTTATAGCGAGGTTGTAACTAATTATCTGCGCTCGTTTAATGAAAACCTAAGAAAATGGTTTGTCGACAGTTCGGTCCCAGTATATTTCCATTTGTCGACAGATCGGTCCGACCCCGTCTATGAAACGTCTGTAAACTTCAGGATCAACTTAAAACAACAGCGACTGTTGTTTTAGGTTTGTCTCGTCTCTTCACGTAAATCTGTGAATTTGGCACGGACTGAATAATAGAATGTAAGCTAATCACACTACACACCCATGGACTGTTTTACTGAGGACCGCAGAGCACTAATAACAATAGAAAAACTTCTCCTTCACAATAACGAAAAGAAAGACGCGGATCACTCCTTTATTTTCGCTTTGAGTCGTTTTGACAAGTAATAATGTGCAGTTATTGAACATTAATTTAAACACCACTATAGTGTCGACATGTCGTATATCAGTTGTTTAACACACTGTTATCTTTTACTGTTTCTTACACGTATTTACGTCAATGACGTGAGCTAAAGAGGGACAATCTAAACCCGTTTGTATCGCAGCAGTTTATGCCAATCCTTTAACCAAACACACCTCAGAATGAATGACACATTCGCATTCATATCAACACTGCACATGTTTGTATAAGCAGAAAGAGAGAAAGAATTGTCGGCTTGTTTTGTATGAGTTATTCTTCTCGAGGAAATATCTGTAATGTGAACAACGAACATGTTTAACTTTGTGGCTCTTCTTCACGTCTCACATACCTGTAACCGTGTTGCTGGACTGTATGAATATGCGCAGGTAAATGTATACACAGGTAACAGGTGCTTGTTCCTTCTGTAATGTATGCATTGTTCGTCTGTACGTAATGATTTGCACCATTGGACTGATTACACTTCTGTAATTGTGTCCATGTAGTTGGTGAGAATTTCTCCCCTGTGGTCTGACTGTTTGCATTGTTCGTTAAACACAACGACTAATACAGGTGAAAAGGTTGCTCTAGGTACGGTTAAGATTCTATACACTCTCACTTAAAGGTCAAAAGTTATCCACTTGAGGGACATTACATATTACAACTTGAAAGTGTTCAGTATCCTTGGAAATAAAACAGTGATGTACTGTTTAGCAACTCACTCTTACAAGTTGTTTCTAAAGGAACACTTAATTATGCTTTTGAGTCACGCGTTGGGCTACATACATTGAAATGGAAGAAAGAGTGAACTCATTTCAATACAATGTAAAGTGGCCTTGACCTTGTGAAGCACAAGCAGCGATTAAAATATAAGAGAAAGAACGACAACAACGCAATATACAGGTCCGTCTGTCTTAAACACATAGATAAAGTTTATGTTGACAACCGTGCACACGTTTAAACCAGCGCGTCGACTCAGTGCACGAGTGTCAAAGGTTCGTCAGATTTGAAGGTTTAACCATCTACCGCGAACCATGTATTATACGGACCTCTCTGACCCTTAAAACTGCAAACAACAATGGAATTAAAGTTTCCAATATCAAATGAAAGTATAATTTATAACAAACATGTCTCTAACATATTAAATGCATATTGATTTACCATAATATATTAAAATTGCCGTGTCCATTAAAGGGGCAGTAGCACGTTTTTTTGCAAAATTTATTTTTTCAAATTTACCATTTATAATGAAAGTTTATGTCATTTAAATTAACTTTAGAGGGTAAAACATCTTAGTACACAAACCAATTATCTGTAGTGGTAAAAAATATGTTGCATATAAAGCAAAAATTGCATGGCGGCCATTTTATTGTGAACACAATTTATTATTTTGTATTACAAAAAACGATTCCCATGGCTTTACCGATACATGTCCACTCATTTTAAACTTTATATTCCGAAGAGAGAAGGATGTTTTACTATTGGTGAAATTATTTTTAAAATACATTTCATCAACTTATTTAAACGAAAAAACGTGCTACTTCCCCTTTAATATTAACATTGTCATATATAACCAAATTCGCCAAAACAAATATGTGTTTAGCTTCACGGACTTCGAAGGTAACAATGCCATATGTGTGATGATAATATCGGTCAAAGTTCATCTTCTTGTTCTCGGGACGACGTTATTGCGGTATTCCAACCAAAAATCTCTGTGGCTAGTACTGAAAATGTCAAGCACCCACCCATTCTGTCACCGAAACTTCCCTACAACAATGTTACATAGAATTTAAAATGTATGATTAGCTACAACCTATATGAAAAGTTGAAGATGTAAAATCGTGGCGAAAACTGTCAATGAATCACTGACAAACACACTGAATAATACACGTTTGATCAGGACACCATCAATCACCAGCGAGGGGAAGAGTTCAGGACAAGAGCTCTCTACCATCACCGAGGTGTGGATGTGATAACTGAGCAACCAGAGACAAGATCTACATAAGGATCGAATGCAATAAACCGTGATATATGTCTTTCTTACAAAGTTTTATTCTTGTAGGTAAAGGTCAAAGTTTAGAAATGAATTTTTTTATTACTGAATAGCCCCCTTCGGTTAATAAAAGCATACAGACACACTGTCTTATCAACTGCCTTCAAACTGTGACTGTTGTTGATGTCCATATTGCCACCTCGGACACCTCTCGCTCTCCCAAGTACCCGGATGTGGGTACAAACACGAGAAGTTTTGCTTTCGTGGCCTTCAATACTACTGTTCAAATCTAAATAAATTTATATCAACGGGTATATTAGGTTATACCTCGTATATCCATGATATAGGACAGTCGATCTAAATTTATTTAGATTGCTACTGCTCGTGCCTACAATAGTCGAGACTCCCCAACCAAGTACCCTGTTTGTAGACCGCTGTGGGTATAAATGAGATTACTAACATGGCTTGAACCGTCCCCTGTACGTCGTATTGCTATTAAAAAAACGTCTCTCGTCAACCTCACGCAACTGAAGGCGTCTTTAATAATCAAATATATTTTTAGGGGCTACGCCAGGCTGAAGCTTCACCATAGATCTGTATAGATCTGCTGTGGTAGCTAAACTGAGGGTAACCAGAATGGTTATAATGTCCTATTGTTAGAGAGTCGACAACGGATACCTCTCACAACTGTGGAAAACATTCATGCAAAAAGCATGCAAGTGAAACATGAGAGGGTTATATCTAACCCGTTTAAACCCGTTGTTGTGGGTGAATCCTTTACAAAAGAAGAGATTCAGACAGAAAACAACAAAGAAGGACACTGAGTCAAGCAACCGGTTATTGACAACCCGAAACTCGTCGAGACGTCACACCTGGCTGGACAGGACGAAATTACAGGTGTAATTACAATGAAGCGTACCTGTACACGAGCCTGCTATGATAAGATATTGTGGAATCATGTGAACGTTATATTTATAAATGCAGTTTGAAATGATGCACATTTTAGACGACGTTAAAGCTGGTTTGAGATTGAAGACGCAATAAGAGCTGAAAGCCAATGTGAATGAACGAAAGCTATATCTGTCAACAAGGCGCGCCTTCTTGTTAATGTCGTCATTTAAATGTTTCTAAGTACTTAGGAATGTTGAAGTGTGAGGGAAAATGCAAATGAGAGATAAGATCTTAAAACCAATACTTTAACTTCATGAAGAACGGTAAATCCCAAATAATAAAAAAAAAACTGCAATAAACACCACTTGCTAACAAATCGCTAATTGCAGGTAAGATGTTTAGTACTTACGATGATTCCCACACTGATGACAGCCACGAAGTAGCCAACGATCACGAGTATATCCCCCCAATGTAGCCGAACAGTCGATTCCTCCTCCATCTTGGCGAGTTAAGGGAGTATCTGAAGTCCCACACCCGAATCGTAACCTACTCCTGGGTTTGACTGGGTGACCTACTATAGCTACAATCTCCGTCAACACCGCTGAATATGCATTAAACCTGTGGAGCGTGACGCGAGAAAACGCTGAGAGCCCGTGTGACAAGGCGGTGTTTTCTCTCCGTAGTTGTTTACTGTTTCTGCGGATATTTACTTTCACCTTCGATTTACTCGCTGTCTCCAATAGTTTGATGGTCAAGTAGGGACATGTTTCTTATGATATTACAAGATAATCCGAGTACTTGATAAATTTCAATATTTTCAAGTTGATGAAAGGAAATATTTTACCTGCGAAGAGTATCAATAAGTGCCAGTAAAGCGTTCCTTCATTCTTAAAATACGTGTACAAGGTTTCTAATCAAAGTTCACTGAAAAGAAATATATTTATTGTACATAATAAAAATGTTTTATCGTTAATAAATACTCTTTTTTTGATAAACACACGAGGCAAGTTTCGTGAGACTTGTGTCGACTTTACAATTTGCTGGTGTCATCCACCTCGCCTTGGTGTTAATTTAACACGTTTAGACAATACATCTTATCATTTTGAAAAGTGTGTCTATCTGAATGAACTGAACTGAATGAACTAATACTCAAGCCTTAACAAGAAGAACCATATGCATCCTCACACGCAATTGTTCTTTTGTTTTGATGTATCGGGGTGAAAAAACTGTTTCCCCCTTTTTAATTATGAATGACATGATGTCAGCGAATTATCCTTTTTCAGTTAATCTTCAGTACTTCTAATTTACAACATGTAAGATCTTTACGCAAAATGTTTCAAGATCAATACTGCCTTTTCCTAGATCTTAACAACTAATGATTGCTTTTTCTGTTATCTAAATATATATTCACATTTTTAGATATATTTTTATCATCTTGTCCTCTACATATCTATATTTTCATATCTGACATGAATATTTGTACATATCAGTTATCTTGTTGAAATATTGTATAATGAGATTGTTAAACAAAATTGTATTTAAAGTGTGAATATCAACTGTTGAATATTGAAGCAATGATTTGGGGAATACAACATCAGTTATAGATTTGCGTAGTGATGTACACTGTATTCCAAAGAGAATATTGAGTATCTTCACAGCTTGTATGGAAGCAATTATGAAACTGTTATAGTTGCTTGTATTGAATTACATCGAAATCGATTCTAAATAATGTGATGGTACATTTTAATTTATTTATTCAATCGCATATACTATAGAAGTTGAGAACACGTGTTACAGAATCAGATGAAGCTTGAAGACAACATAATGACATGATTCACTATCAGTAACAGACGCATCAGCTGTCAGTGGTATTGGGTTGTTCTTCCCGGTCTCAAACAGTAGAGTAAGTATATCGCTATACAAATATTTCATATAATATGGATAATTATTTTGTAATTATTTATGGTAATTACCTGACAGAAGCGGGGTCATTTGTAACAGGGGAGATTACTCTTAAAGGGATTTTAGCACGTTTTCAAATGGAAATAAAACTCACAAAATGAGAAGGAAATGTTACCAATTGCAAAACAATGTTCCTCAATCAAAAATGGAGTTCTTAAGTAAATGGATACATTTCTTCCCCTGAAAGGTGTACACTAAAATGGCCACGAGCAGTTTTCGTTTCATACGTGTCACCGTGTTTTTACGACTACGGATATTCGGGCCGTGTAATGAGCCGTTTTACCTTCTTAATTAAAGATATACTGCCTAAACCTTTGTTAATAATTGGCAAATTTGAACAGATAAATAATTAACAAGGTGTGTTTGTTAAACACGGATGCCCCCGGATGTACCAAAGTTATGGCCAAGGTTAATGTTTTCTGAAGATGTCCACTGCGGCAAGGTCAAGGTCACAAGGTCAAATATGATGACCTCATCTGAAAGGTATCATCACAAGGTATGCACATGCCAAGCTCTGAGCAATGAAAAGTTATGACCAAGGTTAGAGTTTCTGTGGACAAACACACGGAAAAACAGACGGACAGATGGACAGACAGACGAACAGACAGACGGACAGACAGACGGACAGACAGACGGACAGACAGACGGACAGGTGAAAAAAAACAATATACTCCGGAATCTCCGATTCGGGGACATAAAAAGCGTGCTAAATTGCCTTTAAAGTTACGTACAACGTTGACGAAGATATACATAATGTTTCAACTTGATCCTCCGTTTGGAAACATAGGGGTGTTGTAAAGCAGTTTCCACATCGAGAGGTAAAAAAAAGTTGAAAATTTCAGAAAAGGGTTACTTATTTCGATCCGAATTGCGTTGCTAGATATGAGATTGAAAGATAATATATGCTATACTGTGAGGTATTATGTCATATATTGAAGTAGAAATTGTGGAGAACTCGTGATATGACAGGATACATTACTACTACCACTGGGGTGAGACATGGACACACCTCCAGTCCACTAGCTGCCTTGCTTGTTCGTGACCTCAGGAATTAAGGACAGTGGACGATTAACAAATATAGTTCGATAATAACGTTTCTTACAAATCAACATCTTTGATTTAATTTGCCATGACGTAATCATCTATTGGAAGGCAGTCGATACACTCCAGTTTATCAGACACATCTCTTCAAAGATGACTAACGGATGTAAGCCAATGAGACTGCTATGTGAATTTGACCAAAAGGGCTTGTATTGTCGAAACTAGGGATTACAAAGAATATGAAGTCGACGATCCAGCCCCATATACTTTTTTTTTATAGTATATGGGGCTGGATCGTCGACTTCATATTCTGTGTAATCCCTAGTTTCGACAATACGAGCCCCTGTGAATTTGACCTGATAACCAAGGAAAAGTCTACTTACTACCAGCTTGGTCAACCGTGAAGGAGTTTTACTTTTCGTCAAAGTTTCAGCTCATATTTGGTATTTTGAGAAAGCTGATTTACCCAAATCAATGCCGCACAGGTTGTCTCCATCATCTCATTTCATTGGTTAATGTTTTTATAACAAAACCAATTCTCCGCCTTGTGTAGGAGTCTTCTGATTAATGTAGGTACTTGTGTAGATGAAACTTGAAATAGCGTTATGTGTAATATCGGAACATTCAGATCTGAAGGAACGAGGGTGGTCTTGCATGACCTAGAACTTTGAACCGAGGACGGTCCATAATATTTTCCTGATTTGTGGTAATACTTTTTATATTTAAAATAATAGACTACCACTAAAATAATAGACCACGTGGTAATGATTGAATGGATGAATGAATTATGGAATGATATTGATAATGAATGAATTATTGAATAATTGAATGAAATGAATGGTGTGATAATTCCTTAATACATGATAAATCTACTCTAAAGTGAAGTTGTGATGTTCAGTGGTTTAAGCAAGCAATGAGTAATATTGTTTAAACGAGGAATATGAGCCCAATCTGGTCACGAATGCAATTCTATATCTACAAGTGCAGTAGCTGAAACTACACGCCCCTGTTGCATGTATACTAATTATATAACTCTTTAAACACTAGGTAAACAGCCCAATCTGCCTTTAAAACTGCTACAAATATGCTCCCAAAATTAAGCCTGACTAACTGACGAGATATATACGCGGTATATTGCCTGGTTTTATATATTTTCAGTGTCGATATAAGTACCATAAGTACTTCTCAATAAAATAATATAATTGTTGAAGTTATGACATGTATATGTAACTTCAACAACATACTTAATGTCTCTTTAAGTGATTGCTGTCTTGGAGCTAGGAGAGAAATAAAGAAACGTGTTTATTTATCTCGTCAAATATATGTAAACACAATGGTTAAACTATCATCAGGTCACCTGCAAGATAGTTCTTAGTGATTGCTGGGAGAGCTAGAAGAGAAATAAAGAAATAAATAAACGTGTTTATTTATCTCATCAAATATATGTAAACACAATGGTTAAACTATCATCAGGTCACCTGCAAGATAGTTCTTAGTGATTGCTGGGAGAGCTAGAAGAGAAATAAATAAATAAATAAACGTGTTTATTTATCTCATCAAATATATGTAAACACAATGGTTAAACTATCATCAGGTCACCTGCAAGATAGTTCTTAGTGATTGCTGGGAGAGCTAGAAGAGAAATAAAGAAATAAATAAACGTGTTTATTTATCTCATCAAATATATGTAAACACAATGGTTAAACTATCATCAGGTCACCTGCAAGATCAGCAGACCACAGAAATAGTTCTTAGTGTTTGATCTCTCTGGTTGCAGTGTGACACTTCTCGGTACATCGATATATTGGAGATGGAACATTTGAAATAATGTCCACCAACAACCATAAAGGCTTTAACCCTTTACATTTACCACATGTTCACAACATTGTCACTCTCAGAATATAGTGTTGCTCTTCAACTCTTTAATGCTGTGAACATGTGGTAAATGTAGAGGGTTAACGCCTTTATGATTTTTGGAGTAACATTATTTCAAATGTTTCATATGCAAAGTTAGTAAAGAAGAAAATCTTAAACACAATATTTAGTTGATCTCTAAATATATACCTGTTTACAGTCTACCTGGTACCTTTAGTACATCATATATATATAGGTGATACCTGTATAAGAATGTACCTATAGATAGTATACCTGTTCATCCTTTGCCTATAGACCCTAAAACTGTTCATCATGTCCTTGTAAACAGAATTTGCATTTGTAATATTTGGAACCAAATTAAAAGAAAGATGCAAAAGATAGAAAATTCATCGCTTTTTGTGTGTTTTCTACTTTTTCAAGGATTTTCATACGACATCCTTATACATATATGCGTACCTATACATTCCCTAAACGACAATCAATTAATACATTACATTATTGTTTCAGCACAACTATACCATATTAATCATTGTAGTTCAGCATTAGCATAAACACACCATCAACGACGAGACATTTCCCAGGTCATCACCATTTACTCTTCTCGGTAGGGATAGAATAGAGATAGGTATATAATGACAGAGAGGCGTGATGAAGCAAGGGTTTATGGCTGGGCACTGTCCTCTTCTCAACCCTCGGTATAACACACAGGTCGTTGATCTGGAGGGACGAAGTGTCCGGGCGTCACCATTCCCAGTCTTAACCTCGTCGACGCCTCACATTAAACATTGGCGACGTGACAAGAGGCTGCAGATGCATGGTCTTTATGTCGCTATCGTCATTATCATAATGGCTGCCATCGCCAACAGTATCATCACCTTTATTATTAGCAAGTGTTAATATCACCACTTATACATTAAGGTAAACTTAACCACCTTGGTCTTCATCCTAATCTGCGCCATTATCATCATCACCAACGTCATCATTACCAACGACATCATCATCATCACCATCGTCGTCGTCGTCGTCGTCATCATCCTCGTCCTCGTAGCCGTCATCGTCATCGCCGTCTTCTTCATTATCGTCATCGTTATCATCATCGTCGTCATCATCACCATCATCATCGTCGTCGTCATCATCATCATCGTCGTCATCATCATCATCATCATCATCATCATCATCATCTTCCTCATCATCATCAATCATCAATAATGTGTACTTGATTATTTTTGTTGGTTTCTGTCGAACAGTATCATCATCACCAACGTCATCGTTAACAACGTCATCATCATCATCCTCGTCGTCGTCATCATCGCCGTCTTTTTTATTATTGTCATCGTCATCGTCATCGTCGTCATCATCATCATCATCATCATCATCATCATCATCATTTTCATCAATCATCAATAATGTGTACTTGCATATTTCTGTTGGTTTCTGTCGAACAGTATATTTTCAGTTGGTTTTAATGTCTTATTGTGTTAAGGGGTGGTTTAGAATCCATATGTTCACAACCCTTATTATTCCGGGTGTGTATTTCTAGTAGATAGGAAAACACAGTTGGTGTGAACCCGATTTTTTCCACCAAGGAAATTACACCTTGACAGTTTGTCAACTCAGCAGAAATTCTGCTGTGCATTCTACCATGTTGATAAGGATACATAAGAAGTACCATAGTTAGATTTAATGCTTATAAGATATTCTAGAAATACATTAATATCACAGTATTGGTGTTATGTAATAATTAAGAAGTTTGTAAACAATACTATCATGGAGAGGGAGAGACAGTTAGCGCTTCAAATACATTATCAATACATTTTCAACACATGCAAATGATAAATCACTTTGGGAAATCTTTCATTTACAACATGACTTAAACGCTTGTGTCCATATATCACGACAATAACATTTAATTTAGTTTTTAAAACACATTCACTATTAGCTCGCGTCATAAATTATACTGTGAGGTCATTGGTCGAATGTTCTTTTGTTATATACTACGTTATTTATGATGTAGAACACAACAACTAGGTTTTTCGAAGTTTCGAGCTTGAAAATTGCGCATTAGCTGTGGCAACACACGTGTAAATAAACCTTCTCGCACCTAAAGAATGGTATTTTATTTTGATTATCAACCTACTAGCCATACAACGTGATGCTTGCAACGATCTGTCTAAACCGTTTCAACCGGTACGAGGGACTTACAACATTGCAAGTCCATAAAGGAGGCTTCACACAGACAGTTGTAGATTTTTATTTTATTTTTGGTTGAAAATATCTGCGATAAATAATGTTTGAAAATCTTTCAAAGGGATATAATTTTGCCAATTATTCATTGCTAAAAAAATGAATTATCTATGTGTAACATTTTCTAACTATATAAAGAAACGTCTCCAATAAAAATGCAAGATATGTTAACCCACGAGAGATAAATACGACAAAGTAACAGCATATGTCCAGAACTGCCCTCACGTTTTGAAACAGCGTCTGTTAACGTTACTGTAACAGCATATGTCCAGAACTGCCCTAACGTTTTGAAACAGTGTATGTTAACGTTACAGTAACAGCATATGTCCAGAACTGCCCTAACGTTTTGAAACAGTGTATGTTAACGTTACAGTAACAGCATATGTCCAGAACTGCCCTAACGTTTTGAAACAGTGTATGTTAACGTTACAGTAACAGCATATGTCCAGAACTACCCTCACATTTTGAAACAGTGTATGTTAACGTTACAGTAACAGCATATGTCCAGAACTACCCTAACGTTTTGAAACAATGTATGTTAACGTTACAGTAACAGCATATGTCCAGAACTACCCTCACGTTTTGAAACAGTGTATGTTAACGTTACAGTAACAGCATATGTCCAGAACTAGCCTCACGTTTTGAAACAATGTATGTTAACGTTACAGTAACAGCATATGTCCAGAACTACCCTAACGTTTTGAAACAGTGTCTGTTAACGTTACAGTAACAGCATATGTCCAGAACTACCCTCACGTTTTGAAACAGTGTATGTTAACGTTACAGTAACAGCATATGTCCAGAACTGCCCTAACGTTTTGAAACAGTGTATGTTAACGTTACAGTAACAGCATATGTCCAGAACTGCCCTAACGTTTTGAAACAGTGTATGTTAACGTTACAGTAACAGCATATGTCCAGAACTACCCTCACGTTTTGAAACAGTGTATGTTAACGTTACAGTAACAGCATATGTCCAGAACTACCCTAACGTTTTGAAACAGCGTATGTTAACGTTACAGTAACAGCATATGTCCAGAACTACCCTCACGTTTTGAAACAGTGTCTGTTAACGTTACAGTAACAGCATATGTCCAGAACTACCCTCACGTTTTGAAACAGTGTCTGTTAACGTTACAGTAACAGCATATGTCCAGAACTACCCTAACGTTTTGAAACAGTGTATGTTAACGTTACAGTAACAGCATATGTCCAGAACTACCCTCACGTTTTGAAACAGTGTCTGTTAACGTTACAGTAACAGCATATGTCCAGAACTACCCTCACGTTTTGAAACAGTGTCTGTTAACGTTACAGTAACAGCATATGTCCAGAACTACCCTCACGTTTTGAAACAGTGTCTGTTAACGTTACAGTAACAGCATATGTCCAGAACTACCCTCACGTTTTGAAACAGTGTCTGTTAACGTTACAGTAACAGCATATGTCCAGAACTACCCTCACGTTTTGAAACAGTGTCTGTTAACGTTACAGTAACAGCATATGTCCAGAACTACCCTCACGTTTTGAAACAGTGTCTGTTAACGTTACAGTAACAGCATATGTCCAGAACTACCCTCACGTTTTGAAACAGTGTCTGTTAACGTTACAGTAACAGCATATGTCCAGAACTACCCTCACGTTTTGAAACAGTGTCTGTTAACGTTACAGTAACAGCATATGTCCAGAACTACCCTCACGTTTTGAAACAGTGTCTGTTAACGTTACAGTAACAGCATATGTCCAGAACTACCCTCACGTTTTGAAACAGTGTCTGTTAACGTTACAGTAACAGCATATGTCCAGAACTACCCTAACGTTTTGAAACAGTGTCTGTTAACGTTACAGTAACAGCATATGTCCAGAACTACCCTCACGTTTTGAAACAGTGTCTGTTAACGTTACAGTAACAGCATATGTCCAGAACTACCCTCACGTTTTGAAACAGTGTCTGTTAACGTTACAGTAACAGCATATGTCCAGAACTACCCTCACGTTTTGAAACAGTGTCTGTTAACGTTACAGTAACAGCATATGTCCAGAACTACCCTAACGTTTTGAAACAGTGTCTGTTAACGTTACAGTAACAGCATATGTCCAGAACTAGCCTTACGTTTTGAAACAGTGTCTGTTAACGTTACAGTAACAGCATATGTCCAGAACTACCCTAACGTTTTGAAACAGTGTATGTTAACGTTACAGTAACAGCATATGTCCAGAACTAGCCTAACGTTTTGAAACAGTGTCTGTTAACGTTACAGTAACAGCATATGTCCAGAACTACCCTAACGTTTTGAAACAGTGTATGTTAACGTTACAGTAACAGCATATGTCCAGAACTACCCTAACGTTTTGAAACAGTGTCTGTTAACGTTACAGTAACAGCATATGTCCAGAACTACCCTCACGTTTTGAAACAGTGTATGTTAACGTTACAGTAACAGCATATGTCCAGAACTACCCTCACGTTTTGAAACAATGTATGTTAACGTTACAGTAACAGCATATGTCCAGAACTACCCTAACGTTTTGAAACAGTGTCTGTTAACGTTACAGTAACAGCATATGTCCAGAACTACCCTCACGTTTTGAAACATTGTATGTTAACGTTACAGTAACAGCATATGTCCAGAACTAGCCTCACGTTTTGAAACAGTGTATGTTAACGTTACAGTAACATCATATGTCCAGAACTAGCCTAACGTTTTGAAACAGTGTATGTTAACGTTACAGTAACAGCATATGTCCAGAACTAGCCTCACGTTTTGAAACAATGTATGTTAACGTTACTGAAAGAGGCATCTTTCAAAAGATCCCCGTGTTGGACTCTCTCGGCGATATAGGCGAGTCAAAAAGGACCTCTTGGATTGTTTGACGACTTCGTACAGCAATGATGCGTCAACGAATTAAAGTCCAGAGAGGTAAGTTATGTCAACATATTTTAGAAATGTCAATCTTTCATCAATGTTTAAATTAAATGACAAACAGAGGATTTCAGCACCAAAGCGTGTTTTAACAGACATAAAACTAAAAGTATCATACCCAATTTTCCCACAGAGGTTATTATTTTCAGATTACCGATCCTAATCTCTGTTCTACTAGGGCTGATAGAAGAATCCTGATTGGTTGCATTGGAAGTACATTGTGCAATCAGCGACGCCGTTGTAAAGGTGGCATTTCCTAATTACACTTCATAATGCAATTTTGGAAATAGAAATATATGATAAAGGTCTTCAAGTATCATGTGTTTGTCTCGATGTATGCTGTTTAATTTGTGAAATCAATAGATCATAAACATGCTGATAGCTGATAGTAACAGACCATACAGAGACAAATACTGAAAACAGTAGTATTTATATCATCCATATGCAAAGAACGTGTGCCATTTAGAAAGACCCTCTGCAGTCAAATGCTAAGATCTTTGAAGTAACTCGGTCGATGTAACCGTGTAAGATGTTTTTTGGGAAAGAAGCAGGGATACAAAATGTGGAACTCCTTTTCCCCGCTAGAGTATTTTGCTGGAACCGAGATACATGGGATAACATAACAGAGGTTAGGATCGGAAATCTGAAGGGAGTAACCTTTGTGGGAAGATAATGTATCACAAGCTGATGAACGTAATTGTGAAAGTTCCTCACAAAAAAATGCTTATCAAAGATATTCCAAATCGAAGTTCTCCAGCAGCAGTATTTCTGGAGGCATATAGATATATATGTTGATATACATGTTGATTTGTATACATCTATGTACTAGTATACACGTAGTCAACTAATTGTATTACTAACAAACACCATACGTACTTATTCAATATTTAATGTCATATCATCTCTATGCCAACTTAAACATTCACATGAAGTAGTTAAATTCCATGGAAGATCTTTACAGCAACGGGGACGAGAATGTTTAATGTAGACAATAATTTATCCAAAGTTATTCAATTTATTTAGTTATTTTTAAAGTTCGTTAATAAAGCAATCATTGCCGCATTTAGTAAATATCTAACATCTTATCATCGCAAATTAAAAAAACTATGTGATACAATAAACATTGTGATACAATTACGTGGCTGGTTTCTAAACATTGAATCTAAAATAAACACATTTTAATACACGTGCATGACTGATTTCTAAACATTGAATCTCAATAAATAGTGTGATACAATTACGTGGCTGGTTTATAAACATTGAATCTAAAATAAACACATTTTAATACACGTGCATGACTAATTTCTAAACATTGAATCTCAATAAACATTGTGATACAGTTACGTGGCTGGTTTCTAAACATTGAATGTCAATAAACACATTTTAATACACGTGCATGACTGATTTCTAAACATTAAATCTCAATAAACATTGTGATACAGTTACGTGGCTGGTTTCTAAACATTGAATGTCAATAAACACATTTTAATACACGTGCATGACTGATTTCTAAACATTAAATCTCAATAAACACTGTAATACAGTTACATGGCTTATTTCTAAACATTGAGTCTCAATTAATATTATGATACATTTACAAGGCTGGTTTCTGAACTTAAAGTGTATCACATGTGCGTAGATGACTTTAGATAACTTTCTAACTTCGTCACTAAATATTTCTTTTAGAGGCATTTTAGATGAAGATGAAGGAGTACCAACATTTATGGATATCTACCAACGTTATTACAATGACTTACAGTGAATGCTGTGACTGGTTTCTAAACATTTAATCTAAGAAAATACTGTGATACACACGCGTGCCTGGTTTCTAAACGTTATATTCTTATCTCGCTAGTAACAGACAGCTACGGGTCGATTGTTCAGTATCAATGTGTAAAACAAGGCGCTTCCCAAGGCTAAATGTTAATTTGACACCTCACAAACATCCAGAGGGCTTCTATGTTACTGTTTGAGAACTGCACTATACGCAGTCTATGTTGGGCACATTGCAAGAGGATCTTCCTACGGCGGTGAAAAATATTTCTATTTTAATATGTTGCTCACTATTTCTCAAAGACGTATAATTTCGTCCCATGAGAACCACGTTGTTCTATCTCCACGTTTGATCGAACCTGAGTTAGGGTGTTCTGGGTACTTCTGGTGGTTTATTCTATCTCCACAGCAAGTTTCATGGCAGTATATAGCTTAGAAATTGGTTTTCTTGGTATGTTCGTGGTTCTAACTCCAGATATTTCATACAATGGCCTACATCCAAAGTGTTCTATGTATCATCAACCAATCAAATATCAGCTTTTAATCACGTGACATGGACATAGACCAGTTTGGAACTAATGGTATTTTCAAAATTGACGGCTATTTTCCTCCTTTACACGTTTATTTCAGGTCAAATATTGATAAATTGATCTGAAAATCCCTTGTTTTGAAATTCTTTACAAACAGAATATATAAGATCTTTTGTAATCTCCATGTGTACAAATGTATTAGTTAGAACAATCTGGAACTAAACTTTTTTGAGAAAGATGAGATAAATGTTCTATTTCCAAACAGAAATACAAATATATGAAAAAATATGTGTTTTATCGAATATCAGTTAATTGTTTTACATTATGGATACAATTTTACAAATGCGTACAAAAGCTTATTGAATTCCAATGAGTATTACACATATTATGAACATTAGAACTTTAAAATGGCTGTAGCTCCAAAACAACTTTTCTGGAGTTGGAACAACGTGGTTCTCATGGGACGATTTAGGATTCAGCTATTGAGTTTGGCGTGTTTTATTATAATTCCACGAAAGTTATGCTCGCGATTTAGCGCAAACGGCTGGATCAAATGCAAACAAAGTTTGCAGTCTTGTAGCCATTGACCTGGAATCGCGAAAATAAACTTGTTGGTCCAATCGGTCCGGCCATTAAAGGTCCAGTTCGAATCTAAAATTCGGTTTTCAACATGGCATTTTTTTCATAATGCAGATAGAGACTTGCAATTTATCTTAAAAGATGCGCATTGACAATGCGAACAGAAAAGTAAAAGGTGACGAATTCCTAGGTCAAGTGGTTTAGCCGCCATATTGTTGTTTTGGTTTTTTTTTGCACTTTTGAAAATTTCCCGACCCCATGCACCTTTGACAATCTTCTCCTCTGAAGATAAAAATTCTAGATTTGATATTTGCACATAAAGCTGCATCCTCGATAATCCAGCGCTATTGTCCCGATAAAGCCGCTTGTGTGTAGATTTATCGGAACAATAGCGCTGGATTATCGAGGATGATAAAGCTGAAGCATTATGTATATTGGCTATCACATTAGGGCTCTAATTCGCGAGTACTTGAAATCTGGCAAACGTCAAACCTCTATAGCAAAAAAAGTAAGTTTTTCATAAAATCTTCACCAAAATGTGAGCAACTATATTCACCATCGATTAGACCCATAGGGAATTTCGGCCGTTATAATAGATGTTTTGCTATTTAAAATTTGTTTTTAGGATGTGCTTCTTTAAATGTCTGCTTCTCACTCGGCAGACATGCGCGGTAGCTCATTAAAAGATAAAAAAAAATGGTTAACAAAGTTTCCTCACAGAATTTAGAATTTCATCTTAGAACTTAAATTATCTGCCCTTGAATATTGTATTTTTTAAATGTTTGCTTTTCGCCTTAATGTTCAAAGGGACATTACTTTGTCACAAACAAACTTATGATAAAGTTATTTATTGCAATGCGTTGTCCGATATTTGCTCAACAAGTCCACCTCAGATATTATCATATAAAGTAGATAGTTACGAACAATTTGGACACTTTCAAAACACCTGAAAATGTACTGCACCTTCGCGATTTTGAGCGCGTGCGTCTTTAAAAACCTCACACGGCAATATGTACAGACAAGTGTGGTAGCTCATTTAAAGATACAAAAAATGGTTAACAAAGTTTCTTCACAGAATTTGGAATTTCATGTTAGAACTTAAATTATCTGCCCTTGAATATGGTATTTTTTTAGAGTTCGTTTTGCGGCTTCATGTTCAAAGGGCTTATGGTTAGTTATGTTTTGACTCCTAAATATGTCAATTATTTTCAGTCAATAAACGTAAATCCTTGAATAATTGCCTGCCTTGAACAATCGCCTGCCTTCAATATTCATAATTTAAACTATACTGCAATGATGTTTTATTTATGATTTTTAAAAATCTCACATGTATATTATGGATTCGAAAAAAATCACCGCCTTCCTCGAATAACCACCTACCTTGAATAATTGCCGGGTCAAATCGATGTTTGAAATTAATAATCGCCGGGCGATTATTCAAGGATTTACGGTATCACAATTTCCATTAAAGAATGTTAAAATTCTTAATTGTTATTGAATGAATGTCGACTGTCACAGTGCTTACATGTTACAGAATGTTAGATATTGAATTACTTATCAAATTAATCCAAAATTAAAATTCATGGTTATGGTCATGGTAAATGAATAAGTCAATATAATGAATAAAAATAGTGTTAACTTACCATTGCTTATTAAATGAATAAAAAGTTTGTAAATGTTATGCTATCATTTATATATCTTAAAATTAAAATAATATATAACTGGTTTTAAATGCATGTTTCTACATTAAAAGGTGTCTCTTTAATTTAATGAACTTAACTCATTCACACATGAAAGAGTGGAATGAGCCACTTACAGTAAATCATTCATGAGCAGATGATAAAACCCGAAAACGTTGAACGCGAGAAGAGAATGTTCTGATATATTCCGTTCAGTTGGGAAAAATCGAAGAAACTATTGTTTTACCAACATCATGTAACCCAACAACTATATTTATTCCTATTAATATATGTTTTGACGTTTAGAAAAGACAAGCCTATTTTAGCAACCTCTACGTCTGTACGCAATTCTGTTCCTTTTATGATCGCTTCTTATTTCAAACATTCAGTTCTCCAATTGCGTTGTTTTGTGCACTTTAAATTAACTAGGAGGACATTGGCTGTCATCGCAGTAATGAGGTTTTCTGAAAATATAAATAATGGCGTGTGTCGATCATCTGTTTTCAATCAATATCACCCTCATAAGCAGAACATTTATTGACTTCCAAATTTATCCGCTGTTTTAAGATTTGTATTTTTGGTATCTTGAAATGCAGTGTAAAATCATATCCGATTGTACAATTTACACATAGAAACAGTAAGTCGATGTTTTACCTTTCACTTATCATTCAGGACACAACAGTTGAGGAAGTAAAATTACCGTTAGGTACATATAATTTTTTTTATTGTATTGTATTTGGTTGAATTATTTAGATATGCAATCTATTAAATATCTTAAAGTTTTTTTCTACGTCTCTAAATATTTTTCAATTGCATTCTACGTCACAGTTGATAACATTACTGTCAGTTTGCTTTTAATTGTTAATGGAGTTTTGTAATCATAAGTTATTCATCTGTGTTATTTCCACAACAAAAATATTAGAGTATTTTTAGTATTTTTCGGTGGATTCATCCAAGTTTTCCTGAAATAATAATATTTAGTTTATAGAAAAAGATATTATTGTTTCAATTTACTTAAAAACCGTAGGACGAGAAATTTATTTTATTTTATCTATTTATTTTCGTATGCTTATAAAAAAAGTCAACTTCTGTAAACATTTCATGATTTGAACGTTTGCTCCGAAGGAAATCAAATCTCCAAATATCTTATAAATGTCTTAATTCCAAATACAATTTGATGGTCAAAGTTTTCTCTCTTTCTTTCTCTCTCAAAGTCAAATTATATTAAGTAGTTTCGAGTGGTGTCGAAAAATTTCCTTCCGAGACGAAAGCAGGACGTGAGAGTTGCCACCAAACGGTTTTAGACTATAAAAACGGGCACCTGTTTAGAGTGACCTCCCCTGACGTGGGTAACTCGTGTCCGCTGTCAACAACGAAACAATCATGTTCAGGTCAGAAGTTGCTAACTTGTTTTCTGATTGATTAATAGATGTTAAATTATTTACATTATTTAATGTAGTAAATGTAGATTTAAATGTGTTACATGTATCATTGTATGCGGATGTTTATGAATTCATGGCAGATCTAAAAATGTCAAAGTTAATAGAGGACACCTTTCACCTTTAGTTTTATCTATTTGCTAAACTATATAGACATACAGCCCTTATTCTGTGCATCATGGTGCTCGATGTGTAGAGAATGTAAAATTCTGTCTACTGTTTAAAATTATTCTGGACCTTTGTTTATTCCAAGGACGTATATCACATCCATCTAATTCCTTGGTTTTGTTCAGAGACCATAACAAATTTTATGATCTCTGCATGGTTTATTAGATGTAAATGAATTAGTCTACATTATTATTTCAATCCACTATCACAAACACCTGTAGCAATTTGAAAGGTCATACGACATACCATCGTATAAAAGAATCAAGCCAAGTCAGATGATGTTGATTATGTTGAATTCAACATGTCCATTAATTTGTTCGTTGTAGAAGAGCGAAATTCCAACTCATTGGTCAGTAATTAAGGGGAAGTAACTCTTATTGAACACGTTAGTTACCATTGTGTAATGTTTCACTCTAATTCCCTTGTATTACTTTACAGGTTCACCAGATATTGTCTCTTTTCCTCACAAGGGGGAACCACCTGCAGATGTCGCTGTCACCTCGGCCAATCAAAACCCTCCGAAAGGAGAGGTGTCCAGGAGAGAATCAATTATTATCAGATGAAAATCTATGCCCAAAACTTTTCTTCAAGTAAGTTGTTTTTTAGCAATGTTGTCAACCTGTTTAAAGGCACGATAGCATATCCCCTTGCAGTACCAAAGAAGGAGTGAAACGGTACACATGAACATCTGTTCAATACGTATTGCGGCACACTTTTGGTTTGGTTTAGAACTAAGAATGCAACAAACTAAAGTAGCAACAACAGATATATGTCTTGAAAATAAAGTCTAATGAACGTAAAATTGGAAAAACTGAAAATATAAATAGATATTACATTAATAACATAAAATATTATATGCGGTAAAAACTGAAAATGCACTTTGATGCATGGTGCGTAGAACCAAAAGCAAAAAGAATGCGGTTCAACTAATGTAGGTGTGAAGCATTTCACTCCTACCCTGAAGAATATAAAACTGCAAATGTGTAGTTCAAGTTCATTAACAGTTGTACTGTATCATTTGTCATGTGGAATTAACAACTGTACTGTATCTAGAAATGTGTTTAAGCATAAAAAATTAAAAAGGATAGAAGCATGTATTTGGATCATAGAATCTTCAAAAGCTGTGTCAGAATTGATGCAGTTTGGATGTATTGAATTTGCTTCAACTACAATAGTGACAGATGTTCAAACTTTGCATTCCACATTGGTTTAAACATTGTCAAAATTTCATTTGACACAAGCAAGAGTTAAAAAGTCTGACTTTTTCACTGGATTACATATGCAAAATGTGCTGTATTCGGAAAACAGAATTAGTAGCTTGGAACACATGATTATTCACTTGTCTTGAATTTAATTGAACGTTTGATTAAAATTGCATTTCCTGTCTTCAGGGAACGGTTTTGGACAAGTTTCTACCTCTCGACCAAGATGGCGCCGGGTCATTGCCCCTGTTGCCATAGCAACTGTCTGCTATGTTGGTTACCGTCAATTTCTATATAAGCCACCTGATGAAATCGTCCTGGCCAAAAACTGGCAGGTAGGGCCGTTTTCTTTTTGAAACCTCAATTTACCTCATCAATATGTTTACACGAACATTTATTTGCTAACAGGAAATTACAATTATTAAGCCTCTTAAATAGTTTCAAGAATAAATATCCAAACTATCCCCCCCCGCTCCCCTTTCAAAATCAAAATAGGCTTCACAGGACTTACTAAAAAATGATGAAAACCTCAGTAAACAGTAAACAGAAGCCCTTTCGAAAATTATTTTATAATTATAATAATAGCAGGTATCCTACTGTTTGATAAATCCCACAGCAGTTAAGGTGTTTGGGGGAATATAATGAAATTAAAGTAAAATGAATCCACTTTCCCATCACTTTAAAACGTTGATGATGAGAGTGAAGATATATTTTCACACTACGATACAGAATTGTTAAACATACACCAGTTTGGGTCAGAACTTATGTGTAGTCACAGCACACAACACACCATTCAAGTACACACGACATATCTGTCAAACATATGCATGTTTTTACCGTAAATCATTAAATAATTGCTTGCCGTCAATAACCATCTACCAATCAATTGATGGGTCTAAACCTGTGCTGAAATAAGAAATGGCTTGGGTTAAATTGAGCAGATGTATACAACCTTGTAACTGTCTTCCTTCTCTAAAGGGTATTACAAAGTTTATTTCAAATAATAATTTCTGTAAGTTTGTTAAATTTGAAATTTGAAAAATTGCATACATATATTAAGGCTAAAATTGCTGCCTTAAACAATGACCAGAGTAAATCATTGTTATCCCACCGGTATGTAATACTGTGGGATATAGTCATCACCCTGGCCGTCTGTCCGTCCGTCCGTCTGTCCGTCCGTCCGTCTGTCCGTCCGTAATCATTTCGTTTCCGGAGCAGAACTCGAAAACCGTTCATGATATCTTTCTGAAACTTTCAATGTGTATTACCCACCAACTGAAGTGGTGCCTTTTGATATTTTCAAATTTCGGAAATTTTTATTTTTGGTCGTTTCCATAGAAACAAAATGAATTTGGACTTTGTTAGAGACAGGTTCATTTCCGGAGCACAGCTCCAAAACCGTTCATCATATCTTCCTGAAACTTTGCATGTGTATTACCCACTAACTGAAGTGGTGCCTTTTGATATTTTCAGATTTCTGAAATTTAAATTTTTTTTCGTTTCCATAGAAACTTGTTGAATTTGGACTTTGTCAGAGACAGGTTCGTTTCCGGAGCACAGCTCCAAAACCGTTCATCATATTTTCCTGAAACTTTGCATGTGTATTACCCACTAACTGAAGTGGTGCCTTTTGATATTTTCAGATTTCTGAATTTTTTTCTTTTTTTTTTCATTTCCATAGAAACTTGTTGAATTTGGACTTTGTTCAGAGACAGGATGTGTTTTACAAATTTTGTGGAACCGGTGGGATATGTCATCTTCTGATGACTCTTGTTTGAAATTAAATATCAATGGGTGTTTATTCAAGGATTTACGGTATATTCTAAACCAAGGTCCTATTTCATCTGTTATATGCTGTATATCTGTCTGTCTGTCTGTCTGTCTGTATATTGTGCTTATACGACGACTACCTTAGGTAATTTTTAAATATTCTTACTATCCAATACACATAATACACATAAATTCACTTCTCTTGCCATGATGTATGAAAGTCAAGCTTGCCGGTTTTATTATTTACCGTATTCAACTGATTAACCGCCAGGGCCCTTAAATAATTGTAAAATGGGGTCTCATATTTAAATGACATGGTGGTCGTATTGAATGTTAGTTCACTGAAATCTTCTGACAATCAACTTATACACATATGTAATTTTGTTTTATCAAATCATTATTGGACATTCCTCTGCAATGTTTGTTTTCATGATTTTGCTGCCAGAAATAAAAATTTACAAACTGATGGTGTTATTTTGTTTATAATTCCTAAATTAATTATAATGATCATGGTACCAGTGTACCAGCAATAATCTGCTTTCATGTATTCTAGAGAGTGAGTACAATTTTTTATTTTTTTAAATTTTTCAAATCCTAAGGTATATTTTGATAGATTTTGATATTTAAAACAGTCTCACCCGGGAAATAATTAAAAAGGCTTATTTGATTTTTATGTACTCTACTATAAGAATATAATATATTAGAGGCAATATTGTGTTAGCTATAAACATGTTGTGTGAGTTTTCTGATCAATGAACTTTCAGATTCAGTTCATATAAATGACATATTCCATAGAATATGTTTATTTTGTCGTTTGCTTATCTTAACATGATTCAGCAATTTTCTTTTGTAAACAATTATCATGACAAGGTTTGAATTTTGAGTTCAGGTACACATGTACTTTCTAGCTTGAAGATTAACTTAAGGTGTTCTGTCCGCCCATCAACTTTCCACATGTTCAACTTCTTTTCAAGCGCCCCTGGCTCAAAAGTTAACAGCCTTTTTAACTAAATTGTAGATTTGGTAAATCTGTGGCCACTAACATGAGCCATGCCCTAAAAATATTTTTGTTGTCTTTGCCATAACCGAAACCAAAATTGTTGGATTCGTAATTATTCATTTGATTATTCAATGCACAAAAACTTAAATGCAGATTATAAATAGTAGATTTATTAACTGTCTGACAACTGCTCTGTAACATTTAAATGTTCAACCTTGTATAAATACTGTATATGAAGCCTGATGAGCTACTTTATCATTTTGCAATGCAAGATTGCAATGTGTGATCTGTTTTATGATAGGTTGATCATTTTACAATTTGACCATTTTAAATCATGCAAATTTTGATTGGTTACAGAGCAAATAGTTCTCTCCATGCAATGAGAAAACTTCATATATATATATATATGTGTGTAATTTTCACTAAATTTTCAACTATATAATACATAAAATATAAGTTGTAAATTATTTTAATCACATTTATGGATTATCAATAAATATTTTGATTATTTCTATTTTATTGATTGTTAACAAATTGTCCATGTTTAATAATGTTTCACACTTTGTTTAAATTTGCTGATACTGACAATGAATGCTTGTCAATAATGAATATTTATTGAAACTAATAAAAAACATTATATAAAGACAGTCTTGTTTTGTGGTCTGTGAACAATGTTCCTCATGTATCAATCTTTACTTTACTGGCTAACAGCCTACTCAATTCAAGCATAGTTCATTATTAACAAGCTTTTTGCCATTTATGATTCCATTTAGAGGAACTATTTGCAACATGTGTAAAAAAAATGTTACTATTTTGCATCTTATAGTGAAAAAACTTGAAATGCATAGTCAGTATAGTTCTATGATAGAGATAGGTTTTATCCAAAACTGTTCCGCAGGAGATATTGCTTGCTCAGGGAGGAGATATCCACTTTGGTGATAGATATTACACAATGCTTTTACATCATCAACTTCATTACTTCACAATGCTTATACATCACCAATTTCATGACATCACAATGCTTTTACATCATCAACTTCATGAAATCACAATGCTTTAACATCATCAACTTCATGACATCACAATGCTTTTACATCATTAACTTCAATACTTCACAATGCTTTTACATCATCAACTTCATTACATCATAATGCTTTTACATCATCAACTTCATGACATCACAATGCTTTTACATCATTAACTTCATTACTTCACAATGCTTAACATTATCAACTTCAATACTTCACAATGCTTTAACATCGTCAACTTCATGACATCACAATGCTTTTACATCATCAACTTCATTACTTCACAATGCTTTAACATCACCAACTTCATTACTTCACAATGCTTTTACATCACCAACTTCATTACTTCACAATGTTTATGCATCGTCAACTTCATGACATCACAATGCTTTAACATCATCAACTTCATTACATCATCAACTACATTACATCATCAACTTCATTACATCACAATGCTTTTACATCATCAACTTCATTACATCACAATGCTTCAACATCACCAGCTACATTACATCATCAACTTCATTACATCACAATGCTTTTACATCATCAACTTCATGACATCACAATGCTTTAACATCATCAACTTCATTACATCACAATGCTTCAACATCACCAACTTCATTACATCACAATGCTTTTACATCATCAACTTCATTACATCACAATGCTTTTACATCATCAACTTCATGACATCACAATGCTTTTACATCATCAACTTCATGACATCACAATGCTTTTACATCATCAACTTCATTACATCACAATGCTTTTACATCATCAACTTCATGACATCACAATGCTTCAACATCACCAACTTCATTACATCACAATGCTTTTACATCATCAACTTCATTACATCACAATGCTTTTACATCATCAACTTCGTTACTTCACAATTACATCATCAACTTCATGACATCACAATGCTTTTACATCATCAACTTCATGACATCACAATGCTTTAACATCATCAACTTCATTACATCACAATGCTTCAACATCACCAACTTCATTACATCACAATGCTTTTACATCATCAACTTCATTACATCACAATGCTTTTACATCATCAACTTCATGACATCACAATGCTTTTACATCATCAACTTCATGACATCACAATGCTTTTACATCATCAACTTCATTACATCACAATGCTTTTACATCATCAACTTCATGACATCACAATGCTTCAACATCACCAACTTCATTACATCACAATGCTTTTACATCATCAACTTCATTACATCACAATGCTTTTACATCATCAACTTCGTTACTTCACAATTACATCATCAACTTCATGACATCACAATGCTTTTACATCATCAACTTCGTTACTTCAAAATTACATCATCAACTTCATTACTTCACAATGCTTTAACATCATCAACTTCATTACATCACAATGCTTCAACATCACCAACTTCATTACATCACAATGCTTTTACATCATCAACTTCATTACATCACAATGCTTTTACATCATCAACTTCATGAAATCACAATGCTTTTAATCATCAACTTCATGACATCACAATGCTTTTACATCATCAACTTCATTACTTCACAATTACATCATCAACTTCATGACATCACAATGCTTTTACATCAACAACTTCATGACATCACAATGCTTATACATCATCAACTTCATGACATCACAATGCTTATACATCATCAGCATCATGACATCACAATGCTTTTACATCATCAACTTCATGACATCACAATGCTTTTACATCATCAACTTCGTTACTTCACAATTACATCATCAACTTCATGACATCACAATGCTTTTACATCATCAACTTCGTTACTTCACAATTACATCATCAACTTCATTACTTCACAATGCTTTAACATCAACAACTTCATTACTTCACAATGCTTTAACATCAACAACTTCATTAATTCACAATGCTTTAACATCATCAACTTCATTACTTCACAATGCTTTTACATCAACAACTTCTTTACTTGACAATGACCAAAATGACCCCCTCAGGAGATCACCTAAGGAACAACACTGAGATTTTGTGTATAACATAATTTTTATTGTGAAGATACACAACATTTTCGAGTATATGCTCACTCAGGTGGAATGTTTGATATATAGCAACATAGGACAACAGAATATTAACAATTGGGAGAGAACTAAAAAAGATGCATACGTAAGTTGTACGTACACTGAGGATTTAAAAACAAGAGTCTTGTTTCTTGTTTTCTTAATTATTATTTGTTTTACAATATCTCCTACCAAAATCCCTATACATTTGATTGTTTAAAATTTACCATCAATCTAAAAAATAAGGTAAGGTAATTATGATTGTTTTTTATTCAATTATTCCATAGTGTGCTTACCTGAAAACTTTTCATTTACATTAGACCCTTCTTTCCATATTTAGACATTTGACCCAAAACAGTCAGCATAATTAATATTGTCAGGCCTGCCTTGCCCTGCTCTATATATTTATATCTTATGAAAAAAATAATTGAAATAATTTGAATTTTAAAACACAATTCAGTTATTACAGAATGTTTTAAAGATAAAATATGATCTATTAAATTCATATATCTCCCAGGTAATGGCCGTGATATTTCCCAAGCAGTCTTAAATAATAACTCGTTCACTTATTCATAAATATGTAAGATACATTTTACTATAAAAGATGTTAGTTTCTAAAATCAAAAATATCCTCATAAATCTTAACAGATAATGATAAGGAACAATGTGATTGCTTCACACAAGAAGAATACATCATTGTTAGATGTAGACAAGTTGGTATCTTATGCTGATAAAAAAAAATCTTCTATCATTCTTCAGGCATGTGTGAGATGCGTGTACTTTTCCACTTGGACCTCCCCATACAGATTCATTGACTGCCGACGAGCTGCCACCCCTCTAGCTCAGAGTGGACTGGTCCAAGTCAGCTGAGTTAGTCAGCCAATGTGTAGAGAGCGTGCTGAACTTTGCATCAATCTAACTATAGACTTGCTTGAAGGCTTTACAGTTACATTTAATCAGCTGTCATATGCAGCCTATTCAACATCGAGAAAGAACCAATTTGAAATACTGACAATTAAAGATCTGTATTTAGAGAAATATTAGTGAATGTAGATATTGAGTATATAGATAAGGAAGATAGAGACGTGTGGAGCTATGCGGTGGTGTGATACAGCCAAGACTTAACCCTCTTAGCGTGGGGCTCGATCAATACAGGCATGGGGAACTCTGCCGGTAGAAACACAGTGCTGTATGACAGGCCACTAGTCATTGATTTCTCTGCTAATTTAGTTGCCGGCATAAATTGCTCCAAAATGTAGCTGTATGTGAGTTTGAAGGCCATTGAAGAGAAAATTTAACATCACCGTCACCTGGTCAGTCATGGTTTGTGTAGATATCTGACTAGCAACAGAACCAAGCAACATGGATGCAAGATTTCTCAGTCAAATTGTGAAGGGGCATTTCGACCTCTATGTGTGAGTACCACCAAATATTCTTGTGTCTGAGGATTGAATTAATGAACGTCAATCTCGCATTATCACTGATAAGAAACTGTTTGTCATTTACTTTACAATATTTCTTGGTTTGAGGAATGATAATTCTAATATATTTCAGCTGATAATGTATTTACAGTATTTTTATGTCTGAGAAATGAATGTTCAAATGTAGAATCAGCTGATAATTCAGTTACTTCACAGTATTTCTATGTCTGAGAAATGAATGTTCCTAAATAAATTTAGCTAATAGTTAATTTACATCACAATAATTATCTGTCTGAGAAATGATTACTCTGATATAAATTCAACTAATAATTCATTTCACTGTTTCTAATTTCAATTCAGTTTTTTCTATTCTAATAATACTGTACACTCGAATAGAATGATTAAAAACAGGAAGATTGTCTGGATAACAACTTCTTTAATGTGAAAAATACACAACGTTTCACTCCTTCATCAGATGGAATCTAAGGAAATAGCAAAATAGCAAAGTAGAAAAATATAGGAATGGAAAATATAGTGATTGAATATTGTTATTGCATGAATTAATTTCAATGTTTATCAAAGTAAGCTTACCTTTCGTATGATACCGTCATTGCTTTGAACCTAATTTATTTGATATATTTACATGATAAACTCTCATCTTATCTAGTTATGAATATCTAAATGATTCTGCTGTTTACATGTATATTCAACTATATATTCAGAGTAAATATTTGTTTAATGTTTACTGATCCGATAAGTTACATTATCAATATAATAATGAACCTTTAAGGCATTAATTACTATAACAGTGAAGTATATATCCCACACGGATGACACAATCTTATCTTATGATATAATGATAGTAATACCTCTTTATCATCTTCAGTACAAGTAAAAACAGAAATTTACAGTGTTCATTAAAGCCAGTTCTATCCTCATAATATTCAGTGGCAAGCATGGAACAACAACCAGCACATTTTAACTTCAGTTCTGCAGTTGATGAGCGGACACTCTACGGTACCAACCTCCATCTGTGATTATCTCATGCTATCTACGTTTTAGTACAAACATTTGTGTCTGCTACATGGAAATAAAAAATAAGGATTATTATTTATGATAACTTACTCATAGACAGCTAAATGAAAAGCAAGTCTAGATTGATTTAATTTCCTGCTTTGACATGTTAAAGAATAAATCATGTTGTCTGTAGATTTAGTTTTTAAACTGGTTTTTTTTTAACCATAAAATAATTATGTTTTTAACTGTTTAACTTCCAACTGTTTTAATATAAATATTGATGCTCAAAATAATTTTTTTGTCATCTATAGATTTGTCTATATCAGGACTATCCAACTCATACAGTGACAGATTGATTTTGATCTGATGATGGTAACTGTTGGTATGTCGTGCTGCTTGAGTGATGTGACTGACAAGAAGGGAGATATAAAACATACCTGTTGTGTTATACAGACATGTGATGTGACTGACAAGTAGGGAGATATAAAACATACCTGTTGTGTTATACAGACATGTGATGTGACTGACAAGTAGGGAGATATAAAACATACCAGGTGTGTTATACAGACATGTGATGTGACTGACAAGTAGGGAGATATAAAACATACCTGTTGTGTTATACAGACATGTGATGTGACTGACAAGTAGGCAGATATAAAACATACCTGTTGTGTTATACAGACATGTGATGTGACTGACAAGTAGGCAGATATAAAACATACCAGGTGTGTTATACAGACATGTGATGTGACTGACAAGTAGGCAGATATAAAACATACCAGGTGTGTTATACAGACATGTGATGTGACTGACAAGTAGGGTGATATAAAACATACCAGGTGTGTTATACAGACATGTGATGTGACTGACAAGTAGGGAGATATAAAATATACCGGTTATGTTATACAGACATGTGATGTGACTGACAAGTAGGGTGATATAAAACATACCGGGTATGTTATACAGACATGTGATGTGACTGACAAGTAGGGTGATATAAAACATACCGGGTATGTTATACAGACATGTGATGTGACTGACAAGTAGGGTGATATAAAACATACCAGGTGTGTTATACAGGCATGTGATGTGACTGACAAGTAGGCAGATATAAAACATACCATGTGTATTATACAGGCATGTGATGTGACTGACAAGTAGGCAGATATAAAACATACCAGGTGTGTTATACAGGCATGTGATGTGACTGACAAGTAGGGTGATATAAAACATACCAGGTGTATTATACAGACATGTGATGTGACTGACAAGTAGAGAGATATAAAATATACCGGGTATGTTATACAGACATGTGATGTGACTGACAAGTAGGGTGATATAAAACATACCAGGTGTGTTATACAGACATGTGATGTTACTGACAAGTAGGCAGATATAAAACATACCAGGTGTGTTATACAGACATGTGATGTGACTGACCAGTAGGCAGATATAAAACATACCAGGTGTGTTATGCAGAGTGAGACATGTGATGTGACTGGCAAGTAGGCAGATATAAAACATACCATGTGTATTATACAGGCATGTGATGTGACTGACAAGTAGGGGGATATAAAATATACCAGGTGTATTATACAGACATGTGATGTGACTCACAAGTAGAGAGATATAAAATATACCGGGTATGTTATACAGACATGTGATGTGACTGACAAGTAGGGTGATATAAAACATACCGGGTATGTTATACAGACATGTGATGTGACTGACAAGTAGGCAGATATAAAACATACCAGGTGTATTATACAGACATGTGATGTGACTGACAAGTAGGCAGATATAAAACATACCAGGTGTGACTGACAAGTAGGGAGATATAAAACATACCAGGTGTGTTATACAGACATACGATGTGACTGACAAGTATGGTGATATTAAACATACCAGGTGTGTTATACAGGCATGTGATGTGACTGACAAGCAGAGAGATATAAAACATGCCTGGTGTATTATACAGACATGTGATGTGACTGACAAGTAGGGTGATATAAAACATACCAGGTGTATTATACAGACATGTGATGTGTCTGACAAGTAGGGAGATATAAAACATACCGGGTGTATTATACAGACATGTGATGTGACTGACAAGTAGGGTGATATAAAACATACCAGGTGTATTATACAGACATGTGATGTGACTGACAAGTAGGGAGATATAAAATATACCGGGTATGTTATACAGACATGTGATGTGACTGACAAGTAGGGTGATATAAAACATACCGGGTATGTTATACAGACATGTGATGTGACTGACAAGTAGGGTGATATAAAACATACCGGGTATGTTATACAGGCATGTGATGTGACTGACAAGTAGGCAGATATAAAACATACCTGTTGTGTTATACAGGCATGTGATGTGACTGACAAGTAGGCAGATATAAAACATATCATGTGTATTATACAGGCATGTGATGTGACTGACAAGTAGGCAGATATAAAACATACCAGGTGTGTTATACAGGCATGTGATGTGACTGACAAGTAGGGTGATATAAAACATACCAGGTGTATTATACAGACATGTGATGTGACTGACAAGTAGAGAGATATAAAATATACCGGGTATGTTATACAGACATGTGATGTGACTGACAAGTAGGGTGATATAAAACATACCGGATATGTTATACAGACATGTGATGTGACTGACAAGTAGGCAGATATAAAACATACCAGGTGTGTTATACAGTCATGTGATGTGACTGACAAGTAGGGAGATATAAAACATACCAGGTGTGTTATGCAGACATGTGATGTGACTGACAAGTAGGCAGATATAAAACATACCAGGTGTGTTATACAGACATGTGATGTGACTGACAAGTAGGCAGATATAAAACATACCAGGTGTGTTATGCAGAGTGAGACATGTGATGTGACTGGCAAGTAGGCAGATATAAAACATACCATGTGTATTATACAGGCATGTGATGTGACTGACAAGTAGGGTGATATAAAATATACCAGGTATATTATACAGACATGTGATGTGACTGACAAGTAGAGAGATATAAAATATACCGGGTATGTTATACAGACATGTGATGTGACTGACAAGTAGGGTGATATAAAACATACCGGGTATGTTATACAGACATGTGATGTGACTGACAAGTAGGCAGATATAAAACATACCAGGTGTGTTATGCAGAGTGAGACATGTGATGTGACTGGCAAGAAGGGAGATATTAAACATCCCGGGTATGTTATGCAGACATGTGATGTGACTGACAAGTAGGCAGATATAAAACATACCAGGTGTGTTATACAGACATGTTCTTACCATTTCATGACTCATGACACATTGTCAAACAACATACAGTCACATGGCTTATCCTTTTAATGATGATTGTTATTGTCGACCTTTATCATTTACACAACATTTACATCTTCTAACAAGCAGTGATGGTGACAGCTTTTAGATATATTATACATTGTCAAGAAACTATGGCCCAGTAGTAGCTTATGGTTGGTTAGAGGATCCTATAAACATACTAACAGCTAATTACAATAGTGAAAGTTAATTAACCCAGGTAACACATTGTGTAGACTTGCAACTATGGTGATCAAAATGTAAAATAGGCCATTTCTAACAGTCACTAAACCAAAGAAGATTTCACAAAAATCTCAGATTTAGCAAGATAATGTTGTGGGTCACCCATCTAGTGGTAAACAACAGTCCCTGTTGCTGAACTTTCCTGATTCCTGATTGCCTTCCGTTCATGAAGTGAGTACAGGATCATGTGCAACAGCCAACTCTCTATGAATGTTGATTCTGTGTCATCCACATTAACTGTACACAAACTCTACATTGAGTTAACTGCCATTTATTGTGTTTATTGTATATAGATGGGCTTATGGTATCGACTGTCCTCTTGCATTTGTCGTCCATTTTATTAAAGGTGCATCCATTGTGTTTCATAAAATTGTATTTGCCTTTAATACGTTCGAACACACCATATGTGCTGTTTACAATAAAAACAAATTCACTAAGCTTGCATATTCATCCCCAATCGCCAAATATATCATAATTACTAGTTTCCAATCAAAATCGAGTAACATCATTATGCATGTGCAGAAACCGAAAGTGCATGTCCTATTTACACGCACAGTAGTGATATTACCTATTAAACACTATCAACCCAAATGTTTTATTTTATCTGGTTTAAATAAGATCCCAAAATTACGTTTGATTCATTGGCGCGCGCCACACGCGTTGCATTGTCCGGTTTTCGATCAGAAATCGACACTTTTACCTTCATATCGTCAATATACTAAGTCGACTATCATCAAAATGGTAGTTTTCGGTAACAGTTGGTACTTCTCGATAAAGTAAGACCATTTATAACGTTTGGCATAATTGACCCTCAACAACACAATGGATGTACCTTTAATTTCTCCAAAACTGCTGCACCTCCAAATCTGACACTTTTTGGGGAGGTACATACATTGCACCTTGTTTGTTCATTTGGTTCTTACCCCTGTCGCCTTCAACTATGGGACTGGCAGGCATTTCCCTTCAAACTTATCAACAATCTTTTTTTTTTTAAAGTTAAATTTCAAGAATAACATCTTCTTTACATGGAGCCCGAAGTTCATTTGTCCAATTGGTCTTTACCCCTCCCTCTTTGAGAAAATCATCTTTGTTTAATGGACTTTAAGATTTGTAAATTTCATTGTCCTTCCCTGAAAAGTAAGGGCAATTTAAATTGGTAAATCATTTTGTGAACTAGGATAAATGGTCAATGTAATCATACTTGTAATAAGTTGCCAAACAGCCCATAACCTGCCTGTAGCACCATTAGTATGGATAATAGGGGCGTTGGATATACACAAGAGTGTTTGTCAGAGAGTCACAATGTCAGAGATCACTTCCTATAAGTTATTTCTATCCTTCTTCCAATGAACAAAAAGCACTAGAAACAACATATTTTACAGAACAACTCGGACCTGCAGATTATAGTTCCATGTTTGTTGATGATCTTAGAAAATATTGTCATCTGCTTCTCCAGTAAAAAAAAAAAGCTGGAATCTTGTATACTCTTTAACCAATGGGGATTTTAAATTTTAGATTTGGTGACTCTGTAGCCCTGGTAAGGACTTCAGGGGTCACTATCCAAACACATATTTTCATCCCAGAACTTAAAGTTAGAAAAAGCTGAAATATTGTGTAGAGACTTTTTGGTCAAAAGGGATTATAAACGTTTGGCTTGGTGATCACACAAGGTATGCTGGTTACCCATATACCCATTTTCAACAGTCTAAAGTGTCTCTCTAATACAAGTTTCTATATATTTAGTATGAAAACCTTGCAATGTTTTAACTTTCTGAAACACACAAAATGATAGCTGTCAAAATGTGTACCCATTTTAGCCGATTTTTTAAATTAATTGACTGGACTCTCATGTTTTCAGTGAGCTATCACTATTTCTCATTAAGTGACGGATGAAACCGGTAGTTTTCATTGGCTTATCATGATCACAATGAGAAATAAGTGATTTTACACAGAAATTGCAAAATATTCTGTTTATTTTATGCTTCTGTGTTCGGTGATGTTGTGTTTTACATCCAAAGCTGCTTCATTTGAGCAAGTTCTTGCGATGTCATATAATCATTGTTGAACTTAGCAACGGTGGTGACAATGCGTCAATTGTAGACATAGCATCACATTATTGTAAACATGAAGTCATCCCATCTGTGGTATCACTGTGTTGAGAAAGTGAAATCTGCAGAGGTGAGAACATATTTACTCAATCTGAGAAAACTCAGTTTCTCGCCATTTCCCATAAAAGTAGAAATGGGGATAGGAAGAATAAGAATAAACTTGAGGTGAGAAGCAAGACCTGACAAACTGACCAATGATAGTACTCCCTGCAAGACTCCAGTAGCAGGTGCTTGTTCTCTCCTTACACAGTGTAAAATAGTGGACCCGCCATTCCCTTCCACTTGCTCCAATCTGAATTGCTCTCCAGTCCAGAAGAAACAAACTACCCAACTGGCCAGTGTTTGCATTCTGATGTCTGTTCTCTGCTTCACCATGTGATATCTCTTGTTAGTTATTTAGCGGGGGGGGGGGGGGTGAAAGGGGCCTGGGAGACTTCGATTGGAAACAGATAGTGATCCTAATGGCCTCATAACCAATGTTTTATTCCTTTAATATGATGGTCATGGAATGAATATGCGTAATATCAAAATAATAATATTCAAAATTAAATTGAAAGAAAATCATATTTTTGCTTATATGTTTTATTGGTAAAATCTGGGAACATTTTCAATTGGAATTGGGACATTTTTATTTGGGAGGGATTTCAAGGAGCGTTATGACAGGAGACCCATAAACCAACTTAAAAAGTTGCCTTAATATCTTATCTCCAGTGTAGTGATATTAATACAAATATATGTATGACATCAATTATAATCAGTGCAAATGTATAACAATGTTATACTTGTGGTGATGCCGTCAGGAATAGTTCAAATTCTTGTACTTCAAACAGGGCCCACTGCAAGATTGTATCTCCCTCCAGACAACTGTGACCAACAATGAATGTCCCAACAATTTATAATGCAAATGGATGTTTTATGCAGATACCATCATTTAAATTGAAGCTGGATTGCTAAATGGTGTCAATTGTGCGATGATGTTTGTTTACTCAAGTGTCAGGTCAACAGGATATGCGCGCTTATATTAAGGAAGTGGTTGAATGTTGAATCGTCTGTGCTGAAATTGATAAAAGAAATTCTTGTGTGTTGTAGAACTGTTATATAAAACAATCATAGTTTCAAAAGAAGTATTAGAATTGGGTTGAATATGTTGTAAACCGGGATGTCAGTCAGCTACTTGAATTTGGTGATAACCGGGATGTCAGTCAGCGACTTGAATATGGTGTTAACCGAGATGTCAGTCAGCGACTTGAATGTGGTGTTAACCGAGATGTCAGTCAGCGACTTGAATGTGGTGTAAAGTTTGATGTCAGTCAGCGACTCAAATATGGTATTAACCGGGATGTCAGCAAATTGAATGTGGTGTTAGCCGGGATGTCAGTCAGCGACTTGAATGTGATCTAAACTGTGATTTCAGGCAGCGACTTGAATATGGTGTTAACCAGGATGTCAGTCAGCAAATTGAATGTGGTGTTAACTGTGATGTCAGTCAGCAAAATAAATGTGGTGTTAATCGGGATGTCAGTCAGCGACTTGAATGTGGTGTAAACCAGGATGTCAGTCAGCGACTTGAATGTTGTGTAAACCAGGATGTCAGTCAGCGAATTGAATGTGGGGTTAACTGTGGTGTCAGTCAGTTGATCAAGCATCACCCCATCATCTTGAAGGACAATTCCACCAAACCAAATGATGTTCAAAGGTGGGAGTTGTTGCTTCCTTGCTTGGCACTCAGCATTATAAGGATAAAAAGCTGCCTAAATGAGTTATACTGGGGAAAATGAAGGGTTTTACTACAAAGTCACAGTGAAATAGGATTAAAATGTTTTAATCAAAATCAAATTAAAACCTAATTTACAATAAAGTAGTATTCATGTAAATCTATGTACCGGTATGCCACCCACTGTGAATCACCGATTAATGCATGTGTATAACATTGTTGTGATTATATGATCAGGAATAGTACCAATTGTTATACTGTTTCAGGACATTATAAGATTTAACCCTCCAGACAACAAATCATAGTAGTAACATATGGGATATAGTTTGCAAGTCTCAATAGTACAGAGGATTACAATTTCTCCGAGAAGATAGCAAGTTAACAGTTTCAAAAGTGCATACAGGGCAAAGTTTGACAGCTTAAGTTGCATTTTCTTAAATTTTAGGATGTGGTATAATTAAGAAATATGAATTTGTTTTATGTGGTTTATCTTAGTTTATTATCACTCAAACAATAAATTTGTCGGGAATGGAAGGTTATAGAAGGATTTCTGTTCCTTCGAAGATTTTCATCGCCAGAACTAGAAAAATGTTCAATTTATTTTCATAAATCGCTGTACATGTATCAAACAATCAGGAATTTCCAAGACATCTTTTTTGGTTGCCCTTGAATACAGTCCAACAAATTGTCAACAAAACTTGTGTAATTCAACAAGCAGTGAAATGGTTCATGTACAACTAAATTTATTCAATAGGTTTTATATGTATATCTACTAATACATGTATGGTATGGGTAAAAATGAAGTTGTTGCCAAATATGTACGATAATGAAGCCCGTATCCACTGGATGATATCAACAACGTCCTCTCGTTAGACATGCTCTGAGACCATCTGTCCTGGATAACTGAAAATGTGGATTCTCCTGTGACATGAAATGGTCCAGGTGTCTCATAAGAAGAACATGAAAGAGTCACATGGAAGGTTTTGAAGGACATAGAGTCATCAGCTCGATCACTGTCCTGATAATGGTGACTTCCTACCTGCTCACCCTTGTGGACTGTCTCAAATATTCCACAAAATCATTTATTATTTGAACATTTAATCACATTTTTAACAGACACATGATACCAAAGTTGTAATACCACCAACCAACGAAATCAAAAGCGCAATTTGGTTCAAAAAATATATATCAAAACCTTTCTAAACATATTTCACAAAAATGAAAAATAACTCTTGAGATGGTCCCTGAATCCCTGCCCCCAGAGTGGCCATTGCCCTGCCCCACAGATTTCTCAAGATGGCTGCAAAGTCCAAGGCTCTTCGCTCTGATTGGCTGGAAGGCTTGTGTGATGACATGACAAACTTTTCCAGTCACCTGCCACTGACAAAGTCATTTTGATGATAACTTCTTTTCTGGGACAATACATTCCAAATTTTAAGGAGATTGTTGACTGATACATAGCAGATCTAATGTCAGTATGAAACAAAGAAAATTTTTGTTTTCAGTTTCATAGTGGTTTATCATTAAATTCTTGAAATTATTTGTTTTAAAATATAAATTAAAAAAGATTCATTCTTTCAATTTTATACATATTATAAAAGCTTTCATGGTGTCTTAAGTATTAACCGTTTAATTTCAATGAAAATATATATTTTAAAAATCTCTCTAAATATATATAACTTGTCATTGAAGATATATTATTTATTTTTAAATTTATATTTTCTTAATGGAAAACAACAGCTTGCATGTTGTTGACTTACCAATATAAACTCAGATATTTTTTTATAATTAAAATAACAGCTTGCATTTTAATGCTCAGTTCGCCAGTATATTATTATTCATAGTATGCAGGTCTAAGTCTGTAAGGGTTTATATAATCTCAATACTTTGTCCACCACTGATGTTTAAGTCACTTTTAGAGATAAAAGTATCATAAACTATTCTTCCTGACAGAGACTCTTCTTACTAAGATTGGACTAAATTTTAGATATAGGATGAACAAATTTAAATTTGAAACTTTTCTACACTTTATTTTACTATAGAATCATTTTTCTTTTTAAATTTTCCTTGAAATTTTCTTTTACCTATGTGATCTATGCTATCATGGTTTACATATTTAAAGTAGCATATTGAAAATTTCAACTTTTCTCCAAATTGAACCTTCCCATCTGTTATTAATGGTGGCATTTTAGAAGTTATATAGATGAAGAAAAATCTAGATCTGCGAATAGTCAACTTCTATATCACAATTATTAAATTAATATGCTAACTTTGTTATCAAGAAAGTGCAAGTGAAGAACAATCCATTACCTATAGTACATTTGCATATGTTTTTAGTAAAGCCTCATCATGTCCTTGAAACCATCCTATGTCCCCCTTCCTCCCTCCCTCCTCTCATAATTTCAAGAAGACAAGTCTGAAATGGCTGGAACATACAGTTATGATAACTAAATGATTTATTCACTTTGACTTTGGCCAACAAAGCAAACAGAATTTGTTCATATTCTAAATGGAAAAATAGGAATAATAGCATAATCAAATATTTGCTTTAGTATTAGTTTATTTTCTCTATCTGAATTTGAAAAAGAGGTGAATATTTACTCTTAAACATAATGGTAATTAGTTATCTTTCACCCTTTTCTTTCACCATATCATCACTTAGGCATTACTGATTCATCATTGTCATTACTTATATTATTTGAACATGATATAAAATAAATATATACTTCTTCAAACTTATAACCTTAATTTTATATATTATTTTGTATTTTATATATATCTCTAAATTTTCGACTCTAGTATTAGAATCTTTGTATTTAATTGAATGTTAGGAATTCTATTCCTGACTGTCACCTCTATAAGGCATGAAACAAAGAGGACGAGGTTGAGTTTGCGACACATTATATAGTTCTCCTGACCACCTGGCTCGATCCATTACATCCAAGGGTAGAAGGGTAGAGAGGCTTGTCAGAACACCTGTATAATGAACTCTCTCTGATAACGTCCCACTATTGACTCGTATATAAGCCATCTCATGTCGTATCCCCGCAGCATTTGTTATTATTTGCCGCCGCGGAGCCCCGTGATTTCCATTTCTCTGAAGTTAGTGGTAGTATCGTTACATACTTGAATAAGAAAGTTTGTAATGTGAAATATTCATTATTTCAAAATATCAATTTGATTCTTTGGATTTCCAAGGGTTTAATGATATTGTTTGAATAACGATTAAAATTTTATTTGATTATTTTTGTTCAACTCTGTTTTTATTCAGAGTGTATATTGTCTTTACTTTAGGAACTCGTTTCAAAGTTAGTGTTGATACGATCATAGATGTTTGTTGTGAATTGTTTGAATATTTGATTCAATCATGTGTTTATGATTAATGTAATCATCAGTTTGTGTTTGTGTAACAGTTGGGCAATTACTGATTACAGTTATCATCGTGTCCATGTTAAAATAGAACAAATAAGTTGTTAACTTATATTGCCAAAATCGGTTGCAGCATCTAATTGTTGGCTGCTTCTGTTTACTTTAATAAACAAGCTCTACTGAAACTTTCTTGTTTAAAACATCTTTACAAATTCCTGTTAGACCCAATTTTGTCAGAAAATAGGATGTCAAAGACTTTTATTAGGAAAACTCAACCCTTGCACGGTAAGCAAGTCTTTCATGAGATCATTGTCAATAGAAACATTTCTTCTTTTCCTCTACGATTAAAAATTGTTTTGTTTCCATGTGATTGTGCAGAATCAGCAGTTGATTTTGTCTTTCTAAAAAATCTAAACTTCTATCAACCTTTTCAAAGACTTGTGATTCAGTATATCAGCCACTCAGATTGGTTTGCCTCGGTTTAATTCATTAGCCGAAACTTTACAGACTGAAGGCAATTCTAACTTTCATTTTCAAGAGCTGTGCTTGAGAAAACAAGAAAAGAAATTGTTATCCGTGAAATCTTCTTTTCTATATATTCAACTTCTAAATGCCCTTCAAAGGCTAAAGCTGTAGTAGATTCTATGTTTCTCCCCCACAACCAAACCCAAACTACAAAACCTAAATCCAACAAGCTAAGTTTGCTGTTTTTCTGCACGACGAGGAACACCATAAACACTTCTGCATGCCAAATGACCAAAACATTGAAGGCAAAATTGTTTATTTCCTCCGCAGCGAACAAAGCCAGTATTTGATGAACTCATTCTCGATGTCGACCAGCATGGCGTCGAGTTTGTCGGAGCTCCCGTCCTTCCAACAGTTCAACCCGACTTTCATCTACTCCACAATCCTGCTGACCGTTATCCTCGGAGGAATGCGCACGACGCGGCGTGGACTGCTGCAGTTCCTCACGTTCTACGCACAGGATGTGTGGAACCAGATGAGGAAACTCTCCCCCTATCTCATGTACGGCATCAACAAAAGTGTTCCACTCCGGGTTCAATCCATCGTCAGGAGGAAGGTCCGATTTGTGCAGAAAGGTGTTTTAAAAAGACTCGGCTTCTCGCGGAAGAAAAATCCAAAAGCATTGCATAGTCTCAGACATTCCCATAAAAAAGTCAACAAGACGGTAAGATTTATGTCAAATAATTGCATTTCATTTCATTTGGGGTTTTGATGGTTTTTGTAAGGTTTGATTTTGAACTTATTTTCTATGTGTATTTTGTTAATGTATTATTGAGATGTTGTGTATTGAAGGTTTGATGGCAAACAATTTTGTTTATCTGTATAACTATTGAGTGTCACAACAGTAATTTTAGACAGAATTATGCTAGCAGGTGTTTTATCTTGCAGTCTTAATTCTGGTATAGATGAATAAATGTCTGAAATCAATATTGTCCGTTAGTCAGCTGTTATTTAGTGTGTGTTTGTTTTACTGAGCAGTGATGAAAACCTACGCTTGAGATAATTTGTGTATTCATGGCAAGAGAAGTTCATCACATTGCACAACATCACGCAACATCACACACATCACACAAAACATCACACAACATCACAAATTTTCTTTTTTTTGATGATCTCTTCATCCATAATCTTCTTGCAGATTTTGATTCTCCAGACATTTTTATCATTTTAATTATGTCCAAAAAAATATCTACATCTTCAAATGTGGAATTAATCAATTTTGTTAATAAATTATTTTGATATTACATTTAACAGTATTTTCACCAATTTCTTGATAGACATGATTCTAAAATTATTATTTTGTTCTAGGTTACACTATACCGCAAGATGCCTTTAAAAGCAGTGTCCCGTTTATGGGGACGGTTCAACGACCTTCACCTCCCGGTGTTCATGCGCCACCCTCTGCTGAGTATCTACGTGTGGCTGTTCGGCTGCAACCTGTCCGAGGCAGAGATCGAGGACCTGAAGCACTACAGGAATCTGGGCGAGTTCTTCCGAAGACAGCTAAAGTCTCACGTCCGTCCCATCGACGACGATCACATTCTGGTCAGTTGGAACAGGTTTACTGACTCATACATAACATTTTGTCAAGTTTTTTTCAGATATTGCTCCTGAAGAACACAATGATAGACATTTTAGCTGAATTTCACTTTGTTTGAAAGAGTCACAAAGGATGTCCGTAGAGTTTTGGTAACTTCCTTACAAGTATGTTTTAGATATCTCTCCCAATGAACATGTTGATAGTCACTTTAGTTGGATTCCACTTTGTTTAGAGAGATTCACAAAACATATACATAGACTTTTAGAAACATTCTCACAAGTTTTTTGTAGAGATAGGAACATGTTGACAGTAGCTTTAGCTGAATTTGCTTTGTGTTGGAAAGGTTGATAAAGCAGGTCCATAGACTTTTTTGTTAGTCTCTGACAAGTATTTTTAGAGATCGCTTCCTTGGAACACCTTCCTTGATTGTTGCTTTAGTTGAATTACACTTGTGGAGTTGGGCATGTTTGGGGTTTTTTCTAGTCAGTTCAAAGTCCCCTGCCATATTCTGAGCTGGAAAGTCTCCTTCAAGAGTCTGAGCTGGAAAGTCTCCTTCAAGAGTCTGAGCTGGAAAGTCTCCTTCCAGAGTCTGAGCTGGATAGTCTCCTTCCAGAGTCTGAGCTGGAAAGTCATCTGCCAGAGTCTTAGCTGGATAGTCTCCTTCCAGAGTCTGAGCTGGAAAGTCTCCTTCAAGAGTCTGAGCTGGAAAGTCTCCTGCCAGAGTCTGAGCTGGAAAGTCATCTGCCAGAGTCTTAGCTGGATAGTCTCCTTCCAGAGTCTGAGCTGGAAAGTCTCCTTCAAGAGTCTGAGCTGGAAAGTCTCCTGCCAGAGTCTGAGCTGGAAAGTCATCTGCCAGAGTCTTAGCTGGATAGTCTCCTTCCAGAGTCTGAGCTGGAAAGTCACTTGCCATAGTCTGAGCTGGAAAGTCATCTGCCAGAGTCTTAGCTGGAAAGTCATCTGCCAAAGTCTGAGCTGGAAAGTCTCCTTCCAGAGTCTGAGCTGGAACGTCTCCTGCCAGAGTCTGAGCCTGAAAGTCTCCTGCCAGAGTCTGAGCTGGAAAGTCTCCTGCCAGATTCTGAGCTGGAAAGTCATCTGCTTGAGTCTGAGCTGGAAAGCCTGAAACATGACAGAAACCTAGCAAGAGTCTTGGGAAGTAGCCCACAGTCCATGTCCGATCCATAAAGAAGGAGAACATTACTGGACGGTGTTCACTTGTTTGTTATATGATTGTGTGAAGGTGGAAGGAGTTCACTATTTCCTGAGGTGATCAAGTTTCTGATTTTTCAACTGTTTGTGATGTTGCCAAGCCTTGTCTCAAAACACTGGCAATGTCATTGGTCACATTCTACACAGTTGCCATGGTTACTTGTTACACAACCACAGTTTCTCCTATCAGAAGAAGGCCTCTGTCTTGTTAGTTGACAAGGTTATTAAAGACAGTTGTCGCTTTCTGCTGAGTTGACAATTCTCATGTGAATGTGGAGACATTTGATTTCCTTCAATAATAAGATGATGCAATGATGACAAAAAAATGTGTCAGTCCCAATTTAAGATCAGCGACCCTTTGTAATCTTTAACTTCTGAAAATGAAGTTGAAAAAAAGTGATATGTGAATCAGTCTGTAGCTTGTCTGACATGATAGGGACACTACGCCTATCTTACACGTTTTACGTAAACGTGAGCAGGATTGTCTAACTCATGCTGGTAGACAGTGTTATGTTATCACATGACAGCTATATGATAACACACTGACCTATGAGCATGATAACACCCCATATCCCACGCTGTTATCTCACCACACCTCTCACACCGTCAGCATGTCCCAAACAGGGCCCTTGACCTTTGTTTGACCAGTAAATATTTAGTAAGTGTAATGCGTATGATGATATAGTTCTACCATGCCATGTTCTAAGTTCCGTCAGTTCCTCACATACTCATATTAACGATTGTAAACATTCACCATTATATTTTAAAGTAAATGTAGACCATCAATGTATCTGTTCCGAGAGCCCGGACTCTGGAAACTTTTGGCCCAGGGTATTAGCTTGTTGAGGTTTTTCTTTAATTTTGCTTTTAAATTGACAAAATATTACTTTGGGGATAGCTACCTGTCAGGGTTATGTCATACACTGGATACACATTAATGCGTAGCCAAAACATGTGACAACTTTGAGAAAGCTCCGAATTAGAATACAAGCTAACTCAACTCCCTGTATGTTACAGACGAGTCCAGCAGATGGTACAATCCTGCACCACGGGGCCGTGAGGGGAGGGGTGGTGGAGCAAGTCAAGGGGGTGACGTACTCCCTCCGGGGGTTCCTCGGACCGATCTGGAAGCAGACGAGGGAGGGAGAGGACATCAACCATCTGTCGGACGATGAGTTCCAGAAGAGACTTGGAGTCAAACCCGGACACGACCTGTACCACATTGTGGTGTATCTGTCACCGGGCGACTACCACCGCTTCCACTCGCCCACCCAGTGGAGCGTCAAGCACCGCCGCCACTTCCCAGGTAGGTACAAGCGAGAGAATCTTTCCAGTTAAATTTTGTCTTGTCAGTCAAACCGTATTCATCATCTTCAGCATTGGCGACATGCAATAATGACAAGTCTTCTTTTTCAGTCTGAAATCTGAATCTGAATAAGTCTTCATAGGTTGTCAATGGATTGTGATAGCAAATGGTCCATCTGAAAATATTATGCAGTAAAGAATTTTAAAATTAAAGTCCCAAGTAGACTGTAAGCATCAGAAATTTTTAAATTTCAAATTGTAAAAAGTCCGAGACTTTCCACGATTATGTTGAATTAGATTTCATATGATGTGAACTAAGTGCTGAATATTTTGAATATGGTTTGCTTGTATTCGGGATAACTGTGAATATTATCACTTAATAGATTCAGTGGCGGTTCCAGGGCGAAGGTGGTGAAATTCATGTGGTTCATACGTCTTTATCATTTTCAAAATTCAATAGGCTTATGCTTAAATACACTCAAAAATGGTGACATGCAGTCGTAAAGATACAAATGAACAACAACAAAAAATTACTGAATTGCCTCTCCTTTGAACAATCCTGGATCTGCTACTGACGTTTGTCCCTCATTATAACACGTTTTTTTTTATTCAAAGACGTTTATATCACATGGTGTTATATCGAGGGACTACTGTTGTTTTCCTCTTCCTTTGTCAATGCATGAGTCGGTAGAATTTGATCATTTATTTCCCTTACAGAGTCAGTGTAGGTCTTAGTAGAAAGTAATTTGTGCAAGACTTTACTGCTCTTGTATCAGGCTATTTTCCTGTGCAGGAGTATATTTTTGGGAATTGTTGAAATAACAAGCACATGCTAATCCATAAACTTTTGAAGGAAAGGAGATGTCAGTGCAAAATCAGTCATGATTTAGATATACAAAAGAAAACAAGATATATTCTATATTTGATACGCATCATTTCGGATTATTTGCTCTCTCCTTCATCAGGTCACAACACAATATAAAAGAAAATCTTGTTTTCTTCTGTATTCAAATTCTAAATGCCCCACAAATATATATATAAAAGCACATATCCTTAACTCCTTTAATGAGAATATGCTTCTTTGATTTAGACAATATCCCCAATTTTCTAAAGCTTATGTAATCACTTACCACTTCATTCTCGTATAATTTTCGTAATATTTTTCTCATGATTCTTGAACACTCTTCAACCTTTTAGATCACCTCTTATTTAGTTCTTCATTTTATTTATTAAAGTTTCCCCAATGCAGACTCTTAACGTTTGTTCCGTGTCCGATATATGCGCTATATTGTATTGTGACAGACTCTGCTCCGACCTAAGGGTGTGGCCGGCTAGAGTGGGTCACCTTTCTATGCATCTCACCGTGTTTGAGAGGTATTCGTATCACATGGGGTATTCATATCACACAGGGTATTCGTATCATATGGGGACTTGTTAATTAATTAAAATTAAGTTAGTTAACTGATTTTTAAAATGTTATACCGTAAGTCAATGTGTATCTTCAGAGCTCATTTAATCAACTTCTTCAGTCAACTGTTTGAGAGGCATTCTAGTGGTTGTGGAAAGGACATGGAAATTTTGTGGATGATCAACTTCTTTATTTTACAATGGCGATGTTTCGGTATAGAGGATGCTTGATAACGGTAAAATGATCTATAGCGAAACGTTGCGATTGAAAAATAAAATATCCTTGTCAGTTCAACTTCTTCTTTGAATTCCTCAATTAATCAATGAATAATAATACAGAGCTCATTTTCAAAATCGTTAATTTAAAATCCTATTGGTTATTAACCATGTATAAACAGTTAAATATTAGAATCGATTCAAACAAGCGGTAAGAAATACTGTAATGATAAACAAATTCAATTAATGTATCGTCTTGCCTGGTTATTTATCTTTTCATTCAAACTTCTGTAAGTTGCATTTAGATTTTACCAGCAATTAAATGTGAGATTTTATTTTGAAGTATTCTTTTGTCAGCTGCCTGCTTATTCCCTTCTGTTCTTTGTCTAACTCGTTGACTTTCTGTTTTCTTACTTTTCTGTTTCTAATACATTTCTTTCTGCATGAAATGTTGCATGACAATTTGAAAAACTTTTATTTTAAAGATAAATTGATGTATCAAGTTTCAGTAAAGAGACAAAAGGGAATTTGCTGTTGATTTCAATGTAAAGAGTTCTATCCGACAGATTCTTCTAATCTTCGACCATCCATGCTAATTCTGTGATCGCTAATGACATTTGTATCTCTACTACAGGAGAGCTCCTGAGCGTGAGTCCGGGTGTGGCACGATGGGTGCAGGGCTTGTTTAACTTCAACGAGCGTGTGGTCTACTCTGGCGACTGGGAACACGGCTTTTTCTCCATGACCGCCGTTGGCGCTACGAACGTTGGATCTATCAAGATTTACAATGATCAGGTAATTAAAATACTTGGAAAATAATTTAAATGTAGAAATACTTATAGTCCAAATTGAAGATGGTATCAACATCTTGACCTAAATGTCACTATTGTGTAATAAATAGATGACACTAAATGACCATCTATTTAATACTATTTTTATTAAACAAGTTAATACCAAAGCATTCACAAGTTCAATAAAAAATGGTATTAAATCAAGTGACTTTAGTATTCTGTTTGTTACTTGCCAAAATTGATAAAGCAAAATTACTGACAGTGTGCTAAAACAAATTAATGTGATGTCATTACGTTCATCGTGACATCACAACTACACACTTATGACACCATACTTGCAGCAGTATTTCACTAGTTTAATATTGCCATAAAAATATTACACTGCAGTATCTTCCACAGGCCAACAATAGAGAAGTTTTATTTGAGTGAAGTCTAGTCAGATCATAATACAGTAAAAAAGCATCCATTTAACTCTCTCACTGCTGTGGTGAACAGAAGTTGCCCAGCACCTCCATCATTCAGAAGACTGCAGAAGGTTGGGGTCAAGTGAGAAGACATTTTGTATTTGTATTTAAGTGTTTAAAATGTTGCTTCTGTTCCCAGGACCTAATGACGAACCATGCCAAGAAACATCCACATGGGACGTACTTCGACAAAACCTTCACCGAACCTTTCTCTCAGAGCAAGGGTGAGATGTTCGGTGAGTTCAACCTCGGGTCCACCATCGTTCTCCTCTTTGAGGCGCCGTCTGACTTTGACTTCAAGATCGAGAACGGTCAGAAGATCAAGTTTGGAGAAGCTGTTGGAACCTGGGAGGATGAAGTGTAGAGAGAATTTGCTCAACATATCCGTGTGATAAGGCCTTTATTTGATGGTGATACATGGTGTTATTGCACAGTGTGATATGATCAATATGTCGTGATATACAACTACATCATACATGTGATTCGACTTCTGTCTTATAGTATGATACAGCTTTGTTGCAAGTGTGTTATTTAGTTTTATCTCTTTGTGGGATATCGCTTTATAGCCTAATGTAATGTGGCATTATCACTTAGTGTGATATGACCTTTATTCCATAGGAGATATTTTATCATGTCTGTCTGTATATGCATCAGTATTTCTCATCTGAAATTTGTTGAAGTTTTCAAATTTATTATTGCTGTATACTATTATTCAATGATAAAAGTTGGAAAATATTTTGATTATTCAAGGTCTAAAGGCATAATGGTTAGAATGCTTTTTGACTATTTTTGTACAATTTGACCAAATTTGAACAAATTATAATGATGAAAGGGCTATTTTGTAAAGGTAAGCTAGAAGTCATCAAAGCAAGGCCTCATTGGTACGACTGTTCACGGATCACACATCTATCATTGTTCAAGATATTTGATTCCCTTAAACCTGTTTCATGAAACAACAATTAACCCAAGTGCCTCCTCTCTCATGTGCTTCCTTCATTGAAAATTAGAATATGAGGAAACTTCAATTTTGATAAATGATTCAGCTGGAAGCGAATACTTGCCATAAAGATGTCCGCTAGTTAAAAGTGTAACTACATCTGCCTGTTTTGTAATTATCTTAGGATCTCAGCAGAATAACCTTAGCTTGTGTTTTAGAAAAATGTTAATCGTTAAACATTTAAAATCTCAGTAGCTATTTCCATTCTGTGTAGTAAATTAATACTGGCCGGTCTGACAGTTTGTGGGGAGGGACGGTTACATTTACATCGACCAACTCCAGTGTTATTGAAGACTAAAGCTATCATAGACTTCATAGTTGAAAGTTTAGTTATTTGATAAGAAATTTATGAGAAAATTCCCCATTTTAAAAGATGTAAAAGTGTTTCACTTATGTTATGAAGAAAAGACGTTCTGTGATCTCTGTGTTAATGACTGGACTGGATCCCCTTGTAGTGGCATCTCGAGAGATGATTATTTTGTGCATACGAATATGTAAATAATTCAGTTATCCCCCGCCAAAGGAGTTGATGGGCGATATAGAAATGAGCTTCCTCCGTCAATCAGTTCTGCATCCAGGCTTTTTATTTCTGGACCAGAACTCGCAACCTTCATTAGATTGTCATGAACTTTGACATCTAAATATTTCTGGGAATTTTATTTATAGTACCTTTTCAAATTATTTGTGTATATAATAGGCTGTATGTATGATTGTAAAAATAATTATATCTTCTAAAAAGACATTATTGTAGGACATGTCCTACTGCGGGGGATATAGAAGGCCCTGTCTTCTTGGTTCATCCCAACTTCCCTCTGCAAGGCGCAACTCTCGGCAGTCTTCCTCACAGGCTAATTTAAGCCTTGCTGCATTTCCTTAATGTTTCTGTGCTAGCGAATCAGAGCCAACTATACATATCAGGTGCAGATCTCTGCTATGTTAGCAAGGGAAAGTTAAGGAAATGCTGCAAGCCTTGAATTAGCCAGTGATGGTGTAAGTTATGTCTTGCGGAGGGAAGTTGGTTCATCCTGAAGGAAGTAAGGATATGTATAAAATTGTCAATATTTGTATATGATTGAAATAATTTGTATATAATGTTTTATAATGTCAATAGCTTGCGGAATCCGGATGCGGACATATTTAAGTTATTTATGTATTCATATTTGATTTTTAGGGATAGTTCACTCTGTTAAACCGTGAAATCATTAAATTTATCAATAAGGATTTTTTTCAAGCATTTTCCATCAAAGGTTGAGTACTAAATGGATGATTTAGCATTTAACGCAAAACGCACAAAATGTTTCTTATTTCAAGTTTTATTTCAAGTTTTTTTAAGTCGTTTTTCATGAAACCAGTGAAATTTCTCAAATTTACTATAATCAACATTATTCAGTAATTATTTGATTGATAAATGATTGTTTTGTTACTTTACTGTAACTTTAATGAACCATAAATGATAAGAATCTGTCAAGAGTTGTCTCCCATACCAGATGTTATGTTAAAGCTGGCAATCAAATACTGGTAATACTTTATACATATGTACATAGAGAAGTAGTTATAATTTCAATTGATGTTTCTTTTGAAATGGTGCTTTTGTTGTATTTGAGTTGTTGACAACCATTAGGCTAAATAAACAAAGTTAAATGTTTCTCCAGCATTGGCACGTGTACATCACTTTTATTTGTGCGTGTGACAGGTTTTTATAGTAATTTTTAAAAAGTAAGTTAAGGATTTGCCGCATCATTTTGCTCACCCCAAAATCCATTTATTCACCAAATGCATGGGTCACCATGAAAAGAGTTGGTTCTGTTTTGTATACTTCTAGATCTTCCAAGCAGTATTTTGATGGATAAAAAATAAAATGTCACTTTTGAAAAAAAAATGTGCCAGAGAAACGTTTAACTTTTTTTGTGCAGCCTTACGATCATGTTTTACAAAATTGAAACTGAACTACTCTGGTGCAAGAACTGATTATATTGATTATAACAAAAATGAAATAAACCAACATTGCAAAGCAATTATTCTTGTTTTTATTGTTTGAAGGAAAATACAACATTATTAATCTAATAATAAAAATACTTTATTGTCCTCATTACAACAAAATCAGAAATTCTTGTTGTGACCTTGGCACCCGGCAGCCACAGTGCAGCACCAGTTCAATCGTTGTTCTATCCTTTTAATGCTGAGCGCCAAGCAAGGAAGCAACAACTTCCATCTATTAACGTTGTTTGGTATTGATATCGTATATGTATTTGGTAAAGCTACTGTCTTATACACCAGGGGCTAGATTTACCAAGCTCTCTTAGTGCTAAGATAGTCGTAAGCCAATATAAACGAATGGTACTTACAACTATCTTAGCAGTAAGAGAGCTTCGAAAATCTAGGTACTGGTCTTTGTTTGAATAGCGCAGTGGTTCATATCAAGAGGTCTGGGTTCGAATCCCACCAGGAGCTCTGCAACAATGTCTTCTGAAGAGAACTGGACCTCTAAAGTTCTCTTAACGCTAAGATAGTAGTTTGTACCAAACGTTATCATTAGACTACGGCTATCTTAGCACTGAGAGAACTTTGAAAATACGGGCCCAGTCCTACATGCTGTAAGGTTTGATGCAATGCTGTATTGAAATTCACTGCAGTATTGTTCAACGAATGATTCCAGTCCATTTCAGTCTTAAGGGCAAAACACAGCAACAAAGGGATTAATAATCTGTAATAATACTATTTTAGCACAAAGAGAACCTGCCATTCATTTTTAGTTCTGGGCCTAGATTTTAGAAACTCTCTTAGTACAAAAAACAATGACTTAAGACTATATTGATGCTAAGAGAGCTTACAAAATCTAGCCCCTGACATTAAGGCCAGACGTACGTCCGGCACCAGTGAGTGTAGCCCATAAACTTCTGACATTTTGACTCATACGTTCCATTAAATCTACATTTAATACTCTGGATTCAAGTTGGGCTCGACCCGATGATCTTATTGCCTCTCTTGGCTGGTATTATGTTCAATCATTGGTCCACGCTAGGAAGATGAGGGTACCAATCAAAAGCCTTCTTACATAACACATCTCTGCTTAACCGTTTAACTGTTATTGCATCGGAACAAATTAACTTTGATAGTGTCTGTTCTTGCTGTACGTTTGAAAGTTTATTCATGTTCAAGTACAAACACTGAGACATCTCTTTGAAGTTTTAAATTTTGTCGTTCATAAAAACTTGGAAATATATTTGCTTACCGAAGGGGTTGTTTACATGTAAACACATTCCACTAAAGCTTCATTGCAAAATGAAAATATGCCCCAGAAAAACTGCTACCTCGTATTTCGGACAAGTTTATTACGTAGCTCAAGATATCAGTACCCAAGCGTTCTTTTATGAACCTGTTTAGTTTCCAAGTATAAATTTCTTTCTGCTTTTAGCTCATCAGCCCTAGATTTATGGCATGGGCCACTGTCTGTGGTTCATCATCCGTCACATCCCGTCTCTCTCAAATATGAGCTGGGCACATTGTTTCAACGACTTCTTCTTCCATTCTTCAGTTGACATAGGAATTTCAGAACAACATCTTTGTTACATCACACCCTATAATACGCACCGTTGAAAAATGAAGGCACTCTACGGAAGGCAAATGTCCCACACTTCATGGATGTGACAGTTTGAAATTAGATATAAGTCTATATTTATTGTTATTTGCCTTCCGTAGCGCACCAATGCCTTCGGTAACTATGAATGCATTCATTTTCCAACGATGCATATTATAGGGTGTGTACATGGAGACTTACGTTTTTAGCTCATCAGGCCTGAAAGGCCTGATGGGCTTATGGCATGGCATGGCGTCCGTCCGTCCATCCATCCGTCCGTAAACTTTTCGCTTTTTCGACTTCTTCTCAAGAACCACTGTGTCTAGGTAGCTGAAATTTTGCATACACACTCCTTGGGCAATGGGGATTCTAAATTGTAGATTTAGTGATCCAGTGACCCCAAATAAGGGCCTCACAGGCCATAACCTAAAAACCTATTTTCATCTTCTTCTCCAGAACGAAAAGACCTAGAAGACTGAAATGTTGTGTACAGACTCTTTAGCCAATGGAGATTCTAAATTGTAGATTTGGTGACCCTGTGACCCCAAATAAGGGCCTCACAGGCCATGACATAAAATCCTATTTTCATCTTCTTCTCCAGAACAAAAAGACCTAGAAGGCCCAGAACCACTTGGTGTGCAGACTCCTTGGCTAATGGGGAATCTAAATTGTAGATATCATGACCCTGCGACCCCAAAATGGGGTCACAGGGGTCACAACTTTAAAAACCTATTTTCATCTTCTTCTCAAGTTCCAAAAGGTCTAGAGAGCTGAAAAGTTGTGTGCAGACTCCTTGGCCAATTGGGATTCTAAATTGTAGATTTAGTGACCCCATGACCTCAATTGGGATCACAGGGGTCACAACCTTAAATACCTATTTTCATCTTCTTCTCCAGTTCCAAAACGTCTAGAGAGCTGAAAAGTTGTGTACAAACTCCTTCGCTAATGGGGATTCTTAATTGTAGATTTGGTGACCTGTGACCCCAAATAAGGTCTCAGGGGTCACAACCCTAAAAACCTATTTTCATCTTCTTCTCCATTAAGAAAAGCTCTAGAACAAGCTGAGGAACTTTATTATAACAATACAAATCCTGATGAGCTACCGAGCTCATGGCTCTATTTTTTTTGGATTTAATATAAAAACCATTGAGATATTATGTTATTTTGTATGAATAATATTTTAAATATAGTAATGCCCCCATTGCAGAACACATTCACTAGCAACTGAACAATCAATGTGACGAAAATATGACGTCATTTGCTAAGTGACGCTCTAACTGATGTCTTAAATCACAAGCATGTTTTATTGTCTCATTGTCCCATTGACCACCTGTGTTTTATTGCCGTTGATATCTTATATAGGAGGTTAAGTATTTTCTCCTTGTAAAATGTTTCAGCTTCACATTTAACTTCACTTATTAAAATGGTAACATGTTTATTTGAGAATTCATATACACAATATCCAGTGGTTAACCCAAGGGGTTTCCCAGGTTTTGAACCCTCCTTTTCCAAATACAGGGTCATATACCCCCAAAACTGGTGAAAACAAAGAACCCCCCCTCCTTTAAAAGATCTTGGATCCTCCATTAAATATCACATATGTCATATTTGTTTCAAGTCTGACTATTTATGAATATCTGTTCTTTTCTGTAAAAAAAATACTTTATAAATATGAAATGTTAACATCATACATGTAGAAACATCTCCCCCTATGGTTTATAGGAAAATATTATTAGGAGAGGTTTGTTTTGATCTCTCTTTCCATCAAAACGAAATTTATACGATTTCACATTTCAAACGTTTCTCAGTTAGAGGCAATAAACTCCCAGGCTTAAATTATGGACTTGTAGAGATTCTGTAATTTGAATTATCTCCCTTTCTTTAAGTACAATTTGCCTGGAGTGAAAACAAGAAGAGAAACTGACATCAAAGAATCTTTTTCCAAGATTTACTATGAACACTTTACATACAGGTTTAATTTAATTTATTTCTTTATATTTTTTTTAAAAATTAGAAATTAAAAACATAAACAGTAGAACACAGTTTTGACAGGACTTATAAATGTGTTCGCTGTATCCGTTTATTCATTATATCCGTGTTCGCTATATCTGTGTTCGTTATATCCGTGTTCGTTATATCCATGTTCGCTATATCCGTGTTCGTTACATCCATGTTCGTTATATCTGTGTTCTGCTGTATGTCTTAATGTCTTGTTTTGATTGTTTTTTGAACAGTTGAAAATGAGTACATCAATTACACAAAACTTTGCTTGTTGATCAGTCAAATAAATAAATAAATACCAGAAATTAAGCTGCACAAAAAGTAGAGCATTTAATGCACTCAATTTTGTCCCAAATTTGATTCAATCACTTCCGTTCCTGTCAAAACTTTTAGTTACGCATGAGTGGTTTAACTTTTTGATGGAAGAGTTTTTTGATGGCATGGAGATCACGTTGCAGATGAGCTATATCCGACTGACGCTCCAGTCTCGCAATATCTTCTTCTTTCTCAAGTTCCGCAATCTTCGCCTCTCTCTCAACGTCTGCCATTCCCTCTTCCTCTTCAAGCTTCAATATGTCTCCCTCTTTCGCCAGTTCGGGAGTTAGATTACCATTGGTTAACTCTGACCAATCAGAATCATTCTCATCTTCGGATCCTGTGTTTTGATTGGTCAAGCCTAACCAATCAGCATCTCTCTTATGTCTCTGCTTCCCACTCTTATGGGATTTCTGTGACGCGATGTGATGTCGGGGACTGGATTGTTTCACTGGAATGTCTTTCAGATATTCGAGACCAGTCAGTTTATCATACATATCAGGGAATCGTTTCTGGAAAACAGAAAGGGAAATTGAGAATACCTCATTTCATCACAATGTTGTGACATCATCAAGTACACGACATCTCAATGTTGTGACATCATCAAGTACACGACATCTCAATGCTGTGACACTAAGTAAACGACATCTAAATGCTGTTACATCAAGAACGATGTTGTGACATAATCAAATACACAACATCACAATGCTGTGACATCAAGAACAATGTTGTGACATCAAGTACAATGTTGTGACATCATCAAGTACACGACATCACAATACTGTGACATCAATAACGATGTTGGGAAATCATCAAATACACGACATCACAATGCTGTGACATCAAGAACAATCTTGTGACATCATCAAGTACACGACATCACAATGCTGTGACATCAAGAACGTAGTTGTGACATCATCAAGTACACGACATCACAATGCTGTGACATCAAGAATGATGTTGTTACATCATCAAGTACACGACATCACAATGCTGTGACATCAAGAATGATGTTGTTACATCAAGTACAGAACATTACAATGCTGTGACATCAATAACGATGTTGTGACATCATCAAGTACAGAACATTACAATGCTGCAATCTTAAGTACAATGTTGTGACATCGTCAAGTACACGACATCACAATGCTGTGACATCAAGAATGATGTTGTGACATCATCAAGTACAGAACATTACAATGCTGCAATCTTAAGTACAATGTTGTGACATCATCAAGTACACGACATCACAATGCTGTGACATCAAGAACGATGTTGTGACATAATCGAGTACACAACATCTCAATGCTGTGACATCAAGAACGATGTGACATAATCGAGTACACGACATCTCAATGCTGTGACATCAAGAACAATGTTGTGACATCATCAAGTACACGACATCACAATGCTGTGACATCAAGAACGATGTTGTGACATCATTAAGCAAACAACATCACAATGCTGTGACACTAAGTACAATATTGTGACATCAAGTACACAACATCACAATGCTGTGACATCAAGTAAAATGTTGTGACATCAAGTAAAATGTTGTGACATCATCAAGTACACGACATCTCAATGCTGTAACACTATTTAATTCAAGACTACAAGTCTAACAACAATACTATGATTCACTGAAACTTGATGAAAAAAACACTTTTGATGTCAGAGTTTTAACCTCGTGTCTTTAACAGTCATGCACTGACAAAACTGAAATATAATGTAACTTTCATAAACTTGTGTTGATATCATTGGTACAAGAAGACAGTTAGGATAAAAGAGAAAGCTGTTGTATCACTCGAGCTGATGCTACACTGTGGCTGATGGGACAAGAAGATCTTGAATTTACATTATAATGAAGACAATAAAGAGTTATTATTACTCCGTAAGCAGAAGTACAGTGGTTAGAACTACCTTGGGGCAGATCTGGCTGTCTTTGTAGTCGGAGGCCAACTTGGCGGGTTGGACGAGCAGAGCTCCATACTGACCGTTGCTTCGTACAAAGTTCTCTCGTCCGTGGAGCGCATGTTTCTGTTGGATATAGCACAATCATTTATTAAATCATTATTCACATTATTCGCATGTTTCTGTTGGATATAGCACAATCACTTATTAAATCATTATTCACATTATTCGCATGTTTCTGTTGGATATAGCACAATCACTTATTAAATCATTATTCACATTATTCGCATGTTTCTGTTGGATATAGCACAATCACTTATTAAATCATTATTCACATTATTCGCATGTTTCTGTTGGATATAGCACAATCATTTATTAAATCATTATTCACATTATTCGCATGTTTCTGTTGGATATAGCAAAATCACTTATTAAATCATTATTCACATTATTCGCATGTTTCTGTTGGATATAGCACAATCATTTATTAAATCATTATTCACATTATTCGCATGTTTCTGTTGGATATAGCACAATCATTTATTAAATCATTATTCACATTATTCGCATGTTTCTGTTGGATATAGCACAATCATTTATTAAATCATTATTCACATTATTCGCATGTTTCTGTTGGATATAGCACAATCATTTATTAAATCATTATTCACATTCAATGTAAAAAGGTATGATGAGAACCTTAAAATAATAGTAGCAGTCAATTTGTATTATAAGCGCTATTCCCTTGCTCCTAATTAGGCACAATCTGTATTATTACCATGAAGGAATTGTACTTTCAGTGCCTATAGGTCCGTACTTCCCGTGTTCTTGGAGCCATTTAAACAGCTGAGTGGACTGAGCTCAATGTGGATAAAGTGCCTAGCCCAGGGAGTATGAGAACAAGGTCACAATCTGTTATGTTTCCATTGGGATTCGAACCCAGGCATTTGGGATAAGAGGCTAGCACACTAACCACTACACCACTTCTTGATAAACAAAGGATATTATACAAGTGTCTGTGTCATACTATGTGCATCCTCGGTTACCCAGGGTTTTGTATATGCTCAGTTACTCTCCACTATATCACCCCTGACTGGTTTGTTGAACAAATTAGTATACATGGACACATACAATGAAGAACAAAGGAAATATTGGTAAACACTTGCCTTTATGAAGTTGAAGACAACTTTCTTGTCGAAGTGAGTCATGTGCAGGTAGCACCCCCAGGAGACGAGGGCGAAGGGCTGAAACAATGGAGATAAATTGAGCTAAAATTATCGTTTTATTGGTTTCCTTAAAGGTACATCCATTGTGTTGTTGGGGGTCAAATATGACAAACGTTATAAATGGTCTTATTTTATCGAGAAGTACCAACTGTTACCGAAAACCATCATTTTCAACATACTCGACTTAGTATATTGACGATATGAAGGTAAAAGCAGTGATTTCTGATCGAAAACCAGACAATGCACCGCGTGTGGCGCGCGCCAATGAATCAAACGTAATTTTGGAATCTTATTTACACCAGACAAAATAACAAATTTGGGTTGAAAATGTTCAATAGGTCATATAACTACTGTGCAAGTAAATAGGATGTGCACTTTCTGTTTCTGCACCATCCTCGGTTACCCATGGTTTTATATATGCTCCGTTACTCTCCACTATATCACCCATGGGAAACCTTATCAGAAGAATCTGTACTCAAATTACCCGCCCTTGGCCGGCTTGAGCCAATCAAACAGCTACGCAGCATGGACCTGCGAACCAATGACAATTCATATCACTTCCTTTCAAAGCAAGCGAGGTCATTGTGTTAGCCATCCGTCACCGGTTATTTCCCTTGACCATTTCCGTCTTATCCTTTTGAGCATTTTCTTTGGTTACTGACTTCGTCACGCCGGCCAAGGGCGGGTAATTTGAGTACAGATTCTTCTGATAAGGTTTCCCATGGGTGATATAGTGGAGAGTAACGGAGCATATATAAAACCATGGGTAACCGAGGATGTTTCTGCACATGCATAATGATGTTACTAGATTTTAAATGGAAACTAGTAATTATGATATGTTTGGCGATTGCAGATGAATATGCAAGCTTAGTGAATTTGTTTGTATTGTAAACAGCACATATGGTGTGTTGGAACGTATTAAAACCAAATAAAATTTTATGAAACACAATGGATGCACCTTTAATGGGTGAGCTCACATATTTATATTTTAGCAAAAACCTGTTCAAATCTTGGTCTTTCTCCATAGTTGATATATACCAAATAAGAGCCTGATAAAAAATCTTTTAATGTTACAAGGATTTTTGTAGTGATTTCATAACTCATGACCTTGACCTTTGACCTCAAATTGTGAACATATCAAAATAATTCCCCAGGTGTATAAGAAGAACTATGTATATGAGGTGTTGATACCTTCTTGGAAACAAGTTATTTAGTGATTTCAGAACTCGTGACCTTGACCATATCTTGTGACCTTTCTTGGACTTTCTCTATAGTTGATATATACCAAAAATGAGCCTGATAGCACAAATTGTTTTCAGGTTATCGTGTTTACAAGGATTTGTTTAGTCATTTCAGAACTCGTGACCTTGACCTTTGACCTTGAATATGAACATGTCAACAAAATTCCCAATGGGTATGAGTAAGAAGTTATGTATCAGAGTTTTCAAAACCTTCTTGGAAAAAAGTTTTAGCCAAAACAAAACGTGCCGGCACCACCGACAACGATGGAAACTGCACGAAAACTTATAACAGCCCCCCGACTTAGTCGGGACTGCTAACAAACAAAACATCAGCTTCTACCTACAAAATGCGCCCAGCTCACCCTCAAAACTGTCCTTAATTACCCCTCTACTTTCTCCAAAAGGGAGTTGTCCTTAATGCCAACAAGTCAACTGCTATTCAGGAGGAAATTTCATTGAAATAGCTATAGAGCTATATGCTTTAGTTTTATAGCTCTATACTTTAGCCTTTCAGTTGAAGAAATTATTACAACATTTAAAATTTTTTAGAAGACAAAATGAGAAGAAGATAAAGACCTTGTCAGGAGGCAGTTCGTAGGGAGTGATGACGTGTTTGCGGATACAGTTGGTGACCATGTTCTCAAACAATTCCAGCTGTTCGAGGTCAGCACACTTGTGGTACAGAAGGCCGATAGCTCCGTGCTGCGAGAATAAATATGCACCATTATACCTTGTAGTATCTTCCATAATAATTGAACTGGCACTAATTAATTAAGCAGTTTAATTGTTAACAGTTCAACAAAACGCTAACAAGCGAAAGGGCTAGATGAGATTTGTACATGTACCATTCCAAAATATTTTTGGTGGGGGGTGGTTGGTGACTATTTTGAATTTGGTCCATAGCAAATTTACAAGTGAGCATGTCAATGAAATATTTATATATTTATATATTTATGATTTATTCGACCAGTGAAGGGTTAAAGGTTAAAGGTGAGTACTTACCTCGAGGTTGTGGAGCCACCTCTGCCAGGGAAGATACAGGTACTTCCCGTACTTGGCCCACAGCGGTCGGTGAGGTCCTCTGGGTGAGGAGATCATACACATAATTAGTCCATTACATCTCCATATAAGGTGGAGAATCATAAACAATAGTGCCATTGGCTCTGTAGCTCATCAGGTATTACATACATTAAATATTTCTAAAGAAACATATCATTACAATTTGTTATCCACATTGGTCAAGGAACGTCAAAACTAAATTTTATTATTATAGAATGAATTCAAAGGAAAAAGTAGCAAGCAAATTTTAAAGGTGTAGCCTCTAATGTTGTGTCTCTATTAAAGGGGAAGTTGAACATGTCAAAATGAATGGACAATAGAGGATGGACAACGATCCATGCAATAATCGCATCTGACCCTTTAGGCCTTATGAGCTAAATAAATGTTAATGACTATTCAAGTCATATTTCTGTTTGTGTGGAGTGTTAAATTAAGTCTAACTATATGTCATGTAGAGCAAAAGATTATATGATAGAATAGAGAGTTAGTATGTGATTTTCTTGTGCGCCACAGATTTCCTTTAGAACATAAGAGATATCTGAAGTTACAGACGGTACTCACAAAACAGGAGGCTCTGACTGTTTCTCCAGGGGTTTCCTCATACAAACATGGGTGGGCTGGAACATAGAGGATTGATTTGATATCATTTCATGTTAATTAAATCATATTACAACCATTACAAATATATTTAGGTGATGTTGAATGCATGAATATGCATTAGCTCTTACCTTCTTGGGACGAACACACACAGCTTTGAAGGATTGTTCAGTCTGGAATAAAAATGAATACAAATTACTTATTTTTGGCACACATAAATATTCTTATTAAAAAAACTTGCTTCCTATTTAAAATGTCCTTAAAAACTTGGCTTTCTTCCTTGGACAAATTAAATGCAGCAATATTTCATAAAGACGAAGATCTTCACACAGACAAATTTGATATTGGAAAGAAAAAGACAAAATGACACATATATCCAACAATGTTTGATACACAAATAAAACAGAGACACTTTCAGAGACAACAGACAAAGAGACATGAAGAACTGGTCCTACCGGCTGAAGAACAGAGCTGTTACACGTGTAGTCCTTAGCGTTGGCGCGGTCCATGGGGTCCCAGTCATTCTCCAGGAGAAGCTGCAATAGCAGAGAAATATAGTCCTGGAGAGAAGCAATTACCTTGATGGTTTCTTTCTGTCCTGTCTCTCCAATGACATTATTATTGCTATATTTACAAGTGGACACAACGACTGAGAGCCATGCATGAACCAGTGTCCATCTAGTGTATATAGAACTCCTGAATGTCTGTAACTTGTCTATTTAACATTGGAGACATTTGTCAAGAGTTAACAGACTTTCTTAATTTTTATTTCAGAAATAATCAGAAATCTTCTATTACCTGACTAGTATTATGCAGAGTCATAAATGACATTTAACGATTGTTTTACATTTACGAAGTATAACAGCAACAAATTGTATAACATCGCGTAGCGTAGCATAGCGGAGCGATGTTATACTAAATTTATTGCTGTTATACTTCGATAGAGGCACAAAACAAGAATAACAATCCTTATAATTACAAAATCAACAAGTTTTTCTTTAAATATTTACTCAATTCCAATATATTTGACATTTATCATGGAAGGCAGCAGCTTGTTACACGCAGTAACACATGGTTGAATCAAAACACAGGAATCCTTGATCTAAAACGTTAGAAGAATTAATTTCGTTTTCCCCAGAATTCACATGCATACAATCAGATTTCGTTTTATCTATTAACCCTCATTAGCATATCACGCGACGTTCAAACATGGCTACTGTTAGAGAAGTGCTGTGAGCGAACAAGCTTGAGGACTTGTGTCTATTATAATGAAGTGTTCCCGGTGAAGTTAATTCTCATTCGGAAAAGTAATGTATATATTTCAGTTATCGACATAGATGTGAAGACGATATGACATATTTTTACTCATTTTCCATAAACATGTTCAGGTCCGACTGACACAACCTTTTGTTCGAATGGATTGTAACGTCACAAGGTATGAAAGCACGAGGTATGGTTGCACACTTTATCTGCATTCATCGAGAAATTGCAGCCGGTTTTTGAGAGCTCTCGTCCAATCAGAAACACAGAAAATAGTGTAACAAAATCATTTTGTAATTATAAAATAAAGTAACGTTTCCATAAAATTGATCTAAAGAGTGAAATTACAGTAGAACACAGATATAGCAAACACGGATATAGTGAACAAATTTATTAGTCTCATCAAAATCCCTATATAATATGCCAAACAGAATAGCGAACTGAATTCTTTGATCCCTTGGAGTTCGTTATATCTGTGTTCTACTGTAATTAAATTAAAAGGGTGAAGGTGAAAATACATTCAGCAATTGATTTACCATTGCAGTCAAGAGAGGATGTTAAAGAACCTTCAGAGATCTGTCAATTATCTCTCCTGTTTTTTTAACAAAACATGTTTACCTGGATAACAACTTCTTTATTGTGAACATGCTCAAAGTTACAGCGTATATATCTCTCCTCCGGAGTAAGCATATACTCTGAAGCATTACGCTTGTTCAAAATCAACAACAATAATAAATCGTGATGAAAGTACCTTGGCATCATCACAGAACTTGTTGGGAATTCCCATCTTGGGTTCAATCTCCTTTCTCTGTCTCTCAACCGCATCTTCATCTTCATCAGCTCTCTCGTCATTCTCCACCTCTGTGTCTCCACCATCTGTACCCGACCTCTTCTCAGCAGCACCAAGTCGTTCACTGTTCTCTGACCTCACACCTTCACTAAGCTCTGGTACGTCATCCAGACCTGCCCTCTTCACTAAGTCTCCAAAGTCTGGATCGAAACCATTCCTCCTCTGCAGTTCTATGTTATACTTTATTCTCTCGTATTCTTCCTCCGCAGATGCTATCTCCGCAGCCTGTAGTTCCTCGTCTGCTCGCCGCTGAAGATCAATCTCCTCGTTCAGCCAATCCTGGAGATACTCTGACTGGTCGTCATCGGGAATGTTTGCTGTCACGGGAGGAAATAACCTCCCCTTACCGTCCTTGACATTGCCGAGAGTCCAGAAGTGTGCGGTGTGTGAATAGGCAAGAAGCAGAAGAATAGTCCGCCAGTCCAACATCCCACCTCAACCTGCAGAGAACGAACAAACACTTTAAATAATGAACAAGTAGTTGTCACTAAGGTGAAATGATCCCCCGCATCAAATTAATACTTCAAAATTGAAAAATAATGTCAAGATCAGCAAAATCTACTTAGCCCTGAATTTTCCCTAAAAGAACCACTGGCGTAAGATAATGATGAGAATCCAATGAACAGTTCTTGTGATACCGATTCAAGACAAGCTCAACATGTCGACACACTCAAAGTTCTGCTGTGACCTTGAGAATAATGTCAAGGTCACCAAAATCTAATCAGCCCTTTGTCTTCCCTAGGAAGTGCTTTGTGTACGATATGGTGAAATTCCTTAGAATGGTTTTTGACATATCTGGCTGACAATCTTTACACGTACATTAACATGTCGAAAAATTCAAAGTTCCGCTGTGACCTTTCGAATAATATCAAGGTCACCAAAATCTAATCAGCCCTTTGTCTTCCCTAGGAGGTGCTTTGTGTATGATATGATGAAATTCCGGTGAATGGTTCTTGACATATTTGGCTGACAAGCTTTACATGTACATTAACATGTCGAAAAATTCAAAGTTCCACTGTGACCTTGAGAATAATGTTTAGGTCACCAAAATCTAATCAGCCCTTTGTCTTCCCTAGGAGGTGCTTTGTGTACGATATGATGAACTTCCGGTGAATGGTTCTTGACATATCCGACTGACAAGGGTAAAATGACAAAGTCTTGTTGTGACCTTGAAATGAAGGTCAAGGTCATAAACCCCTGTAGGAACATTACTCTCCCTATGATGAAGCCATATGCAAAATATGAAAAGAATCCAGTGAATAGTATTTTTGAAGAAGACAAATATTTTATGGATGATCAACTTCTTTATTAACAATAGCGACGTTTCGGTATAGATCCTTATACCGTTATCAAGCATATAGTATTTTTGTTATTCCATTTCGTAAGGTGCAGCCAAATACTATGTAACGGGTGCGTTTATAAAGGGGGATTGATATAAGTTAGTTTTTATAATATTGGGAAGTTATATTCATAAGGGTGTGATAGGAACCACATAGGACAGTGAGTGAAATGTACATGAACTGTGTTTGCATGACATGCATGATTGTCACTATGTTGAGGGCAGCGGGCTAGTCCATTCTGTTAGCAGGGGTGTTTTCTAACAAGTGGGATAGGCCCAAGGCAGGGTATATAAGGGTGGTTTCACTGTAAGCTCATTGCCTTGCTTGGTCGGTGATCGACTAACATCAGCCATGTGCTCACTTGGAAGGGGTAGCTCTTGTTCTGTGATCGAACAGAGACCTTGTTTCGTGATGAAACAGAATATCCCCTTCCACAGTGTAGTATTTAGTAGTAGGGAGTTAGGATTATATCAATTACGAGTAGGCAGGGATGGACGGGTGGTCATTAGGTCAGTTTGGGATTACAATTACCGGTTACTAAGGTTCTAAGGGTTGGTTGGTCTCCACAGTATACTTGTATTGTACATGTTGTATATTTTGTTGATATGTCCTATTCTCTTGTAAGTTTCTATTTGTAATAAAATGGTGAATGGTAATTTATTTATATGTCATTGATCATAGGCTACATCTCGAAACGGATACAGCGAGGTTTGATAAGGAAGTGACCTGTTATGGTACAAGTTGGTCGAAGACACCTGATTTCAAGACATTCACAATGTTTATAAAATTACACAACGCAAAGTCATATCACACGGTTAGTCTCTTGAATCTGGGTAAAACCTTGTCTGTTACACTATATCCCCCGCTTCGCGCTAAATGCGAGGCGGGGGATAATAATGATAGTGAGAGTACTTATACTGCACCATACTCCACGCCACAAAGGGGCATGCTCAAAGCACACACATATTATTACCCTGGTGTAAGGACCAACTTTGTTCCTTTTGGCCTTCTCAACTCACTGGGAGTATGCAACCTGGCTGCCAATTTATTATTAAATTAAGATTATCTCTCAAATTGCCTTCACTTCCATACCAGGTACTCAATTGTACTGCTGGGTGAACAGAGGTACACCTTGAATAAAGTCACTTATTTTATCATAACATTATCATTAAACACTCCACCTCAACCTACAGAGAAAGAACAAACAAATTTATCATACATTGATCAAATCAAACACCAAACCTCAACCTGCAGAGAAAGAACAAACAAATCACAAACAAATCATCACACTATCAGATCAAACACTCGATCAAAACCTACAGAAATTTTTTTTTTATCATCACATTGATGAAATCAAACTTAACTTTTGTACTGGTACAAAGTGGAAAGGAAAGAATTGGAGGATTGTGAGTAGATACAAATCCCTGAACAAATAAAACAACTTGGAGGAGAAAGGGTAAAGGACCCTTCAGCTAAACGGAGCTAGGTTCTATTGGAGTATACGCCAATGAAAGAAAAAGCTGTATGACATATTTATTACTTATTCTAAAATGTTTTAATAATAAATAATTATTATAATAATCTATCATTTGATTTATCAACAATGTCTTACTATCCCATTGCCAAACTTTCAACACTCATAGCAATGATGAATGGGTTCTCTTCTCAATGTTTTTATTTTTTAAGGAAAATATGAGCTAGTGTTTAAACTAAACACTCTGCAAATTCGGTAAATGAACGAAAATGCCAGATCAAAAAGAACTTTACCTCTAGGGTAATAGGCGTCCGTTCTACGACCTATAACCTACTAAACTGTGTTACTAGAGAAAGCATCGACAACTGGGAGTAGAGCTTAAAGCTTATTAGCAAATCTGAGATGAAAGTATATACGTATCTACAGCTGCTGTCAGATCTCCAGTCTCCATCACGGGACTCGTCAGTAGTGTATGTATCACTATATGATGTAGTAGCTGCTGTCAGTAGGGTGAAAATTGACCCACAAGGAATTATTGTGACAGTAGTAGTCTATTGTGACTAACTTTTGCAATAGTGATACTCTATTGTGCCCTACTATTTCGATAGTGATACTCTATTGTGCCCTACTATTTCGATAGTGATACTCTATTGTGCCCTACTATTTCGATAGTGATACTCTATTGTGCCCTACTATTCCGATAGTGATACTCTATTGTGCCCTACTATTTCGATAGTGATACTCTATTGTGCCCTACTATTTCGATAGTGATACTCTATTGTGCCCTACTATTTCGATAGTGATACTCTATTGTGCCCTACTATTCCGATAGTGATACTCTATTGTGCCCTACTATTCCGATAGTGATACTCTATTGTGCCCTACTATTTCAATAGTGATACTCTATTGTGCCCTACTATTTCGATAGTGATACTCTATTGTGCCCTACTATTTCGATAGTGATACTCTATTGTGCCCTACTATTTCGATAGTGATACTCTATTGTGCCCTACTATTTCGATAGTGATACTCTATTGTGCCCTACTATTTCGATAGTGATACTCTATTGTGCCCTACTATTTCAATAGTGATACTCTATTGTGCCCTACTATTCTGATAGTGATACTCTATTGTGCCCTACTATTTCGATAGTGATACTCTATTGTGCCCTACTATTTCGATAGTGATACTCTATTGTGCCCTACTATTTCGATAGTGATACTCTATTGTGCCCTACTATTTCAATAGTGATACTCTATTGTGCCCTACTATTCCGATAGTGATACTCTATTGTGCCCTACTATTTCAATAGTGATACTCTATTGTGCCCTACTATTTCGATAGTGATACTCTATTGTGCCCTACTATTTCGATAGTGATACTCTATTGTGCCCTACTATTTCGATAGTGATACTCTATTGTGCCCTACTATTTCGATAGTGATACTCTATTGTGCCCTACTATTCCGATAGTGATACTCTATTGTGCCCTACTATTTCGATAGTGATACTCTATTGTGCCCTACTATTCCGATAGTGATACTCTATTGTGCCCTACTATTTCGATAGTGATACTCTATTGTGCCCTACTATTTCGATAGTGATACTCTATTGTGACTAACTATTTCAATAGTGATACTCTATTGTGCCCTACTATTCTGATAGTGATACTCTATTGTGACTAACTATTCTGATAGTCTATCAACATGTAATTGTCACAAACGTGACCATGTCCCCCTAAGAAATGAGCTAAAAGAATGGACACACAGCTTGTACCGAGTAGTGACCATTACATGTTTGATTCAATTATTGTTATATCGGGTGAGTGAGAGAGTTGTTGTTTAACGCCGCTTCAGCAGTATCACAGCCATTAGCGGCGAGTTATCATGTCGAGCTAAGAACATTTAAAAAATTGGTCAAAGTCTCATAACAACCTTGAAAACTAGGTCACAGTCACCCAAATTGACTGGTGTCTGCGTATTCCCCAAATGAAGACTGGTACCAAATTTGAAGCCTATAGGAGCAGCAGTTCATGAGGAATCGTGCTAGCAACATTTAAAAATCTGGTCACAGTCTCGTAGTGACCTTGAAAATGAAGTCAAGGTCACCCAAATCAACTGGTCTCTGCGTATTCCCTAAATGAAGACTGATACCAAAATTAAAGACTCTAGGTGCAGCGGTTCATGAGATATCATGCTAACAACATTTGATAAACAATCAAAGTCTCGTAGTGACCTTGAAAATAATGTCAAGGTCACCCAAATCGATGGGTGTCTGCGTATTCGCCAAATGAAGACTGCATGGTACCAAAATTGAAGACTCTAGGTGCAGCGGTTCATGTAGTCTGTCATCCAGACCCTAGAGCAAAATATTCAATTGACTACCAACCCAGTCTAGAAAATTATAGCAAGTCTAGATTACTCAGCTCTAGGCAGAAATTAAGGCATCTTTAGGGTTCCATTTTGTATATATATTTGAATTGTTAGTAAAATGGTGTTTTCTTGAGAAAAAAATTATTTCTGATCATCCTAAATGTTAGTCTACGGTTCATGAGATATCATGCTAACAACATTTGATAAACAATCAAAGTCTTGTATTGACCTTGAAAATGAGGTCAAGGACACCAAATCTACTGGTGTCAGTATATTCCCCTAATGAAGACTGGTACAAAATTTGAAGACTCTAGGTGCAGCGAATCGTGAAATATCGCACTAACAAGAAACGGGACGGAGAGACGGATGGACATACAGAGCTGAATGGCGAGATCACTCATTAGATAAGAAAGAGTTGGTTACACACATGTGTGATACAACCGTGTGGTACCATAACGTCATAATCGGCACATGACGTCATAGTCGTTTTTGCTTGACGTCACAATGTTAATCGCGCGATAGCAGGTGTCCTATTTGCAAGTGACCGTCACTAACAACGATTTTCTTGAAATTCAGCGCTATTTACATATCATTGAGTAATAAATGAAATACTAAACTAGGTCCCGTTTGATAACATGTTTATGAAACTCGTGAATGGCATCAGTATTTAACTCGCTTTCGCTCATTAAAATACCAAACCATTCACTCGTTTCATAAACATGATATCAAACGGGACATCATTTAGTATTCTATATATCACCCGCTCCGGACTTCACAGGGGCGGAGGACAATAAACCAAATGAAACAAAATACATATTAAACACTGTTTTATTGTCTTTGCTTTGATATGACTTCTTCCAAAGAGACAGAACTACAGTGTTTTCAAGGTTACCAAGCTCTCAGTCATCTGTTCCTGCATTGTTCAAATCCCTAGCTGTCAGTAGTTCAATCTCCACAAAGGGACACCAAAGCTCACCTGCAGATGATGATCTGCTGTACTGTTACAATCTGGTTATTTAGTAGCTACTGTCACATCTTCCATCTTCACGATCGCCGCTCATGGCTGCAGTATTGCCAAGGGGCGTGATACAAAACTCACTCACTCACTCAATCTCCATGAGACGATTTTTGTATCTTTGTCCCAATTATGTCATCGTATTTATTATAATGAGATGCAATTTTCGTGCAAAGTTAAAATTGAACTTATTAGTTCATTTTCAATATAATAAAATCACCTAATCAAATTTTAGCCTACATTTTTTTCAAAACACTCAATAGGAAAATCTGTTGTCAAAATATGCAATGCTGTGATAGTCTTAACATGCTTATTATACCTCCGCCTTACAGCGTAAGCGGGGGTATATAGCGTTCATTCTTTCCGTCCGTCTGTCTGTCTGTCCGTCCGTCCCAAAACTTTGTGCGGCGCAGATCTCCCAAACTATACATGCTAGCATCATCAAACTTCATACACATGTCAACCATGATCCCTAGTTGTGCCTTTTGAGGGTTAGAACTATTTCTGAATTTCATTTGTGTCGGTTTCCATGGAAACGTGACTAAAAAGCGACTCTTTGAGGAAGTCATTTTGTGCAGAGCAGATCTCCAAAACTTTGCATGCTAGCTTCATCAAACTTGATACACATGTCAAACAGGATCTCTAGTTGTGCCTATTGAGGGTTAGACCTATATCTGAATTTTATTTTTTGCGGTTTCCATGAAAACATGACATAAAGAGGGACTCCATAGAGAAGTCTTGTTGTCCGGACCATATCTCCCATACTATGCATGTCAGCTTCACTTAACTTGATACAGAGGTTAACCATGATCCCTAGATGTTTCTTTTGAGGGTAAGACCAATATGCAAATGCTATTTTTGGATGGTTGCTATGGAAACATGACTTCAACAGATGTAATTTTAAATGTAAGACAAATTCCCTAAAAAGTATTATCTTATCTTCTCTTACCAACTGAAGAAAATCAAAGGATAACTTGGAACAATAAAGTAATAAAACATTCTGAGAATTGTCAACAACTAAAAAAGCAATATATTCAGCTGTGAAAATCAGGTAATAATATTTTGTGAATATCATCAATAAAATAAGCAACAGCGTCTAAAATAAGCCACACACAATAGATGTAAGAGATAGAACCGTCAGAATTAGCTCCACTCTTAACTTAGCAACACACAATAGATGTGACAGCATACTTAGATCCACACATAAACAGGTTCATAATAAATCTACCAAGCAGTCATAGCCAGTTAATTAAGTTCTTTACTGTATGAAGAGACTGCAGCACTGAATGATAGAATCTATATAAACCCACACATCAAGGCCGATGTTATTCCTGGACGTTGGAAAATAGAATCAAATATCAAATGACTGAAATTTATCGCCAAAGAAAAAGGGTTGAGATTAGATCGTGTGACACTTGATTTTATGACTTCATTTAGTTTCTCGTTCCATCCTAATAAAGTCTGCATCATTAGCTTCTAATTGTTCTCCTATGATGAATATCAGACGTAATGGAGTTGATTACTCGCCCATGGTTACAGCACTGTCATGTTTATATGAGAATATCAAAGTGACATAAAGTATTTGTTGTAAACTATTATTTGGCTTTGATATGTGCCTAAATACCATATGTGATAATTTGGGTTCAAAATATCTCAGTCGAAATACATATTCATTCACAAATGACAAATATGACAATTACTTGTTTTGGATGAAAATCCAGGAACGGCCTTGTAAATGTGCAGAAACTAAAAATTATATGTACCCGGTACCATAAATATGAATATCAGCTATCTATATGTCTTTTCATTTACTATAGATAAGTTAAAAAATTATGGTTGATTAAAGGTACATCCATTGTGATGTTGGGGGTCAAATATGACAAACGTTTTAAATGGTCTTATTTTATCGAGAAGTACCAACTGTTACCGAAAACAATCATTTTAATGATACTCGACTTAGTATATTGACGATATGAAGGTAAAAGTAGTGATTTCTGATCGAAAACCGGACAGTGCATCGCGTGTGGCGCGCCAATGAGTCTTATCTTATTTAAACCAGACAAAATAACACATTTGGGTTGATAATGTTCAATAGGGCATATAACTACTGTGCATGTATATAGGACGTGCACTTTTGGTTTCTGCACATGCATAATGATGTTACTCGATTTTAATTGGAAACTAGTAATTATGATATGTTTGGCGATTGGGGATGAATATGCAAGCGAAGTGAATTTGTTTGTATTGTAAACAGCACATATGGTGTGTTGGAACGTATTAAAGCCAAATAAAATTTTATGAAACACAATGGATGCACCTTTAATTTGCATGCATGGTACATTATCCAGTTATAAATCATTATTTCGTAAGTATTTTTTTCCAGTGATCTGATTGGTCGAGAGGCCCTCACGTGACCATCGACAGAAAAGAATATTGACTCCAGACCGAGTCCGACCAAAAGCAAAATTGACTTGAGTGACATCAAACAATTGTTGCATGATGTCCTGCTATTGTAACCATGATATCATCTGACCGTAGTCCAAGCTGATCAAATAAAATTACATTTTGACTTTATTTCATTGTTTTCTTTTCGTTCCTGTGTCAAATACATAATAAAACAATTATTGACTGGTGATTCCGTCAATACCTGTTTTTATGGACCAGACTCCGTCCTTGGTCAATATTGTTTTCTTGGGTCCATAAAAACAGGTATTGACCGAATCACCAGTCTATAATTGTATAATATCATGACTTTTCACCTTAACAATGATATTATACTGAACCAGTTAGGTTTAAAATGACCATTTTCAGCAACTGTTAGTATTCTCCATAAGACAACATCAATGATAACATTTGACATATGTGACTTCAACAACAAACATAATGTTCCTTTAAATCTGTAACTAATGTTTTTTAAAATAGCAACAGAAATCACTCAAGGATGAAGTTTACAAAAGAGAGAATTAACATGTTTAACACATGCTTCGGGATAAAAATATTGAATAATTAAATCGAATCACTGAAATATACAATAAAGAAAATAATCTTTTCAGAAACAATCTAACTACACCTTTAAACTTGTCTCCCATAATGCACCAGGGAATCATGAAGTCCGAAGCTGTCACGGTAAAAAGTAGCATGTTTATGACAAGCTTTAAGTAACAAACCCCCTGGTGCTGTTTGATAGACAAACCAAATCTTCCATTGCAGAGCTTGACAGTAAGTGGTCTTTATGTATACCTAATACTGAGATATCTGTCTCCTGTGTTGTAACCTTAATCACATGGTCATATTGAGATGATATGTTGACCGAAATCATCTTTTGTGATTTATTCACTATGTTGATGTTTTTTCTTTCCATTTTTGTACTTTATTAAAAGAGATCTCATCTAACCTATTCCTAATCTTCAGTTTTGGAAATTGTTTAATAAATTATTGTGATAATTGTGATGTTAATCATATGAAATTTATCATACCGGGTAATGCTAATCTAGGAAATTAACAAATTAATTTTTTTTTTAGAATAAACACATGGCTATAGATACTGAGAGATACAATCTGGATATAATACCAACAATTCGGGTGATTGACATTGACAATATGTTTCTTCAAACGAACTACATTTTTAAAATTGATATTTACATAATTATGCCCTGTAAAATTGTTTAAAAATTGAGATTGATCAAGCTCTGTTTCAATTGAGTCACAGCAGGTAGAATGTTTGACATTTACATCTATATCTTATCTCTGGAGACTTGGTCACATCACATCAAGCACTTGGAAGCACCAGAAAGATTTTAAAATGATTCTGAAACAGAAACTTGTACATGCCAATGAATGTACTAGATGTCATCATACCATAGACATGTACCAGTGATGTATTGTCATTGAATGTACCAGTGATGTCATGTCATTGAATATACCAGTGATGTCATGTCATTGAATATACCAGTGATGTCATGTCATTGAATGTACCAGTGATGTCATGTCATTGAATATACCAGTGATGTACTGTCATTGAATATACCAGTGATGTCATGTCATTGAATATACCAGTGATGTCATGTCATTGAATATACCAGTGATGTCAAGTCATTGAAAATACCAGTGATGTCATGTCATTGAATATACCAGTAATATCATGTCATTGAATATGACAGTGACATCATTGAATATGTAAGTGACGTCATATTGCTAGACCCTGGAATTACATAATTAATTCAAGATAGTCTGTCATTACCCGACACTTGTTGTCTTTCTCCTACCTAGAATTTGAAGCAAGTAGAACCTGTATAACCTAATATCATGTGCAATGACTTTGCTCTAGATGTAAACGTTAATGTTATAACGAAGAAACAATGTCCTTTTAACACAAACACCACCTGATATAACACGCTCTAACAACATGTACGCCGAATAATATCCTTCACACTAAGTCAGCCATTCAGCGGAGTATTTTTAAAAGCCAGTTCCACTTTGTATCAGCCCACTGTGCAGTTATTATGTCAAGCAAAGTAGGAGAATGTACAATGTTTTTTTTTTCTTGTTTTTTTCCAGATAAACAAATAATAAGTAAAGTTGATATTGCAGTCGAAGAAGCCAGACAGATAAATGATTTTTACTTTGGTTCCTGTTACATCATGAGGGATAATAAAAAGTTTAGTGACAATAAAAATGTTAAAGCTGAAAAGTTCTGAAGCATTATAACATTGATGGTAGGCAATGTAATAATAACTGGGAAAACAACCAATATTTTGGCCAGACAAAAGTAATCACTTGGTTTACAGATTTTTTGTGAGCAAGATGTCTAAAGGCAAGAGACCATAAACAAGAGTCATCAGAAGATGACATATCTCACCGGTTCCACAAAATTTGTAAAATACATCTTTGACAGACACTTGTGTATCTACTATCGTACTTCAGTTAGTGGGTATTACAGATGCTGAGTTTCAGGTATGTTAAGGGTTTTAGACTTCTGCTCCAGAAGGAGTCAAAATCAACAACAACCAACATCCCTCTCATGTTTCTATGGAAACAGAAAGAAAAAAAAAATTCAGAAAAAATCTGAAAATATCAAAAGGCACCACTTCAGTTAGTGGGTAATACACATGCAAAGTTTCAGGAAGATATCATGAACGGTATTGGAGCCGTGCTCCGGAAACGAACCTGTCTCTGAACAAAGTCCAACTTCAACATGTTTCTATGGAAATGATGAAAAATAAAATTTTCAGAAATCTGAAAATATCAAAAGGCACCACTTCAGTTGGTGGGTAATACACATGGAAAGTTTCAGAAAGATATCATGAACGGTTTTCGAGTTCTGCTCCGGAAACAAAATGATTACGGACGGACGGACAGACAGACAGGGTGATGACTATATCCCAAGGTATTACATACCGGTGGGATAAAAAGAAAAAGAAGCAGACAGAGTCAACTATATCCCCTGCCAAGTAAGAAAAGTTTAAATGTATTGAACAATGATTATGGTGCTTCATTCTTTAATAAATCCTAAATCCCTCATTAGTAATAAATTCATGCTACACAAGAATATATTCTTCCAAGATGTATTAATCTCTGCCAAACACTTTTCAAGATCTGTTCTGGAAGCAAAAGTGTATAAAGCACTTTCAGATTTGCTAAAGAATCAAGATATTTTCCCATGGAAACGACTAATAATAAAATTCCAAAGAAGTTGAAAACCCTTAAAGACACATCTCCACATACCAAGTTTCATTGAGCTAGGCCTTACAGTTTTTAGTTCTGGTCCGTAAATGAAATTTTAAAGTTTCCATGAAAACAGGTAAAAAGGAATTCCAAAGAAGTCGAAAACTCCGAAAGGGTCACTTTCACATGATGACTTTTCCACATACATAGTTTCATTGAGCTAAGCTTTACAGTTTTTGAGTTCTGTACCGGAAACTATACTCCATATGTTTCCATGGAAACGGGTAAAAATAAAATTTCACGGAAGTCGAAAACCCAAAAAGACACATCTACACATGATGATTGTTCCACATACAAAGTTTCATTGAGATAGGCCTTACAGTTTTTGAGTTTTGATCTGAAAACAATACCCGGACGCACAGACGGACAGATGGGCGGACGGAGGTCATTTCTATTTCCCCCAAAAACTTTGTTGTGAGGAGGATAAAAAAGGAAGCAACTTTACTCCAGTGGAAATGAAAAGTTTACTGGTAAAGAAAATAGAACAGAATTATTGTGAAAATAATGTTTCACTTATATTTCAAAACAAATCTGGCAACATTTTTTTTCGGAGTAAAGTCTCTTGCATAAACAAAGAAGCTGTGTCACCAAATCTCCTCTCCACCCCAACCAAACCCACCTCCCTGAAAAGTCCTGGCTCCACTCTGTACCATTGGAGCTTTAGTCAAGACAAAGGTGTATCCCCTTTTCGGAGAAAGAGGGTGCACATACACCGTACAAAAACTATAATTTTCATAAAATATAGTAAGTGTGGTACTCTTTTTATCAAACAGCAGGGAGTATTTTTGTATGTAGCCGTGCTATGCATATAATCATTCTCCCTCAGATAAACTGACAACCTGTACCCAATCCTTTCAATTGAATAAATATGTTTAAATCAAAATAAACTGACAACATCACCCTCAAAACATCTCTGGAATGAAACAACATGACATAGATGACAATCTGTAATCTGTAGTTGTTATGGATGTGTAGTCGTGAGCTTTTACATTTCACTGATTTAAGTAATAAATATTGCATGCACTTTTCATGCTTGGACAGGGCGCAACACCTCTCCACCCACACTGTCCGGACCAGCAACACCAAGAGATACACCTACACACAGGCAGAGTAACACAGAAAACTAGATCACAAAGTAGGGTGGGAGGAATAGAAGATAGATCACCAATGATGAATCAGTCTAAGGCCGTTCATACTGGTATGTTTTCATGTATCAACCTCCCAATATTTCCTTCCAACTCAACTGGAATACGTTAACCCTTTCTATTATCTGTTATCCCTATATTGTATTTTCAACTATTTCATGCCTTGTGTGAATAAAAAAAACATTTTAAGGAAGAACACATAAAACAAGCAAAAAAGTGAGCGTGGCTCACTAATACCCCCGACTGTTAAAGTTTGACATTTCTAATTTACTTATAGAGAGAGGTGTCTGCACACCTAAGGATTGATAAGCTATGAAATGTAATTGCTAAGATTAAAGTGTTTGTGAAAAGGGTAGGACAAGTCTCTTAAAAGTAAAAGTAGGAATAATAGTAACTTGAAAAGGTAGGGGTAACATAACACACTACTGCCATTACCACTGACTTGGAAATTAATTCATCATAATGATTCATTCGAGTGACTTGAAACAACAGGTACATACATGGAAGCACACCCCTGTAGGCACAGTGAGGGATATACAGCAGTTTATGGTTGACAGGAAAGAATATTTAACTTTTTCCAAAATATAACCAGTGGAAACAGAAGTAGCTTTTGATGAAAGTTACATGAAAAAGAAAATGATAAAGTCGACAAATCACAACACAGAAGTAGCTTCATTCATTTTAGCTCTGAATATGACCAAGTAAAAAAAAAAAAATCAGCAAAAATTCAATAATCGTGTTACATTTTGCACTGCACCTCTCCTAGTGGTGAAGAAGACATGTGCCAAATTTGAAAAGGATGAGATGAATAGTTTTTCCGTAATCGATCGGACAAAAATGCTCAGAATATGACTAAGTTAAAAAATTTAAAAATTCACCAAAACGTGTTACATTTTGCAATGCAACTCTCCTAGTGGCAAAGCAAACATATGCCAAATTTGAAAAGGATGAGATGAATAGTTTTTCAGTAATCGATCGGACAAAAATTGTCTTCGGACGGACGGACGGAATCGTTGGTATTACTATATACCCCCGACCTTTTTAGGTCGGGGGTATAATAAAACTGTTGATGACATTACTGATGTAAATCAAATTGGTCCAAAAATATAAAGATAAATGTTCTCTTTCAAACCACATCCTCTCACTGCTATGACATAGATCAGTAACAGAAATACATATGTATGGCCTGATCTTATTGTGTCACTTGATAATTGATAATAACTTATATGACATTACCATCAATTAATGATATAATCACAAATTACCCATACTAATAAAATAAACATTTTATCACATATTGAAAGAAGATGAAGTATTGTGATAACTCACCATGCAGTGTATATAGTAAACAATCAAAGACAATCACTTCATACCTCATACAGCACCTGCCACCTGTATGCTCACCTGTTAAACTAATTACCTGGGAAGATAGTCACACCTGGGACAGGTAAATCACACATGTCCCTTGATCAATACTGTCAGCATACAACAAAGCTGAACTTCCCAAGATCTCTGAAGGGTCACTTTGATCATTGTTTGTTGAGACAAAATTAAAGGGATATATTCATACATTTATGCTTCAATATGCTCATAATCACCCATTAAGCACATGTTTCTAGTCAGTTCAAGCTGCTTCAGTTGATCGCTATTTTGAAGATGTGAGCTTTAAAAGTAACTAAAATTTGTTGAGTAACTGAATGTTCCTGTGGATAACTGAGGTTCACTATCTAAAAGTGTTCCTGAAGTTATCCTGAACTGAGTATTTGAATGTTACTGAAGTTATCTTGAACTATGTATCTGAATGTTCCTGAAGTTATCTGGAATTGAGTATCTGAATGTTCCTGAAGTTATCTTGAACTGAGTATCTGACTGTTCCTGAAGTTATCTGGAATTGAGTATCTGAAGGTTCCTGAAGTTATCTTGAACTGAGTATCTGAATGTTCCTGAAGTTATCTGGAAAAGAGTATCTGAATGTTCCTGAAGTTATCTGGAATAGAGTATCTGAATGTTCCTGAAGTTATCTGGAAAAGAGTATCTGAAGGTTCCTGAAGTTATCTTGAACTGAGAATCTGAATGTTCCTGAAGTTATTTTGAACTGAGAATCTGAATGTTCCTGAAGTTATTTTGAACTAAGTATCTGAATGTTCCTGAAGTTATCTTGAACTGAGTATCTGAATGTTCCTGATGTTATCTGGAAAAGAGTATCTGAATGTTCCTGAAGTTATCTGGAAAAGAGTATCTGAATGTTCCTGAAGTTATCTGGAATAGAGTATCTGAATGATCCTGAATATATCTTGAAATGAGTATCTGAATGTTCCTGAAGTTATCTGGAATTGAGTATCTGAATGTTCCTGAAGTTATCTGGAATTGAGTATCTGAATGTTCCTGAAGTTATATTCAACTAAGTATCTGAATGTTCCTGAAGTTATCTTGAACTGAGTATCTGAATGTTCCTGATGTTATCTGGAAAAGAGTATCTGAATGTTCCTGAAGTTATCTGGAATTGAGTATCTGAATGTTCCTGAAGTTATCTTGAACAGAGTATCTGAATGTTCCTGAAGTTATCTTGAACTGAGTATCTGAATGTTCCTGATGTTATCTGGAAAAGAGTATCTGAATGTTCCTGAAGTTATCTGGAATTGAGTATCTGAATGTTCCTGAAGTTATCTGGAACAGAGTATCTGAATGTTCCTGAAGTTATCTTGAACTGAGTATCTGAATGTTCCTGATGTTATCTGGAAAAGAGTATCTGAATGTTCCTGAAGTTATCTTGATTTGAGAATCTGAATGTTCCTGAAGTTATCTTGAACAGAGTATCTGATTGTTCCTGAAGTTATCTTGAAAAAAGTATTTGAATGTTCCTGAAGTTATTTTGAACAGAGTATCTGAATGTTCCTGAAGTTATCTTGAACAGAGTATCTGAATGTTCCTGAAGTTATCTGGAAAAGAGTATCTGAATGTTCCTGAAGTTATCTTGAACAGAGTATCTGAATGTTCCTGAAGTTATCTGGAAAAGAGTATCTGAATGTTCCTGATGTTATCTTGAAAAGAGTATCTGAATGTTCCTGATGTTATCTGGAACTGAGTATTTGAATGTTCCTGATGTTATCTTGAACAGAGTATCTGAATGTTCCTGAAGTTATCTTGAACAGAGTATCTGAATGTTCCTGAAGTTATCTTGAACAGAGTATCTGAATGTTCCTGAAGTTATCTTGAACAGAGTATCTGAATGTTCCTGAAGTTATCTGGAAACGAGTATCTGAATGTTCCTGAAGTTATCTTGAACAGAGTATCTGAATGTTCCTGAAGTTATCTGGAAAAGAGTATCTGAATGTTCCTGAAGTTATCTGGAAAAGAGTATCTGAATGTTCCTGATGTTATCTGGAACTGAGTATCTGAATGTTCCTGATGTTATCTTGAACAGAGTATCTGAATGTTCCTGAAGTTATCTTGAACAGAGTATCTGAATGTTCCTGAAGTTATCTGGAAAAGAGTATCTGAATGTTCCTGAAGTTATCTTGAACAGAGTATCTGAATGTTCCTGAAGTTATCTGGAAAAGAGTATCTGAATGTTCCTGAAGTTATCTGGAAAAGAGTATCTGAATGTTCCTGAAGTTATCTTGAACAGAGTATCTTAATGTTCCTGAAGTTATCTGGAACTGAGTATCTGAATGTTCCTGAAGTTATCTGGAATTGAGTTTCTAAACGATCCTGAGGTTATCTTGAACTAAGTTTCTTGAAGGTTGTTCCAAAGTATCACTTCCTGGAGTATGTATCATTTGAAATGAGCAGAAAGTTTGTTATACTGTATGTACCATAATACACATTGATACATTTTTTATAAATGCCAAATCAAAAGTAAAATACAATTATGAGGAAACTCTTTCGGGAGAGAATGTAACAGTGGTTATGTAAGAAGACATAACTTGAGTAATGTCTATGTGAAGAAAGACCGTGTAACAAAGGTTATTTAGAATAAAAGATTGTAAATTTTATGAACACCCCTACGACCAATCACACCCTACTCAATATGTGACCCCCACCAACCCCCTTTGAAAATTTCTGGATCGGCCAATGTAAATGACTTAAGTAACCTCTGTCCGGGGTTATAAACCTAGGTCGGATTCTGTCTGTTGTTTTGTAGGTATCTTCTTTTCTTGGAATAACCTCTAAATTCTAATGAGGTCTTACTTCCGAGAATAACCCGGTATGAGGTTTTACTTTTGAAAGTAAGACCTGAACCTGAGGTTTTTTTGAAAATAAGACCTGGAAATGCACTTAGAATAATTTTTCAGACTTGCAACGCAATAGCCAACAAGCAGCAATTATTATCGAAAATTATACAAAGTTAAAAATTTCCAATTTGAAATAGCTGGTTTCGAACCTGGCACCCTCAACACTCTCTAAACTGGCGCCTTAGACCGCTCGGCTATGCAGACCGAGATGATGAGTGGAGTTGAATTACTCCATTTATAGTCATACCTTCTTTGCCTCGATATAACGCAACCGAGGGCGACATACCCTTTATAAAAACACGATTTGGGAATCAAAAATTATAAAATGTAAATTTTTACATTTGACGTTTATAAATAGGAAGAAAACATTCCTCCTTCGTCTTCTGCTTTTAAAATGGTCTAAGCGGAGGAATTAGGCCCTTTGAGCGTCCGAAACTATAACTCGTAAATTTTGATAGATGACGGTTTATAAGCTGGAGAAAACATGACTCCGAGGTCTTCTGCTCTGAGAATAACCTCAAGGTCGGGATAGCCCCTCGGGCTAACGCCCTCGGGGCTTTATCCCTCCCTTCAGGTTATTCTCAGAGCAGAAGACCTCGGAGTCATGTTTTCTCCTTAACAGAATATAACAGAGGTTATATGATATTGTAACATGATTTCGGTGTATCCTTGATTCTGATTGGTTGATTTGCCTATGTTGAATGACAATGAATACCCGCAAATTACTTGGGGCGAATCACCGCGAACATATACATCATGTTCACAAGATCCGGGCCGACTCAAAATTTTATTTTTCTATTTCTCTTAATTAATATGTGCCCCTTACTCAAATTTGACAGGTGGCATTGTCATTTTCTAACTTGTGTATAGCAGTATAGGTAACAAATAACTGTCAAAATTAATTAGTTTCAAGTAACTAAAAAGCTAACGCCGTCGGTTTTAAACTAAATTTGCGGGTGTTGAATAGCAATGAATCCTGGAAATTTTACAAACGCAACTATTTATCTTATAAAAACATGACATGTCGTAACTTCACTGAGGAGAGAATGTTTTTCCTTCTAAAACAGATTGTGTGTCTGTGTACTCTGCAGTTACACACGTACGTATCTCTGATAGTGTGTCACCGAAGCCCCACAGCATATGTCTGGAGGCCTGGCACTTGGGGAAACCTCGCAAGTTAATTCTCTGTCGTTGTAACACTGATTAACCGCGAAACCTTTTTCATGAGTCTGGTTTGTCATCAAAATGAAAACCTTTCCACATGTCCTCATTAAAAGTTTTAATGTCAGCAACCTTTAATCAATTTTTTCATTAAAGCTTTTGTACCCTTCTTATTAGAAGAAGGTATATGAAAAGAAATTTATCAGTTTTTTAATGACATATTTTAATCATAACAGGTCTTGGTGATATTGAAAAAGGATCAATGTTTTTACTTCCAAAGAATCTTCGTATCCATCAGAATCTTCAAAAGGCAAAATATAAATCATGGCTGGGTTTATGTCAAACTTAAATGAAAACCTTTGTCCACTTTTAAAAAATCATCTTGTTTAGCTCAAAGAATACGTACATGGCAGTTTAATCACGGTTGTCACGCACGGCAGATATGTACCATACACAGTTATATTTAACCAGTGTTTAGGGTAACCATCTCATACACATTTCTAAATATTTCATTGATCACACAAGCTGTTTTTCAAAATTGTATTTACTCTGTCCAAGCAACTGCCATCTTTAAAGGTTAGATGAAATGACATATGGTCACATTCGGATTCTTTGAAAAGGGGCTTCAATTTGACAATTGCTCGATTTTAAATTTCTGAAATCGACCCATAAATTACTTATATACGGCTTTTTAAAAAAATGCCTAATTAAGCCCCGGCGACCAGAATGAAAGTGGGCGGGGGTGGTCGCTGAAGCGTATCGTGTTGAGACGTACGTAGAGGAGCCTCATCATGGCCGCTAATCATAATTTAACGCGTTTTCCCCACTTTTAAACTGCTCATATAAGATAGAAAACTTCATCAAAACAACCCCAATTTTCGATAAACGGATTACTTAATTATTCAACTAGCGATTTCATATGGTTACAACAACTGGGGCGTGCTTAATTAGGGTGCATTCTGCGCTTTTGTATAGTATGTTTGTAGCAATTAATCGCGGAACTAGAAGGGAAGGTATGACAGTTCAAGTGACACTGAAACAAGGGAAGAAGATTAACGCGAGAATCGGGTGAAGAGAGATTAAGTAGCATCAATTGATCAAATTATGTTGAATAATCGGCATGTTAATTTTGTTTTGTATGTATTAATAAATAAATATATATGGTAGGTATAATTTCATATACACTGAACGATTGACTGTTTAAACAAGCGAGACAACATTGCAGATTTATAAATTACATTGTGTATTTAATATAAAAGATTACTGTATTTTAAGTTTGTCAATTAAGATATTCTATGTATGATGTAATGCAATGCAAACCATTTTCACTTCACTTTCATGAATAAATAAATGAACTGGATTGGTCAACAAGCTCAATGAAATTTACATGAAGATTGCTCTATTGTACACGCTAAACATATACATTATGATACACAGATTGATATAGACAACGAACATTATCGAATAAAAGAATTATGTTACCAGAAGCATTTTAATGCACATCTCATTAATGAAAACGAAATAGTTTAATTAATAGTCTGATAGCTTTTATGTGTCACTTCTGCACATCAACACACAATTCTCAGTTTAGCGGACCGTATAGATGTTTCTTCCAGATCAAAGTGGAGTAGTGTTGTTACAGCAAATTAGTTTACGCAATTAAGAAGCTGAGTATATAGTTGTGGGAAGGAAGGAGTGTAATTATGTTTGTACAGATAACAAGTATACTGGACCGATTCAATTATATAACAAATGGCAAGTCGGTGACCAGCATGTCATACATGTTTATTGTCAAACGTCCTGTCTTGGTGACACAAAGGAAATACACAATAAACATTAACGCAACATTCAGTCTAGATGTTGTCAGCCAATGAAATTACTGTAAATTAGTGTAAAATCGTCATAACTATTTGGTTTTCTATCTTGCCATTTGCAAAAAGACTTTTGCTGAAAGCGGGTTATTATTTGACCATCTTCTGTTTCCAAGTACTGTCATTGATGGAATTATAGGTTTACATTTTGTGTCTAATGTGCATTTGGATATTCATATTGTCCTTTAGGATACGTTTATAAGGTAAGTTTCTTACATTAATTGACACTCTTGATGAAATGTCAATTTAATACGATGATTATTTGATTATATTTGATTAACCACACATTTTATTGAAAACATTATCTTATTATCTGTTAGATTCTGAATGTTTTAATGTGTAATAAGTGATAACTAAATCGTAAAATATAACATTGGGATGCGATGTTTTCGTAGGTGGATTCGTAGACGTATTATTATCGTTGCTAATGAAATTCTTTTGATGTTTTAAAATATGTTGTGAGTTACTTTGATTGTTGTAATGTACAGTTAGTAAATTAGGTTGTCGGTTGATTAACGACGTTTAAAAATAGGATGTTGTGAAGTGCTTTTATTGTCGATGGCTTGCAATAGGGCCTACTTCGCCGGCGTGCTTATCTCACGTTTGTTGTTTTATTTTAAACACAAACATTCTCTAGCAAAAAAAACAACACCGACTATCTGATTTCGTTGTCTCAACTATACTTCGTTCATATTATCATATCTTGGTTTCATTTTGTCATCTTATATATCATTAGCATTGATTTATCCTATTTCTACGAACGTCTATGAATCCACCGTCTCTCACTAGTTATATCAATTATATTTGATATATATATAACGATATTTTGGTACATTTGTAAAGTTAAACTTGATAACTAACATTACTCGAACAGTTTACAGCAGAACAGCGATGTGGCATTATTGCAAAGCGTAGCTATAACAGATTAACTGATCGATTCCCCAGTGTTTGCCATTGTAAATAGTAAGCGAATGTTTACACCCCGTCCCTTCACGTACGTCACTTCCGGTATCTTCCAACTCTCTAAAGCCCCGCCCCATTTTTGGTTTGTTTGTCACGGGTGAAAAGCAGGCGATGTTTTTCGGTGTTTTTAAGTCGCTCTAGTTTAATATAGGAACAACATATGGATTTCTTTTTGGTCTCGTTTTTCACAAAATAGTCTACTGAACCAATTGCAGTAAAGAATTCAATAGAAAATAATTTATTTCAGCCTTCCTTTAAGAGGAAAGATCTATCTTTATTTTTCTACATTATATGAAAAGAGAATCATGCTTTATTTTATCTATTACAACTTTTAAAAAATAAAATATGTACATTGATAGAATATCAACAAATAAACTATCATAGAACAAATAATAAATATCTTGTTATCCTCTTGTGAGGTTTCACTTCTCGTTGTTTTTATTTTTGCATGATTGTGCAATATTCTTTGTCGAATTGTAAAATCTTAAGTCACCAAAATGCTACCTTCAGTGATAAGTTTCAAATGGATTGTGTTATATTATGTATTCATAACATAATAACAATAATAATATGGGCATTTATATAGCGCCTACATGCACACACTTGTGCATGCTCATGGCGTGAAGAAAAGTGAAATAGAGTCACTGGTAAATAGAGGAGAACATGTGTGTTTTTAGATAAGTTTCAAATGCTGCAAGCGTTTCTGAAGCTTTGATGTGGAGTGGCAGTTGATTCCATAGTCGTGGGGCAACATGGTGGAAGGATTGTTTGCCAAATGAGGATAATCTGAAAGAAGGGACTGTTAGTAGGTCTCAGCTGGTTGTGAGATCTGAGAGTTCTGGGTGGTGTATATTCAACAATTAGGTCACTGAGGTAGGATGGGGCTTGTTGGTGGAGGCATTTGTAGACATGAGTGACAAGAATCTTGAAATTAATACAGGATTCGATGGGAAGCCAGTGCAATGATTTGAGGATAGGAATGATGCTATCAGACTTTGACTTCCAACAAATAATACGGGCAGCTGTATTTTGTATTTTTTGCAGTTTATTGAGTTGATACTTATTGAGGCCTGTGAGTAGAGCATTGCAGTAGTCTAGTCGCGATGTGACTTGATATCTGGCTAGAATACTGTATACATGTATGTATAGGATAAAACATGCCAAAGGGTGTTTATGAGATTTAAAACCCGCAACCCGAGGGATAAACACAAGGGGCATTAAATCTCATAAACACCCTCTGAAATGGTTTATCAAGCTTACAAACTGACCTCAAGGTTAAATTTCGTTTCATCTATTCTAATTCATAGCGCAAAAAACAAAATGAGTCGGCCGTAAAATATCCCCCTTTGGTAAAAAGCCAGTCCCTGTACCACAGTGATATCATCTCGCTGCGCTTGGTGTGCATGAGTATAGGTTTCGGGTTCGAGATGGGCTATTGGAAAAACATTTGCAGATTGATGTTGGAATTAACTGTTGTTTTTCAATAGAGTTAGATTATAACATACACTAACTTTCATTTTAAACAATCTCGGTATTAAATATAGATATTTGAAGAGGGACATTATTAAGATAATTGCCTGGGGTAGAGGGGAAATTCCCGGGATAAAACATCCACATAGGAATTATTGAGTATAATGTTATAGGCAGTATAGTGGTGTGACGTCACTGGAGGTTTGTAAAAACAGGAATGTACCATTGATTTTTGTTTCCACAATAAAATACCCTGATAGAACCCTCCCTTTATAATATTTTGATATATGAAGTGTCCAATCTAGAACCAAAATTCAGTGTATTTATCACCCCTCAAGTAGAAGATATAGAGATTTTGAAAAAATGGGAGAGGAATAGTATTGCTTCTAAAGGTACTGATAAAATTACAATGTGTGACAGTCCCCAATATGATTAAGGGGCTGTTTGACAATTTTCAGCATTGTCTTTGGAGTCACATTATGTCTAACATTATAAATGGTGTTATTTCATCAAGAAGTACTGACTGTTGCTGAAATTATAGATTTAATGCTTACTCATTCAGCTCAGTGATATTATTTAGGTTAAAGTTATGATTTTATGATCATTAACTGAACAGTGCTTATTGCCAATTGGTCAAAGGTAATTTTGGAAACTTACCTATAACAGTGAAAAAGACAGGTGTGGGTTGGTAATGTTTAATAGGTCATATAACAACTGTGTATATTTAAGGATGTGTAATCATGGTTTTGGCAATAGGTATGAATATGCAAGTCAAGTGAAATTATTTAAATTTAAATCACCACATGTGGTCTTTCAAGATGATTAAGAGCCAAATAAAATATTATTGAAAATACTCAATGGCTCTTTAATCATCACACATTCAAGATTGTACACTCTAGAGCGGCCAGGAATCAAACCCGGAATTCTGGGTGACGAGCAGACGCACTACCAAGTAACTTAGCTACAGTGTAACAAGACACCATGTGGTTGCTGCTATTACATGAAATCTGCACCACAGATCATATCTTGGATGCAGATAGAAGGACCGGATATAAAACCAAAATAGACCTGTAAACTATTGATTATCTGCTGTTTAAAAAACAGGAAGTGTCAATCATGACAAACACTGATAGACCACTGACTCTTCCTGGTGGACTTGACTCCATTTAATACAGGCTTACATAATTCATACGTCATTCTCATGTGCTGATACGGCAATATACCGATACGATACGTATCAGGATATTTCTGAGTGATACAATTTGAGTGAGTGAGTTCTCGTTTAACGCCGCTACGGCAGTATCGCAGCTATTAACGGTGAGATACAATTTGTGACAGATCATATATATGGTTTTGGTTATTCTTATCAGCCACGAGTGAAAATATCGGCTTTATCCCATCACGAGATACGTGATTTCACACTGAAAACACCAAATATTCTGTTTATTATATGCTTCTGTGGTCGAAAATATGGTGTTTTATGTCCAAAACCCTGTCAATTGAGCGAGTTCTGGCGACGTCATAACATTTTTGCTCTATCACTTAGCAATGGCAATGACGTCGCGTTGATTGTAAATGTGACGTCATACCACTGTGCACATGACGTCATCCCCTCTGTGATATTCCATTGTGTTGGTAAAGTGATATCAAACTGCAGTGATGAGAACACATTTTCTCAAACTGAGAAAACTCAGTCTCACATTGCTTAGCAAATAATAAAGTGTATAACTTATCTTCAAATATGAAATCAGTTTTATCGAAAGGTTAGTGAGCAGCATTACATCAATTAATTATCAATTCAGAAATGTAATTGAAATATTGCACCATAACACTTCGCTATTAATGATAATTTTATTATGTTTTATTAAAAGGTTAGTAACCAACATTACCACTATTAAGTTATCAATTCAGAAATGTAATTGAAATATTGAACCATAGTACTTCGCTATTAGATGAGAATTTTGTTATTTTCAGAAAGATAGTTCCAATTAACCGATATTTTCTAACATAGAATACATGCTGTGAAACAGTACCGGTATAAACAGTTAAGTGGGCGGGAAAAAAAGCTAAAATATTCTATATAAATTTTGCTTCAACATATTAATTTCCACAATGTATTGTTACAGTTTTGTAACAATATCAGTTTACAGATATCGTGAGAAAGGTAATTGAGTGTCCAATTTTCTCACATGACACCAAGACATCGGGATCCTAAATATTTGATATCTGGGTCTACGTTTCATTAAATTTGTGTATGGTCATAAATATGTTTTCTGGGGTTTTTTTTCATCTCCTCAATAACCAAATTTTCTTCCAAATAAATAATATAAATTCATGTTAATTTCTAAGCCTGTACCAGAAAGAAATATTTAAATCAACCTTGAAAAAACATTTTTCTAAAACAAAGAGAAATATTCTAACTTCCTAAATATTTCACTGGTATTAATGTGAAATAATTTGATCATAAAAGTCTGATCAGAGCCACTAACCACTGCAGTAATGATTTCCACCAATTCACCAAGATGAATCTTTCACTTAGGGAGATAGTCGCTCATAAAAACTCTTAAAGAGATGGTTCTATCGGAGAATCACAAAAATTAAACATTCCTTGGAATTGTTTCCAAAAAAATTATACACTTATTGTATTGTCCCTATTAATTCTACTCACTCCAGGAAAAAAATCCTTAACCCTCACCCCTAAACGCCTAAAATTAGCCACATAAACGTATTAGCGTTGCGGTTTCTTAGTGGTGAAAGGGTTAAGTCTACGAATAGTTCCTGCAACTAATACACAGCACTTTGGCTTGGCAAATCCTGAATGATCATTTCCAACTACATTAATCTAATCAATGGATATCTACATGTCTATAACATAATGTTAATGTTCTTGTACATGGAGATAGCAGTTCTGTTAGGATTTATCCATCACTGCCATCCTCCTATTATGTTTGGTCGTGACAATTGTTTTCATCAACGCTAATGCAGAAGCAGAACCAGTCCATTGTAACTAATCATTGTAATTGTAACTAATCGTTGTAACTAATCATTGTAACTAATCATTGTAACTAATCATTGTAACTAATCATTGTAACTAATGATTGTAGCTAATTGTACTAATCCTTACGCTTTATTGATTCGCTAGAGTACTTATGATGATTTGCGCAATTATTTTTTATTACATGAAAAAGATTCATTGTCAGTTTATTGTAACACAAATAACCTGTTTTTCCCAAGTAGGAATCATATTTTCATCCTCACAACACTAGCTAAAACACCATTTTACACGTTAAAATAACAAAAAAGGATCTATATATCTCCGAATTATCCTCCTAATCCATCAAACCAATTCAGCGTAGATCCATCTATTTCCAACTGATTTACCTTATCAGTCATTATTTCTTCAAGTAGCAGAATATTTCCATCAATATCGATGTCACTCCCACATAAAAGTAAATCTTCCACTCACACCCAACTAGTCACAGCACTCAACACAACTGCTATTTATTGTTTCTGTGGACAGTTACCATCTTTAGTAATCTCCTGTAACTAAATATACCAATGATTGATGTTAGATTGTCCCACCCATGTCTTATATATAGATAACACATGGTGGGTAATTCTTACAAATAACCTCTTACCATGTCCATCTTGCCAGATTTATTGTGATTGAAGATTTTTTTAATCATATTATTAAAATCATTACAAAAGGAATATATATGCTTTACAATATCATATAGTAATTACTTTATTGTAATTTATTATTTATAGTTATTAATCATTACAAAAGGGACATATCCTCTACAAGTATATCATGTTACAATTACTTTATTGTTATTTAATATTTACAATAATCAGACATTACAAAAGGGAGATATGATCTACAAATTATTACTTTATTGTAATTTATTATTTACAGTTACCAATCATTACAAAAGGGAAATATGCTATACAAACATATTGTGTTACAATTATTTTATTATAATTTATTGTTATCTGTTGTTAATCATTACAATCAGAAGGTTTTCGTTACAAATATCTTGTTGCAATTTTCTTTCCTTTATGTTGACATGTTGGAAATGTATATTGTCAATTATCAAATGGAAAGTAATTGTTACAATATCTTGTTACCATTTTCATTCCTACCTGATTTATGTTGATTGCAAGTGTACTGTCAATAATCAATCACTACAAATCAAAGGCAATTGTTACAAATATTCTCCTCTTTTCTCAAAGACAGATAGGGTATAGACCATATCACATTATAATTAAAGTTGATAATAAAACAGGGTATCAACGTAACAGGCTAGAAGCAAGTATGAGACCTTTTTATATAAAAATATAACATATTATTTCTAAAAGAGCCATTGATTGGAGAATGTATATTTGAACCAACCAAACACTTACAGACCTTGCAAAATTCTTAAATTATATGAAATGTACTAAAATGGTTTTTAAAAAACAATTAAGGTGGGGACATTTGTCACAAGTTTTTTTTGTACAGAACTAAAAAACACACACACTCCCACTCATAAGAATCGTGATCCTGTAACACTAATCAATGTGAGGTTTACCTGGATTCTGTGGCCAGGTATGAAGAAGCTGACAGGTGAGACCAGGGCTTGTATACCCTCTCTGCAGTGAATCCACGCGTGATAACACCAATTTTCCTGTTTCACGGAGAATACGAGCGATATCTTCCTTCAAGCGGTGAGATACAATAATACAGTGACACTATTGATTCGGAGGGAGCAGTTGTTGAAACAACCCACACACCTACGTCTACACCAACGCCGTCATTATTCCCGAGAGAAGACTTGGGGGCTTTGATTGGCAAATGAATAGGCTAACTATTGGCAGAAGGTTTGGCATGTCTTTTGAGAAAACAACCATAAACGCATTCATAGAAATGGTATTTTGTGCTAATAAAACTGGATTCTTATCAAATCTTATCAAATGATGTGAGCAAAGTAACTGGAAATGGAATAAAGAAAAAACAAAGAAACTTTTTACTGCTAAATCTTCACACGGTATCTTCCCCTTCAACAGAATTGTTCAGTAAATTGACATTTTTACAATTTTTTTTACATTAATCAGTTTTAGATAACTAAAGACACATGACACAGAATCTGAGAAATAAAATTTTGTGCCACTTCATTCCCTAAATAATTATTTTTCGAAGAATTGAGTTAAATATCTTAGGTCATTAACAGATTTCAAGATTCCTATAAAGCAAAGAGATAAAGAATTTTTAAAAAATCCTATTCAAAATTGATTTGGCAGAAATGCCAAGGGACAGAGCCTGACATCATGGAGTAATTGTGAAAGCTAAGTACCCACAGAAAGTGCTGATAGAATGCACTGCCTTCTAAAGTTAGGATATTAGGCTGCATAAAAAAGTTAAATGTTTGTCAGGCAAATTTGTTTTTAAAAGTGACGAAGGCTTTCTTTTTATTTTTGTTTGGACAAAATAATGACGAGGGAGGAGAACATTTTTATTTTTTTCAATCAAAATAAAGTTTAGAAGCGATAGAAATATACAAAAAGGAAACATATATGCGCTTCTTCAGACCAATATTTTTGGTGGGCAAATGGACAAAATGGCAAATTCTTAACTTATTTTTTCAAATGACAATAAAAAGTTTTCACTCACACAAATAAAAGTGAAGCCTTAGTATGTGAAGTATTGAATTAAACACTAATAACAGATTTGTAAATATTATTCAACATGTTTAAATGTCATACGGAGTGAACAATACAAGTATTTTTAAAATATAATTCTTAACATTGCAATTTTAACTTTATTGGATATTTTTGGTATTTGACAGAGAGCATAAGCTCATAAAATATTTAATTACTGTATACCTATCTAATGAATCTAAACATTAACCAATAGACCTGAACAGAAACATTTTATCTACACTCGTGGGCAAAAGAAAATATATAGGTTCAACAACGCAAGATATTTTAATCAACGAGTGATGAACATGAATGAATAATAGCTACACCATGTCTCTAAATGCAAAATTTACTTAATCCATAATTTTTTAAACATTATCTGTTCATAGTTCTGAAAAAATTATAGAATTTCATTAACCAGGCAAGATAGGAGAGTGAAAAATGGCTTTCTGGCTTGTTTTATGACATCATACAGCACGATGAGTCATTGATTTAAAGTCAAAGAAGGTACATTATGCTGATAACATCTTGCACTAACATAATTCCCATATTTCATAAAATTTTACCTTAAATACCAAAACTTATTCACAAAATACCTTTTGGATATTCCTGTTTACACATATATGTTATTAATACTTTATTAAAACACAGTCAAATTGAAAGATAGTAATAAAGGTGGTATTTTGATGAATTTATATTTCACAACTTGATAAACACAAGTGCACATTACGAACTGAAGCCATTCATCGGCGCTGCGAGTGGAGAAAACCTGCGCTCCAGCATAACAGCAAAGTGTTTATTAGTTTTATGACATGTTATGTGTTACTTTGTGAATACTCTATCAGTGTTTGTCTTTAGATATTAAAAAGTTGCAAAATAACATATGATATAGCATGTTTTCATTTCATGCCATGCAAAAGAATCCAAGATGGCGACAGAACTCTCTCTTTAACCATACATACCCTCATCACAAACATTCAAAATCGACTTTATATGGCAGAAATATGTTGTGTTTAACTAGGTATACTTTCTTTTGCCCGTGAGTATATAATAATCTTATTAATCAATATAATATAAACTGTTCTAGAGCCAGACTGGGTGTACTGTTAGTCAGCGTTATGTTAAATTACAGCGATAACGATTATTGAACAGACAAGTATGTGCAATTGTCATGAAAGTTTTTATCATTGTCGCTTAAATGTTAAAACTTTCACATCAATGAGTTGCTGAAATGCCACTCCAGAATTATTTTTTATTAGTTCTTTTATAATATCAAGAGGCGAAAAACCAGCACACTTATTCACCTGGTCAAAGATTGCTGTTGCTGTAGTTAAACATAATGCTAATTCAAATTTGTGTACGCATTAAACTCAGTGTAGAAGTTGGTATGATAGAGAAGACAAAGATATTTATGGATGATCAACTTCTTCTAATAATATATATAGTATCCTTGTCTGTTCTATCATACCAACATTGATATAGATCAGAAATGACTAACCTGTGTAATCAAATTTTAAATTGTTTCCCCCAAAAGAGCAACACTGAAGTATAAAACTAAACTAAAGCTGAGAAATATATTACAAAAAAATAGAGCCATGGGCTCTGTAGCTCATCAGGATTTCATTGACGTACTATCTCAAGTTGAATATTTAAGTTATTTAAGTTATTGTTTACAAGCAAAAGAAAGGTTTTTGGATCATGACCACTGTGACCCCATTTGGGGTCACAGGGTCACACAATCTACAATTTAGAATCCCCATTGGCCAAGGAGTCTGCACACATCTTTTCAGCTCTCTTGACCTTTTGGAACTGGAAAAGAAGATGAAAATAGGTTTTTAAGGATGTGACCCCTGTGACCCTATTTGGGTTCACGGGGTCACGAAATCTACAATTTAGAATACCCATTGGCCAAGGAGTCTGCACATAAAATTTCAGCTTTCTAGAGTCATTGGTTCGGGAGAAAAAGTCGAAAAAGCGAAAAGTTTACAGACGGATGGACGGACGGACGGACGGACACCGGACGCCGGACGCCATGCTATATGCTCATCGGGCCTTTTAGGCCTGATGAGCTAAAAATGGAAGGTACAAAAGCATTTAATAGGTGTTTTGTTTGTTTTTTTCTTTTACCAAAGTTATTTTATTTATAACTTTCCTCACAAAAGAGAAAGACTGAATTTTTAAGGAAAGGAAAATATATCATAAAATTATGGAACCTATATAATATCTGATAGATGTATATTTAGAAGTTACAAAGCTAAAAATTCTCATTTTTTTTACAAAAGCTGCATAAAATCTGAGAGAGAAAATAAAAATGAAATCTAGAATGCATCACCCTCAAATGAATATTGAATGTTTATTTATGTGTGGGTGTAATTTGTCATTTTGAAATATTTCTGAAAAACAGCCATGAATAAAAGCAAACTCAAATAAAAATTGTTTTAAAATCAAAATCATACATCTCAATGTGGTGTGCAACTGTCAATTTCTGAACAAGAGTCATTAGAAGATGACATATCCCACCGGTTCCACAAAATTTGTAAAACACATCTTTGACAGATACTTGTGTATTTACAACCGTACTTCAGTTAGTGGGTTTTACAGTTGCTGAGTTTTAGGTATGTTAAGGATTTTAGACTTCTGCTCCAGAAGCAGTAAAAATCAACAACAACCAACAGCCCTCTCATGTTTCTATCGAAACAGAAAAAAATTAATTTTTCAGAAAAAATCTGAAAATATCAAAAGGCACCACTTCAGTTAGTGGGTAATACACATGCAAAGTTTCAGGAAAATATGATGAACGGTTTTGGAGCTGTGCTCCGGAAACGAACCTGTCTCTGAACAAAGTCCAAATTCAACAAGTTTCTATGGAAAAGAAAAAAAAATTTTTTTTTTAAAATCTGAAAATATCAAAAGGCACCACTGCAGTAAATGTGTAATACATATGTGAAGTTTCAGAAAGATATGATAAATGGTTTTCGAGTTCTGCTCCGGAAACGAAATGATTACGGACGGACGGACGGACGGATGGACGGACCGACGGACAGACGGACGGGTGTTGACTATATCCCACGGTATTACATACCGGTGGGATAAAAATAATGGATCAAGAAAACAATAGGATGACATCACAAGTGTAATTAAAATTTTCATAACCAAGTCTAAATGTGACATTATTTTTTTTCACAACATTTTAACCATATTATTTAATGAGATGAAGAATTCATATCCGTCTATTTGTAAGCAAATGAATAAACATTTTTGTTAATTTTTATTTATTTATGAACACGAAATCTTGAAGAATGTTCTTATCAGGAGAAGTGATAACAGTATGTCTAGTGATACGTGACCTTTAATTGTCCAATAAAAAACAATGTGTTATTTTTATTTATTAATGAAAGTGAAATGTTGAAGTGATAACAGAACAATGTCCAGCAGTACATGACCTATACACTACAACCATTGTATTTTATGATATTTTGTACTAGCTTGGTTTGTACATTGACACTGTTCAGTGACGGATCCAGGAATTTTGAAAGGATGGGTAGGGGTCCACCAATGGAAAAGGGGGGGTTCCCCCATACCCGCCCATGCAAAAACTTTGTTATAAGGTTGCAGTACTCTATCATGATTATTTACGCTTATCAGGTGTGAGGAACTGTCCACTGCCAATACAATATTGCCCTGAAGGAGATGTACTATCACTGCAATAACACTTGAATGACGACCAGAAAGCTGTCTTCCACATCAAGAGCATATTTTTGCATCTAAAACCTGAAACTTTGTCTTAGAACAAGATATACTTACGAAATATATGCATGTAATTGATTTAAAATTGTTTGGTCTGATTAAATGCTAAATGAACAAGAGTGCTCTGAGAGAACTAGAACTCCTGGGCTTTATCTCATAGTTGCACGAAATTTTCTCCAAATAAGCCAATGGCTCTGAAGATCATCAGGAATTATGTTATTCATTATCTCTAAGGAAAAGATTAAGATATCACTTAATAAGGCATTGCCTAGTCATCAAATTTAAAATGTATTATCAAAATTGGTTACACATTGAACCACATTGATTATAGATATTGTAGGCTGAGAAAGTACAAGAATTTGTACTATTGAAAGCAGTGTTATCCCAAATATAATCATGTTACCGGTATATCGGTTCAGTATCTAAATGGCATGTATTTTCATATTCATAATGTAGATATTAATCTTAAGTTGACATATATTTCATATTACTATTGAATAAGATTAACTGCAAAGTTACCTTCTTTTCTCAATACTTGCAATTCTCAAACACATGTTAGGACTAAAAAAGATGAAATGACTCTCCCTAAGGTCTTTAAGTCCACAAACAATCTCAAGAGTTCAAAACTCTTACAAAAACAGGGTTTTTAGGCTGTGACCTATATTTGGGGTCACATGATCACCATATTAACAAATTAGAATCTGCCTCAGCTACTGGATCTGTACATAAAATGTCAGCTCTCTAGAGTAATTGGTTCTGGAGAAGAAGATGAAAATAGCTTTTTAGGTTTGACCCCTTTGACCCTTCTTTTTGGTCACAGGGTCACCAAATCTACAATTTAGAATCTTCTTCAGCCAAGGAGTCTGTACATAAAATTTCAGCTCTCTAGAATTATTGGTTCTGGAGAAGAAGATGAAAATAGCTTTTTAGGTTATGACCCCTGTGTTATAATATTAGCTCATTTGTGAGACTCGCTCTTTAAATCTTCAAATCGCTCCTCATAAAAAGATCATTGCAGATTGTCCCGCAGTGTGATTTCAAACTAATACTATATTTTCTACATGTTGAAGTGAGGAATCCCCCTCAACATTTGGATCTATATGGACACTGAATGAAACCTTCTATAACAAGTATATCTCATGTGAATACAACAATCCAGTCAGAGAAAAATGTCAAAGAAGTTTCTTCAAAAAACAAAATTGATTTTCTCAATCTATTTTTAAACATTCATAAGCTTCCTGGCATTAATAAGACGGCACTGAAGTATAAAACAAATATTACAGGTGTATATAACCAAGCTTATTGCTTTATACAAGACCAGGCTATTCCTTACCTGTTTCAAGACGAGTGTGAGTCAAGCAATACTTGAAGACGAGCCCTGAACGCTGAGAGTCGGTAGAAGTGAAGCTCAAATGGGAGCACGACGAAGTGCGCGACAGGAGATGAAATATAGTGCAAACTGCAGGAGTAGTATCAACTTGTCAGCTGCATGGTGCTGCAGTAGCCCCAGGGACTTGTCTCATGTTTAGTTTAGTCAGAGCAGGAGCTCATTGAAATATTCTACAATATGAGGCACAATGTAGGAGTATCACCAATATTAATCTACAGAGTGTGATTGTTCCTTGGGTTTGCTATGGGTTATGTGCAATATCAAACGGTGGTCATCTATGGGTTACTTATATTATCAACCAGTTGTCATCTATAGGTTACGCGCAATTTCAAGTTATCAACCGGTTCCAATCTTTCTGTTCCGTGATTTATCAGCCAATGATCTGGGTGAGAATGAAATGAATATGTCCAATTAGGCCTTAGGCGTTGAAGACATAATAAAAGCACATAGGAAGGTTGATATAAATATATATGGCATACGTATCATTGGCTGATAGGTCATCGCATCTAGATTCAGTATACACGTTAGAACTTGGCAAATGGATAAAAACAGAGCCATTGGCTGTGTAGTTCATCAGGCTTTGTATGCTTTATAATTCAAAGTAGATCTGCTTTATACAATGCAATAAAATTTCACCAAACATACAAATATTGTCAAGAAAAGTTTATACAAGATTGAAGATTTCAGCATTCTAGTGCTTTTAGTTCATTAGGAAAAATATAATATCTTCAAATTATAATCCCCTTCAATTAACATTATAAAACAGAACTTGAAAATTTAACCTAAAAAACATTTTGACAAAAACATAGAAAATAACAATTCTCGGGTATTTACTCCCCAATGAAAAGTATATTCTGGTAATCTTCCTTGACTATCAATTCAAAAGTTGAAAGGAATTACTTTTAAACCTTTATCAATAGTGTTTTGTTGTTTCACAAAGGAAACCTTTCATGTCAGAGCACTTCCTTATTGCCGGGATCACATGACATGTCTCTAGACACTAGCAAGGGCAGCAGAAGCTTAACTCTCCTATCATGCAACTTTAGACAGCATTTTGAGGTTAGAAATTGTAATATTGAAGCTTTCAGGAATAAAAATGTTATTTAATGAGTTATCAGCCACGAGTATGTTTTGATGAAAAATTATGACAGTACATATCTCATGATTAAAAATGATAATTTTATATTGTTTGAAAATAAAAAAAAATGAAAAACTTATTCAAACTAATATAAACACATAACATGACGTAAGAACAGATATACTTACAGTATGTAAGATCCCAGTAAAAAGATCAGCTGTACAGCATGAAGTAGAGCGAGATATGAGATATAACCACTAGCTGCCTACCAGCTCTGTGTGATATACAATACTGGCTTGTGATTGGTTCTCCATCTCTACTTAACTCCACTGTGTGAAGTGCTCTGATGTTGTGCAGAAATTCAGCTTGTTTATAACCACATGGGATTCAAAGGAAGTATATTTATTATTATTGTCAATAAATGATCAGGAAAATTAAATAAATTTTGCAATATGTTAAATTGACTATCTACATAAGTCAATGGTTTTGTACAAGTCATGCATTATTTTGTTATACCATATAATTACAGGTCATTCGAAAAAGTAACAAACAATAGGAATATACATAATATGTCAAAAAACTAATGTTCTATTTTTCATATAATCATTTTACTGACACAAGCTGGCCAAAAGTTAAATTAAGAAGAAAGATGACAACATTGTATAAACATCACAGAAGAATGTTGACAACATTGTATTAACATCACAGAAGAATGTTGGCAACATTGTATTAACATCACAGAAGAATGATGACATTATTGTTCATGAGATCACAGAAGAATGACATCATTGTATTGTTCATGAGATCACAGAAGGATGATGAAAACATTGTATTGTTAATGACATCACAGAAGAATGATGACAGTATTGTTCATGAGATCACAGAAGAATGATGAAAACATTGTATTGTTAATGACATCACAGAAGAATGATGACAGTATTGTTCATGAGATCACAGAAGAATGACATCATTGTATTGTTCATGAGATCACAGAAGAATGATGAAAACATTGTATTGTTAATGACATCACAGAAGAATGATGACAGTATTGTTCATGAGATCACCATCATCAGTTGCACATCTTGAGAATGGTCCTAAAAAATGTGAGACTTATTTGATTCATTTTAGGAAGGATAGATCAGTTGTGATACGGTGCCCAGGAGTTTTAGAACGAGTATTTGTATGAGGGTTGGAACATGTATTTATATGAGGGTTGGAACAAGTATTTGTATGAGGTTTGGAACAAGGACTGGAATGAGTATTTGTACGAGGGTTGGAACGAGAGATGGAGTGAGTATTTGTAAGAGGGTTGGAACCAGCATTGGAGACAGTGTTGAAACCAGTGTTGGAACCAGTGTTGAAACCTGTGTTGGAACCAGTGTTGGAACCAGTGTTGAAACCAGTGTTGGAACCAGTGTTGGAACCAGTGTTGAAACCATTGTTGAAACCAGTGTTGGAACCAGTGTTGGAACCATTGTTGGAACCAGTGTTGGAACCAGTGTTGGAACCATTGTTGGAACCAGTGTTGGAACCAGTGTTGAAACCAGTGTTGAAACCAGTGTTGAAACCAGTGTTTGCTATTTAAAGAAAGACAAATTCAAAGTCAGTGGTTCTTAAAATCAACAGTAGAACCAAATGCAGCTGAAGAGAAGAAACCTAAACCCAGAGTGCCACCCTGAAACCACAAACCTTCCATGAAGCGCTTCAAAGCACCGCTTCAAGCTGGTCACAGTTGTGAAATCTTTGACAACATAACTTCAAAGTCCTAATCAAATGAAGCAACATTGCAGGGCATCAGTTGGCAAATGATGCAGATTTGATTAGGAGTTAGTAAGAAACCTTACGTCAACCTGCCAGTGATCAAAGTATGTGTGTTACTCAGACCGAGAGAGAAACAACAGGAACGATCAGTATGGACTAGACTATTGCATAACCGCTGCTTATTATTGCTTCTGTAAACCTCCTCAATTAAATTAAACTTTCAAAATTAAGCCATCAAAATATTTTCCAAGAGGAAGAAGGAAGAGAAATAAACTTTTTTTTAATTAAAATTACATTTGCAAAAGAATGACTTTTTCATCACATTTAGGGACAACAACCTTTTTTCAAAGGTCTTTTAATAGTTTATGGATGACAGGTGAGTTGGGGTTTAACAGACAGCTAACAATGACCCACGCCATGGTCCTGACGAAATAAAAATTCCTATCTTTTTTATTTTATTTACAAAACTTTTACCATTTTCTAGATACCTTTTGAAAAAATGAAAATCAGTCAAGATAAAAAAGCTGATTCTTAGACTAGTTTTTCAAAACTAAATACAGAAACTAAATATAGTTTCTATTGCTATTGATTTTAGCCTGAGGTAGGGTAAAAAAACAAACACATTTCCAGAAAGTCAGAAATAAGTATCCTTATGGATTATAATGGCATCCGATATTCAAAATATGATAAAAATTATAGAGATATAGATAAATATAGAGACACAAACAAGATTTTTTATTTTTTTAAAAAACAATTTTCAAACAAGATTATTACTTTTATTGGAAATAATATTCTAAAACATACTTCTGAAACATGATGTATTTTACATAAGTGCACTGTTTTAACATAAAAACATCAGAAAGTGTAAACATATTTTGAATGCCAGACAACTTTGTCTATATATGTCCAGGAAGTAAGAAATATTTACAGGTTAAGATGTTTTTCAAGTGTGCTGTAGCCTCCAAAAAATGTTGATTTTTAACACGTCATCTAGTTTTTGTTTCAGGATCGGTATGGTTCTGCAATTAAAGGAAACTTGAGGTATTGATTGAAACTAGTCAACCATGAGTGCTACTTCTTTGGATTACAGGGGCGGATACAGCTGATGGAGGGGTGCAAATACTGTATTTCCTCTAATAGACGGGCATCGAATTGAGGTTGGGTCTCAAATAAACGCCAGGGGTATTATAGTTTGAAAGAAATAGAGGCCATGCCTCGAATAGACGTAGGGTCTCGATTAGACGCGAGGTGATAAGATGAGCAACGTTTTTTTATAATAAAAAAACAACAACATTGTTCCCGTTCAATAATGAATAAATATTCACCAAAACAATTTCATATCAAAGAATTTTGTTCATGATTGCATATTTCCATATGTTTGTTAGTTGAGTGATTTATATGGCCAAAAATAAATAGACGCCAGTCTTGAATAGACGCCGGGGTTGAAGGGGCTCTGAAAAAATAAATGCCAGGGGTGCTATTAGAGAAGCAAAAGACCTATATAGAGTGATTCCATTCGGTGGTCAGTAGTAAAGTATTGAATTTGTACGATATATATGTGCACCCTTTCTCAGAAAAAAGGGGTGCACCATTAGTCAATAGTCATTTTTTAAACTGTCACAAGAAAAGGGTTGGCGCACACCTCTGTATCTCTCTCTGTTTCCGCCCCTGGAATAGAAAAACATCATATTGCACCCAAATTGAACTTGTCAGTGCAACATTTCATGGAATATATAATCAGAATATTATCATGCATTTACCATAAGTGCTCATAATATATTAAAGAATTGACATTTTCATATGAACAAAACACAGTCTTTTTAAAATAATTACTAAACATTGTGTTTCCATTCCTCATACTCGACATATTTCGTCATATATGGTGAAACATTTATAACTTCGAAATATGACATGGATGACTTTTTACACGATGAGATCGTTGATTTCAAGATATCAATATGCCACATGAATGCTGTTAAGTATTTGGACGACCTACAGAACTAGGCCCCAACCCCCAGGAGAACATGAACCATCTACGCATTAAGTCTGAGATGGATTTGATCTGCTAAGCCAGACAGAGACTCGGTGCTTGACTCCACCAAATGTCACCATGATTAGTGTAACAGAACAGGTGTAGATAAAGCCTTTCTCTGTCTTCTTAATTAACTAACTTAATTAGCTACAGCTCAACGTTATTAACTTCTTGGCAGCGACAGGTCACCAGAGCGACAAGGTCAGTTGCTAAGCTTTACAAATTTACTTTACTTTCCGTTAACCATCCATCACATTTTTGGAAACGTTTTCCAGCCGATTTCTAGAGCAAGTGGATTATTTCCCATGCATATCCTTGTTGTTGACTCATACACTGTAAACAAGATGAAGAGGATGACAAGCTGAGCAGCATTGATCAACTGTATTGCTAAGTTCACTCAATGAATCATTCTTTGGGCATCGTGGTTGATTTTTCAACGTCTTTTCTGAGGCCGTCAATCTTGTATCCTCAAGAATCTTTGTTATTATGGTCAACGTCATACACTTGTTATTTTGGTTGGGCAAGAAAGGGCAATCTGTTTAATGACATCCCATTTTTAAAAATAAAATTACATACTTGTCATGATATAAGATTTACTTCTGATATAATCATGTAGTAAATGAGAGAGTTTTCTAATAATTGATACCTTTCATATACCGGTATGTTGACAAAATTATTTGTTATTAGAAACACTGAAACACTTAGCACTTAAAGCGCTTTGACCCCAAGAAATTAAGGTAATAGAATGTTGATGCCTTGACCTTTATAAACAAACATAATTCCTAGGTCTTGGATATCTGGAAACATCTTGTAACTTAATCTTTGGAAGGCCTTGAATGAATGGACTTTAGATCATACAGTTATAAATACAATGATAATGTAAAATGAAATATCCTCTTCAACTTCATTTCCACACAAGTTGCCCCGTGGTTCTCTCCCTTTAAGAACTCCTACATTGACATATGTGGACTCAAATGATGAGTATTGTTGAAAAAATCAACACGCCCACAATTACTACATTGTTACATGCATCTTAGAGTCTATTTTCATCAACTCTCGTGAACAGCATTAACACTCCTTCCTGTGTTCGTTGTAAGAGCACAACACATTTATATATCACGCTAAACATTAACGCCTATATCACACCGTACATTAACGTCTTCTCAAATGAAAGGTCAAAGGTCAGGATGGAAAGAGAAAGCCATGCTTTTTCTCTTGATCCTTCTATATCTTGTCTGTTTTCTAATTAAGCTTTTGTTGAAACGGTAATGGTTCAACCTTGTTCAAGAAAATAAGCTAATCGTGCTGGAGTGGGGAGTATAGAAGCATGTTGGAAATAACTATTAACTCTAACTGTAATTGTTGTACAGACATATAAACAAACAATCATTTGTTAGAATTAGTACAGGCTGGTAAATTTCCTTTAAAAATTACTTTAATTTTTTAAGAGTGTGCAGTGAATTTAAACTAACATATACATATACATAGATAGTTGATACTACTACAGAAAAACAACTAGAAATATGTGCATGTGATGCACTGTGATGTCCCCCGCTCCTACTTTCAATCCAACCTAGTCATATTACCCTTATTTTTCACTTATGCTAAGCACTAAGTTCAATACTGCATTAATAACGAGAAATAAAAAATTCAGAATAGCCAAAGTAGCAAAAGGCACCACTCTATCACTAGGTCTAAGCAAATACAAAGTTTGGCGAAAAAATATTGAACGTTTTTTGAGATATGGCCCGGAAAAGAAAGCATTTTGGAATAACGGAATGACGGAATAACGGAATGATGGAATGAAGGAATGACGGAATGACGGAATGACGGAATGACGGAATGACGGACGGAGGCGAAAACATTATGTCTCCCGAAAAAAATTTCGGGGGACATAATAATGCATAGATTCGGATAAACTATTGTACTGTCAACTCAACCTAGGTAGATGGAGAGTGTTGGAACAAAATTGAGGTGGATGAAGTATTGAATGAATCATTAAGTAGGTTGATGGGTTGATTGATGGATGGATAAGTAGGTTGATGGATGAATGGATAAGTTGGCTGATGGATAAATGAATGGATAAGTAGGTTGATGGGTTGATGGATGGATGGATAAGTTGGTTGATGGATGGATGGATAAGTAGGTTGATGGATGGATGGATAAGTAGGTTGATGGATGGATGGATAGATAGGTGGGTTGATGGATGGATGGATAAGTAGGTTGATGGATAGATGGATAAGTAGGTTGATGGATGAATTGATAAGTGGGTTGATGGATGAATTGATAAGTAGGTTGATGGATGGATGGATGGATAAGTAGGTTGATGGATGGATGGATAAGTAGGTTGATGGATGGAAGGATAAGTATAATGATGGATGGATGGATAAGTATAATGATGGATGGATAGATAAGTGGGTTGATGGATGGATGGATAAGTAGGTTTATGGACGGATGGATAAGTAGGTTGATTGATGGATAAGAAGGTTGATGGATGGATAGATAAGTGGGTTGATGGATGGATGGATAAGTAGGTTGATGGATGGATGGATAAGTAGGTGGATGGATGGATGGATAAGTATAATGATGGATGGATGGATAAGTATAATGATGGATGGATAAGTAGGTTGATGGATGGATAAGTAGGTTGATAGATGGATGGTTAGGTATAATGATGGATGGATGGATGGATAAGTATAATGATGGATGGATAGATTAGTGGGTTGATGGATGGATGGATAAGTAGGTTGATGGATGAATGGATAAGTATAATGATGGATGGATGGATAAGTATAATGATGGATGGATGGATAAGTATAATGATGGATGGATAGATTAGTGGGTTGATGGATGGATGGATAAGTAGGTTGATGGATGGATGGATAAGTATAATGATGGATGGATGGATGGTTAGGTAAAATGATGGATGGATGGATGGATAAGTATAATGATGGATGGATAGATAAGTGGGTTGATGGATGGATGGATAAGTAGGTTGATGGATGAATGGATAAGTAGGTTGATGGATGGATGGATAAGTAGGTTGATGGATGGATGATAAGCAGGTTGATGGATGGATGGATAAGTAGGTTGATGGATGAATAAATAGGTTGATGGATGGATGGATGGATGGATAAGTAGGTTTATGGATGAATGGATAAGTAGGTTGATGGATGGATAAGTAGGTTGATGGATGGATAAGTAGGTTGATGGATGCATAGATAAGTAGGTTGATGGATGGATGGATAAGTAAGTTTATTGATGAATGGATAAGTAGGTTGATGGATGGATAAGTAGGTTGATGGATGGATGGATGGGTGGATAAGTAGGTTGATGGATGGATAAGTAGGTTGATGGATGAATGGATAAGTAGGTTGATGGATTGATCGATGGATAAGTAGGTTGATGGGTGGATGAACGGCTAAGTAGGTTTATGGATGAATGGATAAGTAGGTTGATGGATGGATAGATAAGTAGGTTGATGGATGGATGGATAAGTAGGTTGATGGATGGATGGATAAGTAGGTTGATGGATGGATAGATAAGTGGGTTGATGGATGGATAAGTATGTTTATGGATGAATGGATAAGTAGGTTGATGGATGGATAAGTAGGTGGGTTGATGGATGGATGGATAAGTAGGTTGATGGATGGATAGATAAGTGGGTTGATGGATGGATAAGTATGTTTATGGATGAATGGATAAGTAGGTTGATGGATGGATAGATAAGTAGGTTGATGGATGGATGGATAAGTAGGTTGATGGATGGATAGATAAGTGGGTTGATGGATGGATGGATAAGTAGGTTGATGGATGGATGGATAAGTATGTTGATGGATGGATGGAAAAGTGGGTTGATGGATAGATAAGTAGGTTGATGGATGGATGGATAAGTGGGTTGATGGATGGATGGATAAGTGGGTTGATGGATGGATGGATAAGTAGTTTGATGGATGGATGGATAAGTAGGTTGATGGATGGATGGATAAGTGGGTTGATGGATGGATGGATAAGTGGGTTGATGGATGGATGGATAAGTAGTTTGATGGATGGATGGATAAGTAGGTTGATGGATGGATGGATGGATGGATGGATGGATAAGTGGGTTGATGGATAGATAAGTGGGTTGATGGATGGATGGATAAGAAGGTTGATGGATGGATAGATAAGTGGGTTGATGGATGGATGGATAAGTAGGTTGATGGATGGATGGATAAGTAGGTTGATGGATGGATTGATGGATGGATTAGTAGGTTGATGGATGGATGAATGGATAAGTAGGTTGATGGATGGATAGAAAAGTGGGTTGATGGATGGATGGATAAGTAGGTTGATGGATGGATGGATAAGTATAATGATGGATGGATGGATAAGTATAATGATGGATGGATAGATAAGTGGGTTGATGGATGGATGGATAAGTAGGTTGATGGATGGATGGATAAAAAGGTTGATGGATAGATAAGTAGGTTGATGGATGGATGGATAAGTAGGTTTATTGATGAATGGATAAGTAGGTTGATGGATGGATAAGTAGGTTGATGGATGGATGGATGGATGGATAAGTAGGTTGATGGATGGATAAGTAGGTTGATGGATGAATGGATAAGTAGGTTGATGGATTGATCGATGGATAAGTAGGTTGATGGGTGGATGAATGGCTAAGTAGGTTTATGGATGAATGGATAAGTAGGTTGATGGATGGATAGATAAGTAGGTTGATGGATGGATGGATGGATGGATAAGTAGGTTGATGGATGGATGGATAAGTAGGTTGATGGATGGATAGATAAGTGGGTTGATGGATGGATAAGTATGTTTATGGATGAATGGATAAGTAGGTTGATGGATGGATAAGTAGGTGGGTTGATGGATGGATGGATAAGTAGGTTGATGGATGGACGGATAAGTGGGTTGATGGATGGATGGATAAGTAGGTTGATGGATGGATGGATAAGTAGGTTGATGGATGGATAGATAAGTGGGTTGATGGATGGATAAGTATGTTTATGGATGAATGGATAAGTAGGTTGATGGATGGATAAGTAGGTGGGTTGATGGATGGATGGATAAGTAGGTTGATGGATGGACGGATAAGTGGGTTGATGGATGGATGGATAAGTAGGTTGATGGATGGATGGATAAGTATGTTGATGGATGGATGGAAAAGTGGGTTGATGGATAGATAAGTAGGTTGATGGATGGATGGATGGATAAGTAGGTTGATGGATGAATGGATAAGTAGGTTGGTGGATGGATAGATATGTAGGTTGATGGATGGATGGATGGATAAGTAGGTTGATGGATGGACGGATAAGTATAATGATGGATGGATAAGTAGGTTGATGGATGGATAAGAAGGTTTATGGATAAATGGATAAGTAGGTTGATGAATGGATGGATAAGTAGGTTGATGGATGGATGGATAAGTAGGTTGATGGATGGATGGATAGAGAGTAGGTTGATGGATGGATGGATAGATAAGTAGGTTGATGGATGGATGGAAAAGTAGGTTGATGGATGGATAGATAAGTGGGTTGATGGATGGATGGATAAGTAGGTTGATGGATGGATGGATAAGTAGGTTGATGGATGGATGGATAAGTAGATTGATGGATGAATGGTTAAGAAGGTGGATGGATGGATGGATAAGTAGGTTTATTGATGAATGGATAAGTAGGTTGATGGATGAATAAATAGGTTGATGGATGGATGGATAGATAAGTAGGTTGATGGATGAATGGATAAGTAGGTTGATGGATGGATAAGTAGGTTGATGGATGGATAGATAAGTAGGTTGATGGATGGATGGATAAGTAGGTTTATTGATGAATGGATAAGTAGGTTGATGGATGGATAAGTAGGTTGATGGATGGATAAGTGGGTTAATGGATGGATGGATAAGTAGGTTGATGGATGGATGGATAAGTAGATTGATGGATGAATGGATAAGTAGGTTGATGGATGGATGGATAAGTAGGTTGATGGATGGATGGATATGTAGGTGGGTTGATGGATGGATGGATAAGTAGGTTGATGGATGGATAAGTAGGTTGATGGATGGATAGATAAGTAGGTTGATGGATGGATGGATAAGTAGGTTGATGGATGGATGGATAGAGAGTAGGTTGATGGATAGATGGATAGATAAGTAGGTTGATGGATGGATGGATAAGTAGGTTGATGGATGGATAGATAAGTGGGTTGATGGATGGATGGATAAGTAGGTTGATGGATGGATGGATAAGTATAATGATGGATGGATGGATAAGTATAATGATGGATGGATAGATAAGTGGGTTGATGGATGGATGGATAAGTAGGTTGATGGATGGATGGATAAGTATGTTGATGGATGGATGGAAAAGTGGGTTGATGGATAGATAAGTAGGTTGATGGATGGATGGATAAGTGGGTTGATGGATGGATGGATAAGTGGGTTGATGGATGGATGGATAAGTAGTTTGATGGATGGATGGATAAGCAGGTTGATGGATGGATGGATGGATAAGTGGGTTGATGGATAGATAAGTGGGTTGATGGATGGATGGATCAGAAGGTTGATGGATGGATAGATAAGTGGGTTGATGGATGGATGGATAAGTAGGTTGATGGATGGATAGATAAGTGGGTTGATGGATGGATAAGTATGTTTATGGATGAATGGATAAGTAGGTTGATGGATGGATAAGTAGGTGGGTTGATGGATGGATGGATAAGTAGGTTGATGGATGGATAGATAAGTGGGTTGATGGATGGATAAGTATGTTTATGGATGAATGGATAAGTAGGTTGATGGATGGATAGATAAGTAGGTTGATGGATGGATGGATAAGTAGGTTGATGGATGGATAGATAAGTGGGTTGATGGATGGATGGATAAGTAGGTTGATGGATGGATGGATAAGTATGTTGATGGATGGATGGAAAAGTGGGTTGATGGATAGATAAGTAGGTTGATGGATGGATGGATAAGTGGGTTGATGGATGGATGGATAAGTGGGTTGATGGATGGATGGATAAGTAGTTTGATGGATGGATGGATAAGTAGGTTGATGGATGGATGGATAAGTGGGTTGATGGATGGATGGATAAGTGGGTTGATGGATGGATGGATAAGTAGTTTGATGGATGGATGGATAAGTAGGTTGATGGATGGATGGATGGATAAGTGGGTTGATGGATGGATGGATAAGTAGGTTGATGGATGGATGGATAAGTAGGTTGATGGATGGATTGATGGATGGATAAGTAGGTTGATGGATGGATGAATGGATAAGTAGGTTGATGGATGGATAGAAAAGTGGGTTGATGGATGGATGGATAAGTAGGTTGATGGATGGATGGATAAGTATAATGATGGATGGATGGATAAGTATAATGATGGATGGATAGATAAGTGGGTTGATGGATGGATGGATAAGTATGTTGATGGATGGATGGATAAATAGGTTGATGGATAGATAAGTAGGTTGATGGATGGATGGATAAGTAGGTTTATTGATGAATGGATAAGTAGGTTGATGGATGGATAAGTAGGTTGATGGATGGATGGATGGATGGATAAGTAGGTTGATGGATGGATAAGTAGGTTGATGGATGAATGGATAAGTAGGTTGATGGATTGATCGATGGATAAGTAGGTTGATGGGTGGATGAATGGCTAAGTAGGTTTATGGATGAATGGATAAGAAGGTTGATGGATGGATAGATAAGTAGGTTGATGGATGGATGGATGGATGGATAAGTAGGTTGATGGATGGATGGATAAGTAGGTTGAGGGATGGATAGATAAGTGGGTTGATGGATGGATAAGTATGTTTATGGATGAATGGATAAGTAGGTTGATGGATGGATAAGTAGGTGGGTTGATGGATGGATGGATAAGTAGGTTGATGGATGGATAGATAAGTGGGTTGATGGATGGATGGATAAGTAGGTTGATGGATGGATGGATAAGTATGTTGATGGATGGATGGAAAAGTGGGTTGATGGATAGATAAGTAGGTTGATGGATGGATGGATAAGTAGGTTGATGGATGGATGGATGGATAAGTAGGTTGATGGATGGACGGATAAGTATAATGATGGATGGATAAGTAGGTTGATGGATGGATAAGAAGGTTTATGGATAAATGGATAAGTAGGTTGATGAATGGATGGATAAGTAGGTTGATGGATGGATGGATAAGTAGGTTGATGGATGGATGGATAGAGAGTAGGTTGATGGATGGATGGATAGATAAGTAGGTTGATGGATGGATGGATAAGTAGGTTGATGGATGGATAGATAAGTGGGTTGATGGATGGATGGATAAGTAGGTTGATGGATGGATGGATAAGTAGGTTGATGGATGGATGGATAAGTAGATTGATGGATGAATGGTTAAGAAGGTGGATGGATGGATGGATAAGTAGGTTTATTGATGAATGGATAAGTAGGTTGATGGATGAATAAATAGTTTGATGGATGGATGGATAGATAAGTAGGTTGATGGATGAATGGATAAGTAGGTTGATGGATGGATAAGTAGGTTGATCGATGGATAGATAAGTAGGTTGATGGATGGATGGATAAGTAGGTTTATTGATGAATGGATAAGTAGGTTGATGGATGGATAAGTAGGTTGATGGATGGATAAGTGGGTTAATGGATGGATGGATAAGTAGGTTGATGGATGGATGGATAAGTAGATTGATGGATGAATGGATAAGTAGGTTGATGGATGGATGGATAAGTAGGTTGATGGATGGATGGATATGTAGGTGGGTTGATGGATGGATGGATAAGTAGGTTGATGGATGGATAAGTAGGTTGATGGATGGATAGATAAGTAGGTTGATGGATGGATGGATAAGTAGGTTGATGGATGGATGGATAGAGAGTAGGTTGATGGATAGATGGATAGATAAGTAGGTTGATGGATGGATGGATAAGTAGGTTGATGGATGGATAGATAAGTGGGTTGATGGATGGATAGATAAGTAGGTTGATGGATGGATAAGTAGGTTGATGGATGGATAGAAAAGTGGGTTGATGGATGGATGGATAAGTAGGTTGATGGATGGATGGATAAGTATAATGATGGATGGATGGATAAGTATAATGATGGATGGATAGATAAGTGGGTTGATGGATGGATGGATAAGTAGGTTGATGGATGGATGGATAAGTATGTTGATGGATGGATGGAAAAGTGGGTTGATGGATAGATAAGTAGGTTGATGGATGGATGGATAAGTGGGTTGATGGATGGATAAGTGGGTTGATGGATGGATGGATAAGTAGTTTGATGGATGGATGGATAAGCAGGTTGATGGATGGATGGATGGATAAGTGGGTTGATGGATAGATAAGTGGGTTGATGGATGGATGGATAAGAAGGTTGATGGATGGATAGATAAGTGGGTTGATGGATGGATGGATAAGTAGGTTGATGGATGGATGGATAAGTAGGTTGATGGATGGATTGATGGATGGATAAGTAGGTTGATGGATGGATGAATGGATAAGTAGGTTGATGGATGGATAGAAAAGTGGGTTGATGGATGGATGGATAAGTAGGTTGATGGATGGATGGATAAGTATAATGATGGATGGATGGATAAGTATAATGATGGATGGATAGATAAGTGGGTTGATGGATGGATGGATAAGTAGGTTGATGGATGGATGGATAAATAGGTTGATGGATAGATAAGAAGGTTGATGGATGGATGGATAAGTAGGTTTATTGATGAATGGATAAGTAGGTTGATGGATGGATAAGTAGGTTGATGGATGGATGGATGGATGGATAAGTAGGTTGATGGATGATAAGTAGGTTGATGGATGAATGGATAAGTAGGTTGATGGATTGATCGATGGATAAGTAGGTTGATGGGTGGATGAATGGCTAAGTAGGTTTATGGATGAATGGATAAGTAGGTTGATGGATGGATAGATAAGTAGGTTGATGGATGGATGGATGGATGGATAAGTAGGTTGATGGATGGATGGATAAGTAGGTTGATGGATGGATAGATAAGTGGGTTGATGGATGGATAAGTATGTTTATGGATGAATGAAAAAGTAGGTTGATGGATGGATAAGTAGGTGGGTTGATGGATGGATGGATAAGTAGGTTGATGGATGGATAGATAAGTGGGTTGATGGATGGATGGATAAGTAGGTTGATGGATGGATGGATAAGTATGTTGATGGATGGATGGAAAAGTGGGTTGATGGATAGATAAGTAGGTTGATGGATGGATGGATAAGTGGGTTGATGGATGGATGGATAAGTGGGTTGATGGATGGATGGATAAGTAGTTTGATGGATGGATGGATAAGTAGGTTGATGGATGGATGGATGGATAAGTGGGTTGATGGATAGAGAAGTGGGTTGATGGATGGATGGATAAGAAGGTTGATGGATGGATAGATAAGTGGGTTGATGGATGGATGGATAAGTAGGTTGATGGATGGATGGATAAGTAGGTTGATGGATGGATTGATGGATGGATAAGTAGGTTGATGGATGGATGAATGGATAAGTAGGTTGATGGATGGATAGAAAAGTGGGTTGATGGATGGATGGATAAGTAGGTTGATGGATGGATGGATAGGTATAATGATGGATGGATGGATAAGTATAATGATGGATGGATAGATAAGTGGGTTGATGGATGGATGGATAAGTAGGTTGATGGATGGATGGATAAATAGGTTGATGGATAGATAAGTAGGTTGATGGATGGATGGATAAGTAGGTTGACGGATGGATGGATAAGTATAATGATGGATGGATAAGTCGGTTGATGGATGGATAAGTAGGTTGATGGATGAATGGATAGGTAGGTTGGTGGATGGATAAGTAGGTTAATGGATGGATAAATAGGTTGATGGATGGATAGATAAGTAGATGGATGGATGGATAAGTAGACTGATGAATGGATGGATAAGTAGGTTGATGGATGGGTGGATAAGTATAATAATGGATTGATAAGTAGGTTGATGAATGAATGGATAAGTAGGTTGATGGATGGATGGATGGATAAGTAGGTTGATGGATGAATGGATAAGTAGGTTGATGGATGGATAAGTAGGTTGATGGATGAATGGATAAGTAGGTTGATGGATGGATAAGTAGGTTGGTGGATGGATAGATATGTAGGTTGATGGATGGATGGATAAGTAGGTTGATGGATGGACGGATAAGTATAATGATGGATGGATAAGTAGGTTTATGGATGAATGGATAAGTAGGTTGATGGATGGATAGATAAGTAGGTTGATGGATGGATGGATGGATGGATGGATAAGTAGGTTGATGGATGGATGGATAAGTAGGTTGATGGATGGATAGATAAGTGGGTTGATGGATGGATAAGTATGTTTATGGATGAATGGATAAGTAGGTTGATGGATGGATAAGTAGGTGGGTTGATGGATGGATGGATAAGTAGGTTGATGGATGGATGGATAAGTATGTTGATGGATGGATGGAAAAGTGGGTTGATGGATAGATAAGTAGGTTGATGGATGGATGGATAAGTGGGTTGATGGATGGATGGATAAGTGGGTTGATGGATGGATGGATAAGTAGTTTGATGGATGGATGGATAAGAAGGTTGATGGATGGATGGATGGATAAGTGGGTTGATGGATAGAGAAGTGGGTTGATGGATGGATGGATAAGAAGGTTGATGGATGGATAGATAAGTGGGTTGATGGATGGATGGATAAGTAGGTTGATGGATGGATGGATAAGTAGGTTGATGGATGGATTGATGGATGGATAAGTAGGTTGATGGATGGATGAATGGATAAGTAGGTTGATGGATGGATAGAAAAGTAGGTTGATGGATGGATTGATGGATGGATAAGTAGGTTGATGGATGGATGGATGGATAAGTAGGTTGATGGATGGATGGATAGGTATAATGATGGATGGATGGATAAATATAATGATGGATGGATAGATAAGTGGGTTGATGGATGGATGGATAAGTAGGTTGATGGATGGATGGATAAATAGGTTGATGGATAGATAAGTAGGTTGATGGATGGATGGATAAGTAGGTTGACGGATGGATGGATAAGTATAATGATGGATGGATAAGTCGGTTGATGGATGGATAAGTAGGTTGATGGATGAATGGATAGGTAGGTTGGTGGATGGATAAGTAGGTTAATGGATGGATAAATAGGTTGATGGATGGATAGATAAGTAGATGGATGGATGGATAAGTAGACTGATGAATGGATGGATAAGTAGGTTGATGGATGGGTGGATAAGTATAATAATGGATTGATAAGTAGGTTGATGAATGAATGGATAAGTAGGTTGATGGATGGATGGATGGATAAGTAGGTTGATGGATGAATGGATAAGTAGGTTGATGGATGGATAAGTAGGTTGATGGATGAATGGATAAGTAGGTTGATGGATGGATAAGTAGGTTGGTGGATGGATAGATATGTAGGTTGATGGATGGATGGATAAGTAGGTTGATGGATGGACGGATAAGTATAATGATGGATGGATAAGTAGGTTGATGGATGGATAAGTAGGTTTATGGATAAATGGATAAGTAGGTTGATGAATGGATGGATAAGTAGGTTGATGGATGGATAGAGAGTAGGTTGATGGATGGATGGATAGATAAGAAGGTTGATGGATGGATGGATAAGTAGGTTGATGGATGGATGGATAGAGAGTAGGTTGATGGATGGATGGATAGATAAGTAGGTTGATGGATGGATGGAAAAGTAGGTTGATGGATGGATAGATAAGTGGGTTGATGGATGGATGGATAAGTAGGTTGATGGATGGATGGATAAGTAGGTTGATGGATGGATGGATAAGTAGGTTGATGGATGAATGGTTAAGAAGGTGGATGGATGGATGGATAAGTAGGTTTATTGATGAATGGATAAGTAGGTTGATGGATGAATAAATAGGTTGATGGATGGATGGATAGATAAGTAGGTTGATGGATGAATGGATAAGTAGGTTGATGGATGGATAAGTAGGTTGATGGATGGATAGATAAGTAGGTTGATGGATGGATGGATAAGTAGGTTTGTTGATGAATGGATAAGTAGGTTGATGGATGGATAAGTAGGTTGATGGATGGATAAGTGGGTTAATGGATGGATGGATAAGTAGGTTGATGGATGGATGGATAAGTAGATTGATTGATGGATGAATGGATAAGTAGGTTGATGGATGGATGGATAAGTAGGTTGATGGATGGATGGATATGTAGGTGGGTTGATGGATGGATGGATAAGTAGGTTGATGGATGGATAGATAAGTGGGTTGATGGATGGATAAGTATGTTTATGGATGAATGGATAAGTAGGTTGATGGATGGATGGATAAGTAGGTTGATGGATGGATAAGTAGGTTGATGGATGGATAGATAAGTAGGTTGATGGATGGATGGATAAGTAGGTTGATGGATGGATGGATAGAGAGTAGGTTGATGGATAGATGGATAGATAAGTAGGTTGATGGATGGATGGATAAGTAGGTTGATGGATGGATAGATAAGTGGGTTGATGGATGGATGGATAAGTAGGTTGATGAATGGATAGATAAGTAGGTTGATGGATGGATAAGTAGGTTGATGGATGGATAGAAAAGTGGGTTGATGGATGGATGGATAAGTAGGTTGATGGATGGATGGATAAGTATAATGATGGATGGATGGATAAGTATAATGATGGATGGATAGATAAGTGGGTTGATGGATGGATGGATAAGTAGGTTGATGGATGGATGGATAAGTAGGTTGATGGATGAATGGATAAGTAGGTTGATGGATGGATGGATAAGTAGGTTGACGGATGGATGGATAAGTATAATGATGGATGGATAAGTAGGTTGATGGATGGATGATAAGTAGGTTGATGGATGGATGGATAAGTAGGTTGATGGATGAATAAATAGGTTGATGGATGGATGGATGGATGGATAAGTAGGTTGATGGATGAATGGATAAGTAGGTTGATGGATGGATAAGTAGGTTGATGGATGGATAAGTAGGTTGATGGATGCATAGATAAGTAGGTTGATGGATGGATGGATAAGTAGGTTTATTGATGAATGGATAAGTAGGTTGATGGATGGATAAGTAGGTTGATGGATGGATGGATGGATGGATAAGTAGGTTGATGGATGGATAAGTAGGTTGATGGATGAATGGATAAGTAGGTTGATGGATTGATCGATGGATAAGTAGGTTGATGGGTGGATGAATGGCTAAGTAGGTTTATGGATGAATGGATAAGTAGGTTGATGGATGGATAGATAAGTAGGTTGATGGATGGATGGATAAGTAGGTTGATGGATGGATGGATAAGTAGGTGGGTTGATGGATGGATGGATAAGTAGGTTGATGGATGGATAGATAAGTGGGTTGATGGATGGATAAGTATGTTTATGGATGAATGGATAAGTAGGTTGATGGATGGATAAGTAGGTGGGTTGATGGATGGATGGATAAGTAGGTTGATGGATGGATAGATAAGTGGGTTGATGGATGGATAAGTATGTTTATGGATGAATGGATAAGTAGGTTGATGGATGGATAGATAAGTAGGTTGATGGATGGATGGATAAGTAGGTTGATGGATGGATAGATAAGTGGGTTGATGGATGGATGGATAAGTAGGTTGATGGATGGATGGATAAGTATGTTGATGGATGGATGGAAAAGTGGGTTGATGGATAGATAAGTAGGTTGATGGATGGATGGATAAGTGGGTTGATGGATGGATGGATAAGTGGGTTGATGGATGGATGGATAAGTAGTTTGATGGATGGATGGATAAGTAGGTTGATGGATGGATGGATGGATAAGTGGGTTGATGGATAGAGAAGTGGGTTGATGGATGGATGGATAAGAAGGTTGATGGATGGATAGATAAGTGGGTTGATGGATGGATGGATAAGTAGGTTGATGGATGGATGGATAAGTAGGTTGATGGATGGATTGATGGATGGATAAGTAGGTTGATGGATGGATGAATGGATAAGTAGGTTGATGGATGGATAGAAAAGTGGGTTGATGGATGGATGGATAAGTAGGTTGATGGATGGATGGATAAGTATAATGATGGATGGATGGATAAGTATAATGATGGATGGATAGATAAGTGGGTTGATGGATGGATGGATAAGTAGGTTGATGGATGGATGGATAAATAGGTTGATGGATAGATATGTAGGTTGATGGATGGATGGATAAGTAGGTTGACAGATGGATGGATAAGTATAATGTTGGATGGATAAGTCGGTTGATGGATGGATAAGTAGGTTGATGGATGAATGGATAGGTAGGTTGGTGGATGGATAAGTAGGTTAATGGATGGATAAATAGGTTGATGGATGGTTGGATAAGTAGGGTGATGGATGGATAAGTAGGCTGATGGATGGATAGATAGGTAGGTTGATGGATGGATGGATAAGTGGTTTGATGGATGGATGGATCAATGGGTTGATGGAAGTAGGTTGATGGATGGATGGATAAGTAGGTTGATGGATTGATAAGAAGGATGATGGATGGATGGATAAGTATAATGATGGATGGATGGATAAGTATAATGATGGATGGAAAAGTAGGCTGATTGATATATAAGTAGGTTGATGGATGGATCGATGGATAAGTAGGTTGATGGATGGATAAGTTGGTTGATGGATGGATGGATAAGTGGGTTGATGGATGGATGGATAAGTAGGTTGATGGATGGATGGATAAGTAGGTTGATTGATGGATGGATAAGTAGGTTGATGGATGGAATGATAAGTAGGTTGATGGATGGATGGATATGTAGGTTGATGGATAGATAAGTAGGTTGATGGATGGATGGAGAAGTGGGTTGATGGATAGATAAGTAGGTTGATGGATGGATGGATAAGTGGGTTGATGGATGGATGGATAAGTAGGTTGATGGATGGATGGATAAGACGGTTGATGGATGGATGGATAAGTAAGTTGATGGATGGATGGATAAGTATAATGATAGATGGATAAGTGGGTTGATGGATGGATAGATAAGTGAGTTGATGGATGGATGGATAAGTGGGTTGATGGATGGATGGATAAGTAGGTTGATGGATGGATGGATAAGTGGGTTGATGGATGGATGGATAAGTAGGTTGATGGATGGATGGATAAGTAGGTTGATGGATGGAATGATAAGTAGGTTGATGGATGGATGGATAAGAAGGTTGATGGATAGATAAGTAGGTTGATGGATGGATGGATAAGTAGGTTGATGGATGGATGGATAAGTATAATGATGGATAGATAAGTGGGTTGATGGATGGATAGATAAGTGAGTTGATGGATGGATGGATAAGTGGGTTGATGGATGGATGATAAGTAGGTTGATGGATGGATGGATAAGTAGGATGATGGATGGAATAATAAATATAATGATGGATGGATGGATAAGTATAATGATGGATCGATAAGTAGGCTGATTGATAGATAAATAGGTTGATGGATGGATGGATAAGTGGGTTGATGGATGGATGGATAAGTGGGTTGATGGATGGATGGATAATGGACAATTTGATGAATCAGTAAATGGATGGATAATAAATGTATGCACTGATGAATGGGTGACTTGTTTAGCGGATGAATGAAGTTATGGATAGATGCATGATTAGATCAAACAAGTGGTGGGTAAATGGATTTATGGTAAATGGACGGTGGATAGATAGGTGGATGGACCATTAGATAGCAAAAAGATGAATTGATGAATTAATTAATAAATAGATGGATTGATGTTTGAAAGGAGAAATAGTAATTAGATGAGTGATAAATTGACAGTGGTTGGATGAATGGGTGACTATATAGGTGGCTGTATCAACAATAAAGGGCAGATAAATGGGTTGATTTGAAGAATAAATTTTACGTTGTAGTACTGAATGAAAGGAGAGAGGAAGGATGGACAAATGGATGGATAAAAGAATGGATATTAAGATGGATAGAGGACCCAGATGAGCTCATATGCTATTTAAAAAATCTGATTAATCATTCAACTTTTGATTTCAATCAAGTGAACTTGCTCCTATTTACCCAACATCACATTTTCCTCACATAGTGCCTTCGTACAGGTAACCATGGCAGTAAGAAAGCTTAAATGTCAACTTTGAAGAACTCTTTAACTATCAGAGATTTGCTTGTCAGTGAATCATGTACAAGATGAGCTTAGCTAACTAGTTCTATTGATTGGAGTCAGTAATTACTGTATTTAGTGTCTGTGTTTAATCAAGCAGTGAGCAGTAAATGGGCCTATAGGACTATTATGTCTGACGTATACCTGTCCAGGAGAGGTGGAGGCTTATCTCTCATAATTGAACTGGACGGGGTGACAAGACAAGGGCTGGATGTTGGAAGAGGCAGTGTATAAACAGGATGACAATCTCAAAGTGGAAGCACTCCTAATGAGGGACAAGTCGCTTACCAGATTAGGCAAACTGCACCACTCACATCTGTAAGACATTAAAGAGGCTCTTGGAACCAAATGTTTTTTGGAAGACAAAATTCAATCTTTTTGAAGAACAAATGCCTTGTACTACTTTAAATGGTCTGTCAGAAGTCTCAATGCACAACAGCTTTGTGAGCCACTTTTTAATAGAAATTTGTGTCTTGTTGTTTATTAAGCTTAAAATGTTATTTTTGTTTCACATATTACAAACATTATCAATGTTACTTTTTAATAGAGAATTTGACTGTTGCTAAAAATTATAATTTTAATGCTAATCGGTTATGTATAGTGACAATATTACAATTAAAGTCATGAAACCAAATTTGGTGCACATTAAATAGTCAACTGTATAATAATATTGAAACTTACAAAGAGCAAACTTAACCCTTAACTTGCGGGTCCCGTAATTATCCGGGAGGCTCATAGAGAAAAATGTTAGAACCCTTGGCGAGACCCGTACGTTGGACTTAGTGCATTTACCGGGTCAGTAATAATTATATTTGCCCCCCAGGCGAAATGCGAGACGAAGTGTGTCCGTATATCGCCACATGAAAACTTGTTTACATACATCTCGCAGATAGCCACGATAACGAGTCTGTGTGAATGTCCGGTCGAAATATCAAGTAAAATTCACACCAAATTGCGTGTGCATTGTTGACCCGTAACGCATTGATAATTAGCTTTACAAAAGGCCAATTTTGTCGGGCTTAGCCCCCGAAGCATTAATTCGCTTGAGGCTATTTTCACCCACGTGTTTGTATTGCCTCGGGTTTGCCTCGCCCGAGACTGCTATCTGCCTCGCATCTCCCGAGACGGGGAAAAAAATCGCTAACTCGCCATATCATGTGAGCGAATTGTTTGTTTTCAAAAAAAAATACGGCAAAATAAAGGGGAAACAATGGACTACATTCCCATATTAACTTAGAAAATCTCAAAAAAAATAATAAAGACACAGCAAGTGCCGTGAAAAAGGTCATGTTTACACTTCATAAATTTTGAAACAATCGGCGATTTTCACAACTTCTAAAACATTTATCACGGCTAAAATACTGAATGCATTTTCATAATTTTTATATCACAATAAACCGAAAAGAATAATCTTTTATTCTATATAAAATGCGCAGATTTATTCACAGAAATAAAGATACAATTTTACCTTTCTGAGAGGCATGTGAAACCAAACGGCACACAAACTAATCAACATATTTTCATCAGTTATGGTTCGAGGTTAGCATTTATTTGAAAAGTCAAACAACATAACCATATTTGGGTTGACATGTGCTTATTTGTCAACTGGTTCGAGATTATGATTTCTTGGAAAAGTGCGATGAACGACCGTTTGCGATGCCGCATACATGTTGTAAGTATTGACGATTTTATAGGTGGAAATAAAGACAAACTTTACATAGCTATAGAATTATAACCAAAGGTCGCATTCTAATAATTTTTATATCATTGTGAAGCTAGACATCTTGTCTTCAATTCAGTGTATAAATGGATTTTTTTTCGTTTGGTATTTATTATGTTACGAGGCCCGAATTAAAGACAATCTTTCGAAAGTAATAGAATAAAAACGAAAAATCATAGAAAATTCATTCAAAGTTTCGGGTGTGAATTAGCCATTTGTGTACGGGTGTCGCTACTTGAATTTGTATTGAACGCCCGTATATAGTCCTTATTCGCCATGTAGATGCGGTATATTTCGTAAAAACGGTACCGGAATCGCCGCCTGGAAATTCCGCCAGCAGAGCTCGTTAGTGCCTAAGCTCAAACTACTGCTGCGAGCCTGTAAATTCCGCCACAGGGGCTAAAAATGGTAAAATATATATACGCAACGTAAGGGTTAAAGAAAAAAATTAGGTTGGTAGTGTTTAATAAATCATATTACTAGTATATATGTACCGTAACTATGATGTGTGTTTTCAACTTTGTCATATGTTTAATCTTGTTTGTTTTTCATTGAAATATACTAATTTGTCATACATGTAGCATTTTGGAATGAAAATGTTAAATGAAATGTTTTGTACTTAAATAAGCACATGTGGCATTTGGACATTTACCTCTTTACCTCTGGGTGTGTGTCCTGAATCAATGTATGAAATCAGCTTGAAAAGTAACAAGCTCAATAGTTTATTTTCATCAATGTTTATATTTTTGTCAAGGTATGTCAACACAAAATTTCATTATTATAGATGTTTGCATTCTAAGGAAGAATCAACAAGTATATTCAACAGTGTTACGGACCTCTAATGTTTGCCTCTATTAGAGTCACGTACAATTTCACTCAAGGATCACAATAAGGAGCACAAAGTGTGTAAAGCAGCTTGAACCATGATTCCCATTTAACCAGAAACCTCTAAGGCCCAACAAGGAGTATAAAGCTATTTAAAGGAGGTCTGTGCGGGATAATTAAAACGATCCACGAGTAATTACCACCACAGCGTCCCGAGCCGGAAATCTCAATTAGCGTTCTCTCTACTCAGCGTAGTTTTGTCTGCGCAATCCTACGCGCTCCTAATCTTCTCGCGTCTGACCCCTCTCTCGCTTTACTCAACGGTGAAACGGAGTGTCTATAATTCGAGCTCGTAATAATAGCGTTATTTACCTTTTTGCGTTGTGTTCATAATAATAATAATTATCCCATAATGAACCAAGTTCCAATGTGGATATAGTGATATACTGATATGAGTTTATATTTATTACAATGCAGACCATTTCCCTTTTCTATTAATGATATCAAACTCATATGTGTATCGCAAAATAAAAGAATTATATCAAATTGGTTTGCTTATCTGATATTTAACTACATTAAACCTATTTCACCCATAAAAGGTTTCAGACATAAAAGGTTAGAGTAGCGCAAACTGACCGAAGCTTGGACACTGATCCGATTCAAATATTATGAAAGACTGTATAATAAATAATAATCTTTAAAATGTCAATTTCAGCAAATCAAAATATTGGATAGAAAGAATTTTACTCGATTTTACATAGATATTTCAGAATTGCTTCAGATTAACCGAAAATAAAAACGGTTAAAGTTGCGTATATCAGTTCGGACAAGATTGACCTTCCTTCGGACCCTACAACCCAAATGTTCTGGCATGCGTCAGTGGTTTAAACTATTCACCAAACTAAATAGTCCAGGAACAATACATTATCCCTAGTTAAACTGCTTGAAGTAATTTGTCATTTATTGAGAGCATGCTTTCCTATTTAATTTCAGCAACTGCCGCAAACTTTGTTAGAATAAATGATGTCGCAATCATTTTCGCAGGTATGCTGCTGCATAAACGATGTGAGCGCTAAACTGATAATATATTAACTTAATGTTGTTGTCATATGTGATAATGTAATATTTCTACATATTTCCATATTTTTTCCGCGGCCATTTAAAACTTCACAAGTGGTTACAAAGAAAATGTAATAGTGTCCAAATTATTTCATGAAACCGTTAATTGAACCTCACGCAATTGCTAGTTTTGATAAAACAAAAATATATCAAACTATCAATAATTCATAAAAATAAAATACAAATAAAACATATTAAAAAGGAACATTTGGAAACAAACAGTTTGCATTTATTGCAGATATTATAGCGTCAGCTGGAAGTGAAAAGTCTCCGAAGTTCGGGCGACTTCTACAGCTGGTGACTTCTTTCAGTTTGCCCTATGCGTAACTTATAAAAAATCAAATATTTAAAATGTGGTAGAAATGAAAATATCACCAAAAGACTTCATTACAGGGACATAGCAATGCTAATTGAATGCTAATTGAAAGGTATCTGACTCCGTGTAATGATGTGATCACAATCTGCGACGTTACATAATTGTGGTATTTGGTAGTGTCAGTGGAGACGACAACCGCTAATATACAGGAAATGCTGCTGACATAACAGACAATGTGTATTGAACACTGTTATTTGTACATAGATTCAAGTAGAACCCTGGGGATGAAACTTCAAAGCATTATATGTAAGCTTTCTATTGCCAAATCGCATTGCAATTGTCTCCAGTCTGGCTAGACAATTTGTCGATTGCAAAGTTTCTCTGCACGTTGTATACACTACTGACTAGATAAATGACACACGACTTGCATGTCAATATATTGTACATTTAATTTGTTATAAGAAGGTTTATGTGAACAGTATTAACAATTCAATGACTGTTTAGCAATACATTTATAAAACATTATTCAACATTAAATATATATATAAATATTGTTTATATGTTCCTTCTGTCCATCTTGGAATTTTTGTATAAATTTTCTTTGAATTGTAAAGCTCATGTACCACCGTTGGTGGCGATTTTGAGAAATAAAGAATTTTAATTTGTCTTCTTACACACCGTACAAGGGAAAGGCATGGTGGTGAGTGACATCTAATCTGTAGGAGGAGTTTGAGTTTATCCACTTATCAATGAAGTCTTGTGAAAACATCCAAGCGAACAATGTTGTTTTAATCACAACACTGTCGGCGACTTCAATACACGGTAATACCATACTGTAATAATCACATTAATCACATGTAAGGATTAAAATGTAAATAAAAACAAACTAAATAATACTTTTATACTTCATTGCTCTATATAAAATTTATCGACGTTTTCGCCAGGCATTTCATCGACGTTTTCGTCAAATATTCGCCGTTTTCGCCTTTCGACGTTTTGGTTTATCGCCGTTTTGTCCCGTTCCCGGGATAATCTATGTCAAAACAAATTTGTATATTTATTGACATTGACAGAGTATATTTATATGTCCAAGTTGGGGTTTATATATTTCAGGATTAAAACATCACTATCAATAAATATATCACTATGGAATAATTTCAAAATGCCACTGTTTTGTCCAGTATGTATGATGTACATTCATAGAGACTGAGTGACATGAACAATGCTGGGGTTTTTTTTTACAATATTGAAGTTGTTACCTACAAAACGTGTTTAACATGTTTTATGAGTTAAAATACATCTTTTACATATATTTTACTACAATGGTTTCTTAAATTAAATATCTGTCATTCCTTACGAAAATAGTTTTGCTTTATGAAGAATACCAAATGAATTAATAGTAATACATGTTAGCATTTTTTTTTTATTGTAATCGTTTTCCCCCCAAACATCTACACATCTAAAGTCCGATAAACCCAGTGTAGTGCCCTTGGGGATCAAGGAATCGATCCCGGATTTCCAGTAAAATCGTCTGTCCAAGACGTCCAAACCTCTGCAACACAATTAAATCGTCTGTGGGATTGCTGTCTGTAGGCTGTGTTGTCTCGAACCTGGTCATGGACCATGAAATCGTTGTAGTTAGCGATGGCGGGGTCCAAAACAAGAACGAGAATGAAACAGCCAATCAACGATCGCCTGTGAAAAGGGGGAATCCCCTGTCAAAAACATGACCACATCGCTGGGTCTGCGCCCAGTCCGAGTCACGTGACCATGTCACCAGCACGCAACACGTTCGCCATCAGCGGGCTCATTATCCCGCATAGTCCTCCTTTAAGCACATATAAGCTGTATTTGCCTTTTTTGGTGCTACAGACATATAATTGAGCATGTTTGAAAGCTGAACATTCTCTTGCGTGTAAAAGGCGCAATATAAATGAGGTTTTATTATACAATTTTTGTCACTTCTTTCTGAAAATCTCACTCTTGGCTTCGTGACTAATTATTATACCCTCCATTTGGATCAGTGTAAGGAAGGAATATAACAACCATGGAGGAGAGGAATATTAGAGGAATATCCGATGTATGTTGGTGAGATGATTTTGTTCATTCAAATATAATGTCAAGTAAGTACCAGTGAAACACATAAATGTAAATAAGATGCTGAAGTAATAAAGTTGAGTCGAACTATTCAGAGTGGACAATTTACATGACTAGTTTTTAAAATCATCAACAAAATAAATATCAACTATTGGCCATAGTTTGAATATAGACTAGCCAAGAATTTTACTGAATTACTGAAAAATATGATGAAATCATAATTGTGGCATAAACATTATGTAGTTTTGAAAATCACTCAAGAACTGGCTTAAGAATGATTGAAATATGTTTGTTGCAACAAACATTTACAGTAGAACACGGATATAGAGAACACGGATATAGCGAACACGGATATAGAGAACACGGATATAGCGAACACGGATATAGCGAACACGGATATAGCGAACACGGATATAGAGAACACGGATATAGAGAACACGGATATAGAGAACACGGATATGGCGAACACACGGATATAGTGAACACATGGATATAGCGAACACACGGATATAGCGAACACACGGATATAGAGAACACGGATATAGCGAACACGGATATAGCGAACACGGATATAGCGAACACGGATATAGAGAACACGGATATGGCGAACACACAGATATAGCGAACACACGGATATAGCGAACACGGATATAGCGAACACACGGATATAGAGAACACGGATATAGCGAACACACGGATATAGAGAACACGGATATAGAGAACACGGATATAGAGAACACGGATATAGAGAACACGGATATGGCGAACACACGGATATAGCGAACACACGGATATAGCAAGACGGATATAGAGAACACGTATATAGAGAACACGGATATAGAGAACACGGATATAGAGAACACGGATATAGAGAACACGGATATGGCGAACACATGGATATAGCGAACCCACGGATATAGCGAACACACGGATATAGCGAACACACGGATATAGAGAACACGGATATAGCGAACACGGATATAGCGAACACGGATATAGCGAACACGGATATAGAGAACACGGATATGGCGAACACACGGATATAGCGAACACACGGATATAGCGAACACACGGATATAGCGAACACGGATATAGCGAACACACGGATATAGAGAACACGGATATAGCGAACACTCGGATATAGAGAACATGGATATAGCGAACACGGCTATAGAGAACACGGATATGGCGAACACGGATATAGAGAATACGGATACGGCGAACACACGGATATAGCGAACACATGGATATAGCGAACACACGGATATAGCGAACACGGATATAGCGAACACACGGATATAGAGAACACGGATATGGCGAACACACGGATATAGCGAACACACGGATATAGCGAACACACGGATATAGCGAACACGGATATAGCGAACACACGGATATAGAGAACACGGATATAGCGAACACACGGATATAGAGAACACGGATATAGCGAACACGGATATAGAGAACAAGGATATGGCGAACACACAGATATAGCGAACACACGGATATAGCGAACACGGATATAGCGAACACGGATATAGCGAACACGGATATGGCGAACACACGGATATAGCGAACACACGGATATAGCGAACACACGGATATAGCGAACATACGGATATAGCGAACACGGATATAGAGAACACGGATATGGCGAAACACATTTACAAGTCCCTTCAAAAGCCCTATGATTAAAATAATAAGTGTATAGCGAACAACGGATATAGCGAACTAAATTCTTTGGTCCCTTGGAGTTCGTTATATCCGTGTTCTTCTGTATAAGCAAAACAAACAACCAAAATCTTTTAAACAGGTTGACAGCTTGGTGAATCTATTCAAGAGTATTTCCTTTATATTACAGGCTAGCGAAAGGTGAGTGGTACTGCACTGAAATTCAATTTGGCATTACATCTAAAACCTTACTGCAAGTAGAACAGTTCACTACAGCAGACAATTCCTAGCAGGATTCAAACCTAAGACCTCTAACTATTGTGCTATCCCTCCCCCATTCACAGAGAAACAAGAATATGATTTGTTTTGTTTCATTTAGTTAATACTGTATTTCCTCTCATAAGCGCAGGCGCTTAATTTTTCAGCACAGCCTGGCGCTTTTTGGTGACCCGGCGCTAATTTCTTCGATATAAAATTACATTTACTAAGGAAGCATTAATCGAATCTAATCTTTTTCACCTACCATTGACCCCCTGGTGCTTATCGGAGACCCGGCACTTATCGGAGACCCAGCGCTTATTGGAGACCCAGCGCTTATTGGAGACCCAGCGCTTATCAGAGGAAATATGGTACTCATAAAGATGGAGAGTGATGCACACATAAAATATCCCATAGCAGCTCTGAATACACGAGCAGGGTTCCACCAGCAGTGAATCTGTCACAATGGAATTTGTTGTCAAGAATTGCATTCTGGACTCACCATAAGACTGCCATAATTGTCTCCCTTGCATTTCTTGGCTGAAATAGAAATATTCCATCATTTCAGCACATATTTTACTAATAGTTAATAATAGATCTACATGTTGGTGCCAATTCTATAAATGGATTCCCTGTCCCTTATTATCCTACTCTTCCCAACCTTTCCCAACCTACACTATCTGTCCATACCCTACCACATAATCTATCCTACCTTTCCCAACCTACACTATCTGTCCATACCCTACCATTACCTACCTTACACTACTTTTCCCTAATTTATTTCTCCCTATCCTACCATTCCCTACCCTATCTATCCTGCAATACCCTTCCCAACCTAAACTACCTTTCCATAAGAACAGGAAGATTTTCTGGATGACAACTTCTTTAATGTGAAAATACACAACGTTTTGGAGTACATACTCACTCCTTCATCAGGTCATATGCACATCACTCCTTCATCATAGTGTATTTTCACATTAAAGAAGATGTCATCCAGAATTCTTCCTGTTCTTATGTATACCACTTCTAAATGCCCTTCAAAGACCTGATCCGATACCTTTCCATACCCAACCTTACTACATTACTCTACCCTTCCCAACCTTTTCCTACCCATCCATACCCTACCACTAACTACCCTACCTTTCCCTAATCTACCCCTCCCTACAGTATTCATGCTTTCCCTGTCCTTCCCTACTATCATACCACAATATATCCTATTTTACCTTTCCCATTACTACTCCACCTCCTACCCTTTCCTATCATTCCCTACCATATTCTTGCCTTTCCTACCCTTCCCTACTAGGGATGAAACGGTACGCCTGAATAGTTGTGAACCGTTTCACCCTTATTCCCTACTCTAATACCAAAACATACTGTATCCTAGACTGCCCTTCCTTTCAAAACCTTCCCTACCCTTCCCTACCCTTCCCAACCCTACACTAATCTTTTCCTACTCTACTCTACACTAACCTTTGACTACTCTTCCCTACCCTACACTAACCCTTCCCTACCTAACTACCATACCATACATTTCCCTACGTTACCTTACCCTTCCCTATCCTACCCTACACTAACCCTTCCCTACCTAACTACCATACCATACATTTCCCTACCTTACCTTACCCCTCCCTATCCTACCCTACACTAACCCTTCCCTACCTAACTACCATACCATACATTTCCCTACCTTACCTTACCCCTCCCTATCCTACCCTACACTAACCCTTCCCTACCTAACTACCATACCATACATTTCCCTACCTTACCTTACCCCTCCCTATCCTACCCTACACTAACCCTTCCCTATCTAACTACCATACCATACATTTCCCTACCTTACCTTACCCCTCCCTATCCTACCCTACACTAACCCTTCCCTATCTAACTACCATACCATACATTTCCCTACCTTACCTTACCCCTCCCTATCCTACCCTACACTAACCCTACCCTTCCCTACCTAACTACCATACCATACATTTCCCTACCTTACCTTACCCTTCCCTATCCTACCCTACACTAACCCTTCCCTACCCTTCCCTACCTTACTACCATACCATACATTTCCCTACCTTACTATCATACCATACATTTCCCTACCTTACCTTACCCCTCCCTATCCTACCCTGCACTAACCTTTCCCTACCTTACTACCATACCATACATTTCCCTACCTTACTATCATACCATACATTTCCCTACCTTACCTTACCCCTCCCTATCCTACCCTACACTAACCCTACCCTTCCCTACCTTACTACCATACCATACATTTCCCTACCTTACTACCATACCATACATTTCCCTACCTTACCTTACCCCTCCCTATCCTACCCTACACTAACCCTTCCCTACCTTACTACCATACCATACATTTCCCTACCTTACCTTACCCCTCCCTATCCTACCCTACATTAACCTTTCCCTATCTAACTACCATACCATACATTTCCCTACCTTACCTTACCCCTCCCTATTCTACCCTACACTAACCCTTCCCTATCTAACTACCATACCATACATTTCCCTACCTTACCTTACCCCTCCCTATCCTACCCTACACTAACCCTTCCCTATCTAACTACCATACCATACATTTCCCTACCTTACCTTACCCCTCCCTATCCTACCCTACACTAACCCTTCCCTATCTAACTACCATACCATACATTTCCCTACCTTACCTTACCCCTCCCTATCCTACCCTACACTAACCCTACCCTTCCCTACCTAACTACCATACCATACATTTCCCTACCTTACCTTACCCTTCCCTATCCTACCCTACACTAACCCTTCCCTACCTAACTACCATACCATACATTTCCCTACCTTACCTTACCCCTCCCTATCCTACCCTACACTAACCCTTCCCTACCTTACTACCATACCATACATTTCCCTACCTTACCTTACCCCTCCCTATCCTACCCTACACTAACCCTTCCCTATCTAACTACCATACCATACATTTCCCTACCTTACCTTACCCCTCCCTATCCTACCCTACATTAACCTTTCCCTACCTTACTACCATACCATACATTTCCCTACCTTACCTTACCCCTCCCTATCCTACCCTACACTAACCCTTCCCTATCTAACTACCATACCATACATTTCCCTACCTTACCTTACCCCTCCCTATCCTACCCTACACTAACCCTTCCCTACCTTACTACCATACCATACATTTCCCTACCTTACCTTACCCCTCCCTATCCTACCCTACACTAACCCTTCCCTATCTAACTACCATACCATACATTTCCCTACCTTACCTTACCCCTCCTTATCCTACCCTACACTAACCCTACCCTTCCCTACCTAACTACCATACCATACATTTCCCTACCTTACCTTACCCCTCCCTATCCTACCCTACACTAACCCTACCCTTCCCTACCTAACTACCATACCATACATTTCCCTACCTTACCTTACCCTTCCCTATCCTACCCTACACTAACACTTCCCTATCTAACTACAATACCATACATTTCCCTACCTTACCTTACCTTACCCCTCCCTATCCTACCCTTCCCTACCCTTCCCTACCTTACTACCATACCATACATTTCCCTACCTTACTATCATACCATACATTTCCCTACCTTACCTTACCTCTCCCTATCCTACCCTGCACTAACCTTTCCCTACCTTACTACCATACCATACATTTCCCTACCTTACTACCATACCATACATTTCCCTACCTTACCTTACCCCTCCCTATCCTACCCTACACTAACACTTCCCTATCTAACTACAATACCATACATTTCCCTACCTTACCTTACCCCTCCCTATCCTACCCTACACTAACCCTTCCCTACCTAACTACCATACCATACATTTCCCTACCTTACCTTACCCCTCCCTATCCTACCCTACACTAACCCTTCCCTATCTAACTACCATACCATACATTTCCCTACCTTACCTTACCCCTCCCTATCCTACCCTACACTAACCCTTCCCTATCAAACTACCATACCATACATTTCCCTACCTTACTATCATACCATACATTTCCCTACCTTACCTTACCCCTCCCTATCCTACCCTACACTAACCCTTCCCTACCTAACTACCATACCATACATTTCCCTACCTTACCTTACCCCTCCCTATCCTACCCTACACTAACCCTTCCCTATCTAACTACCATACCATACATTTCCCTACCTTACCTTACCCCTCCCTATCCTACCCTACACTAACCCTTCCCTACCTAACTACCATACCATACATTTCCCTACCTTACCTTACCCCTCCCTATCCTACCCTACAATAACCCTTCCCTACCTAACTGCCATACCATACATTTCCCTACCTTACCTTACCCCTCCCTATCCTACCCTACACTAACACTTCCCTATCTAACTACAATACCATACATTTCCCTACCTTACCTTACCCCTCCCTATCCTACCCTACACTAACCCTTCCCTACCTAACTACCATACCATACATTTCCCTACCTTACCTTACCCCTCCCTATCCTACCCTACACTAACCCTTCCCTATCTAACTACCATACCATACATTTCCCTACCTTACCTTACCCCTCCCTATCCTACCCTACACTAACCCTTCCCTATCTAACTACCATACCATACATTTCCCTACCTTACTATCATACCATACATTTCCCTACCTTACCTTACCCCTCCCTATCCTACCCTACACTAACCCTTCCCTACCTAACTACCATACCATACATTTCCCTACCTTACCTTACCCCTCCCTATCCTACCCTACACTAACCCTTCCCTATCTAACTACCATACCATACATTTCCCTACCTTACCTTACCCCTCCCTATCCTACCCTACACTAACCCTTCCCTACCTAACTACCATACCATACATTTCCCTACCTTACCTTACGCCTCCCTATCCTACCCTACACTAACCCTTCCCTACCTAACTGCCATACCATACATTTCCCTACCTTACCTTACCCCTCCCTATCCTACCCTACACTAACACTTCCCTATCTAACTACAATACCATACATTTCCCTACCTTACCTTACCCCTCCTTATCCTACCCTACACTAACCCTACCCTTCCCTACCTAACTACCATACCATACATTTCCCTACCTTACCTTACCCTTCCCTATCCTACCCTACACTAACCCTTCCCTACCTAACTACCATACCATACATTTCCCTACCTTACCTTACCCCTCCCTATCCTACCCTACACTAACCCTTCCCTACCTAACTACCATACCATACATTTCCCTACCTTACCTTACCCCTCCCTATCCTACCCTACACTAACACTTCCCTATCTAACTACAATACCATACATTTCCCTACCTTACCTTACCCCTCCTTATCCTACCCTACACTAACCCTACCCTTCCCTATCTAACTACAATACCATACATTTCCCTACCTTACCTTACCCCTCCCTATCCTACCCTACATTAACCCTACCCTTCCCTACCTAACTACCATACCATACATTTCCCTACCTTACCTTACCCCTCCCTATCCTACCCTACACTAACCCTACCCTATCTAACTACAATACCATACATTTCCCTACCTTACCTTACCCCTCCTTATCCTACCCTACACTAACCCTACCCTTCCCTACCTAACTACCATACCATACATTTCCCTACCTTACCTTACCCTTCCCTATCCTACCCTACACTAACCCTTCCCTACCTAACTACCATACCATACATTTCCCTACCTTACCTTACCCCTCCTTATCCTACCCTACACTAACCCTACCCTTCCCTACCTAACTACAATACCATACATTTCCCTACCTTACCTTACCCCTCCCTATCCTACCCTACATTAACCCTACCCTTCCCTACCTAACTACCATACCATACATTTCCCTACCTTACCTTACCCCTCCCTATCCTACCCTACACTAACCCTACCCTATCTAACTACCATACCATACATTTCCCTACCTTACCTTACCCCCTCCCTATCCAACCCTACACTAACCCTTCCCTACCTAACTACCATACCATACATTTCCCTACCTTACCTTACCCCTCCCTATCCTACCCTACACTAACCCTTCCCTACCTAACTACCATACCATACATTTCCCTACCTTACCTTACCCCTCCTTATCCTACCCTACACTAACCCTACCCTTCCCTACCTAACTACAATACCATACATTTCCCTACCTTACCTTACCCCTCCTTATCCTACCCTACACTAACCCTACCCTTCCCTACCTAACTACAATACCATACATTTCCCTACCTTACCTTACCCCTCCCTATCCTACCCTACACTAACCCTACCCTTCCCTACCTAACTACCATACCATACATTTCCCTACCTTACCTTACCCCTCCCTATCCTACCCTACACTAACCCTACCCTATCTAACTACCATACCATACATTTCCCTACCTTACCTTACCCCTCCCTATCCTACCCTACACTAACCCTTCCCTACCTAACTACCATACCATACATTTCCCTACCTTACCTTACCCCTCCCTATCCTACCCTACACTAACCCTTCCCTATCTAACTACCATACCATACATTTCCCTACCTTACCTTACCCCTCCCTATCCTACCCTACACTAACCCTTCCCTACCTAACTACCATACCATACATTTCCCTACCTTACCTTACCCCTCCCTATCCTACCCTACACTAACCCTTCCCTACCTAACTACCATACCATACATTTCCCTACCTTACCTTACCCCTCCCTATCCTACCCTACACTAACCCTTCCCTATCTAACTACCATACCATACATTTCCCTACCTTACCTTACCCTCCCCTATCCTACCCTACACTAACCCTACCCTTCCCTATCTAACTACAATACCATACATTTCCCTACCTTACCTTACCCCTCCCTATCCTACCCTACATTAACCCTACCCTTCCCTACCTAACTACCATACCATACATTTCCCTACCTTACCTTACCCCTCCCTATCCTACCCTACACTAACCCTACCCTATCTAACTACAATACCATACATTTCCCTACCTTACCTTACCCCTCCTTATCCTACCCTACACTAACCCTACCCTTCCCTACCTAACTACCATACCATACATTTCCCTACCTTACCTTACCCTTCCCTATCCTACCCTACACTAACCCTTCCCTACCTAACTACCATACCATACATTTCCCTACCTTACCTTACCCCTCCTTATCCTACCCTACACTAACCCTACCCTTCCCTACCTAACTACAATACCATACATTTCCCTACCTTACCTTACCCCTCCCTATCCTACCCTACCACTAACCCTACCCTTCCCTACCTAACTACCATACCATACATTTCCCTACCTTACCTTACCCCTCCCTATCCTACCCTACACTAACCCTACCCTATCTAACTACCATACCATACATTTCCCTACCTTACCTTACCCCTCCCTATCCAACCCTACACTAACCCTTCCCTACCTAACTACCATACCATACATTTCCCTACCTTACCTTACCCCTCCCTATCCTACCCTACACTAACCCCTTCCCTACCTAACTACCATACCATACATTTCCCTACCTTACCTTACCCCTCCTTATCCTACCCTACACTAACCCTACCCTTCCCCTACCTAACTACAATACCATACATTTCCCTACCTTACCTTACCCCTCCTTATCCTACCCTACACTAACCCTACCCTTCCCTACCTAACTACAATACCATACATTTCCCTACCTTACCTTACCCCTCCCTATCCTACCCTACACTAACCCTACCCTTCCCTACCTAACTACCATACCATACATTTCCCTACCTTACCTTACCCCTCCCTATCCTACCCTACACTAACCCTACCCTATCTAACTACCATACCATACATTTCCCTACCTTACCTTACCCCTCCCTATCCTACCCTACACTAACCCTTCCCTACCTAACTACCATACCATACATTTCCCTACCTTACCTTACCCCTCCCTATCCTACCCTACACTAACCCTTCCCTATCTAACTACCATACCATACATTTCCCTACCTTACCTTACCCCTCCCTATCCTACCCTACACTAACCCTTCCCTACCTAACTACCATACCATACATTTCCCTACCTTACCTTACCCCTCCCTATCCTACCCTACACTAACCCTTCCCTACCTAACTACCATACCATACATTTCCCTACCTTACCTTACCCCTCCCTATCCTACCCTACACTAACCCTTCCCTATCTAACTACCATACCATACATTTCCCTACCTTACCTTACCCCTCCCTATCCTACCCTACACTAACCCTTCCCTATCTAACTACCATACCATACATTTCCCCTACCTTACCTTACCCCTCCCTATCCTACCCTACACTAACCCTACCCTTCCCTACCTAACTACCATACCATACATTTCCCTACCTTACCTTACCCTTCCCTATCCTACCCTACACTAACCCTTCCCTACCCTTGCCTACCTTACTACCATACCATACATTTCCCTACCTTACTATCATACCATACATTCCCTACCTTACCTTACCCCTCCCTATCCTACCCTGCACTAACCTTTCCCTACCTTACTACCATACCATACATTTTCCCTACCTTACTATCATACCATACATTTCCCTACCTTACCTTACCCCTCCCTATCCTACCCTACACTAACCCTACCCTTCCCTACCTTACTACCATACCATACATTTCCCTACCTTACTACCATACCATACATTCCCTACCTTACCTTACCCCTCCCTATCCTACCCTACACTAACCCTTCCCTACCTTACTACCATACCATACATTTCCCTACCTTACCTTACCCCTCCCTATCCTAACCCTACATTAACCTTTCCCTATCTAACTACCATACCATACATTTCCCTACCTTACCTTACCCCTCCCTATCCTACCCTACACTAACCCTTCCCTATCTAACTACCATACCATACATTTCCCTACCTTACCTTACCCTCCCTATCCTACCCTACACTAACCCTTCCCTATCTAACTACCATACCATACATTTCCCTACCTTACCTTACCCCTCCCTATCCTACCCTACACTAACCCTTCCCTATCTAACTACCATACCATACATTTCCCTACCTTACCTTACCCCTCCCTATCCTACCCTACACTAACCCTACCCTTCCCTACCTAACTACCATACCATACATTTCCCTACCTTACCTTACCCTTCCCTATCCTACCCTACACTACCCTTCCCTACCTAACTACCATACCATACATTTCCCTACCTTACCTTACCCCTCCCTATCCTACCCTACACTAACCCTTCCCTACCTTACTACCATACCATACATTTCCCTACCTTACCTTACCTCTCCCTATCCTACCCTACACTAACCCTTCCTATCTAACTACCATACCATACATTTCCCTACCTTACCTTACCCCTCCCTATCCTACCCTACATTAACCTTTCCCTACCTTACTACCATACCATACATTTCCCTACCTTACCTTACCTCTCCCTATCCTACCCTACACTAACCCTTCCCTATCTAACTACCATACCATACATTTCCCTACCTTACCTTACCCCTCCTTATCCTACCCTACACTAACCCTACCCTTCCCTACCTAACTACCATACCATACATTTCCCTACCTTACCTTACCCCTCCCTATCCTACCCTACACTAACCCTACCCTTCCCTACCTAACTACCATACCATACATTTCCCTACCTTACCTTACCCCTCCTTATCCTACCCTACACTAACCCTACCCTTCCCTACCTAACTACCATACCATACATTTCCCTACCTTACCTTACCCTCCCTATCCTACCCTACACTAACCCTTCCCTACCTAACTACCATACCATACATTTCCCTACCTTACCTTACCCTTCCCTATCCTACCCTACACTAACACTTCCCTATCTAACTACCATACCATACATTTCCCTACCTTACCTTACCCCTCCCTATCCTACCCTACACTAACACTTCCCTATCTAACTACCATACCATACATTTCCCTACCTTACCTTACCCCCTCCCTATCCTACCCTACACTAACCCTACCCTTCCCTACCTAACTACCATACCATACATTTCCCTACCTTACCTTACCCCTCCCTATCCTACCCCTACACTAACCCTACCCTTCCCTACCTAACTACCATACCATACATTTCCCTACCTTACCTTACCCTTCCCTATCCTACCCTACACTAACCCTTCCCTACCTAACTACCATACCATACATTTCCCTACCTTACCTTACCCCTCCCTATCCTACCCTACACTAACCCTACCCTTCCCTACCTAACTACCATACCATACATTTCCTACCTTACCTTACCCTTCCCTATCCTACCCTACACTAACCCTTCCCTACCTAACTACCATACCATACATTTCCCTACCTTACCTTACCCCTCCCTATCCTACCCTACACTAACCCTTCCCTACCTTACTACCATACCATACATTTCCCTACCTTACCTTACCCCTCCCTATCCTACCCTACACTAACCCTTCCCTACCTAACTACCATACCATACATTTCCCTACCTTACCTTACCCCTCCCTATCCTACCCTACACT